>VZRZ01007065.1:369061-425327 GCA_013398175.1 Climacteris rufus
TTTTTTTTTTTTTTTTTTTAGGTATGACGAAGTTTTTTGCTTTGGTTGTTAATTCTGGGTTTTTTTGGAGCGAGATCTCGAAGGATAGCTCATTCTCCATGGGGAAAACCAGATCATTTAAAATATTTACTACGCTGCTGCATCTATCAGAAAAGCCTATCAGTTTTTTGGATTCTGAGAAGCAATGGATTGCACATGTCCTACCTGCTGTCCTGCCTGCGGTAATCCTGCTGGTCTATTCTGATCATGGGCTTCACCATTCCTCGCTCGGCGGTGCTGGATGCGCATGAGGTCCGGTCACCGTCCAGCCTGCTGGTGCTCTAATTCAGAACAACGAGACAGGAGCTTAGCATGAAAACACTTGTGCTTGGCAATTTACTAAAATGAAGTGTCAATTGGAGGCTTGAAAAGAGATGGGAAAACAGAAGAGAGGAGTATGGCACAGAGAGGGAGAGCTCAGCAGGTGTTTTCGCCACAATGAAGCACTGAAGAGCCTGCTTGCAATTCAACAGACAACAATGGCCAGCGAGGGGCAGCTCTTTGTAATGCACTCCTAGAACTTAACGTGTAATTTTCAAACATCTTTAACCAAAAGTTGCACCGCTATCAATACAAAGTAAGAATGAGTTGGGCACAAAAACTTTACGTAAGAGACAAAGTTAAACGTATTTACAAATTTAAAACTGGCCATGCTCCCCCACTCTGCTTCTGCAATAGTTTCAAGTGCTCACACTAGTGATCCATAACATAATTTATCCTGATCTTAAGGAAAGTCTGATCTGCCAGGCAGTACAAAATTTCCAAGACAAGAAGTGGCAAGTCAAAAGATGTTATTTTTTTACGTACCATTTAATTTGTTTTCTTTTGGTGTCCCATGCTCCCCAATAGGAAGCTTTTAATTTATGATTGCTAACTCAATCAAACCCTATCAGGAATGGGACAAACATGCTGCTTTAAGCAGCCAAAAATACATAGCAATTATCATCAGCATAAAGGGCTGAAAACAAGACATGTAAAATAGGAAGTGTTTCAATATTTCATAAGAAATTTCTAGAACTAAAAAACTTGCTTCAACATGAGAAAACCTGCCAACAAGTGCAATTCAAAGCAAGAGCTGGAACTAAATCACTTTTCACCACCACATCTCAGAGAACTTTCATTAAACTTACTGTTACTGTTACCCCTTTTCCAAATAGAAAAGCAAACTTAGAAGTATTCAAATGTTAGAAAATGAGTGATTCATCAGTTTAACAAGATGTACACATTCTCAAACAGTACAACTAAAAAAGAAACTAAACTTTCCCATTAATTCCTAGGTCCACTGGAAGTTATTTTTCTAATGAATGTGAATAGGATAGGAAGTATGCTATATAATAAAGCCAGAAACCCTTCTTCTAAGAAATTTTAGGACATTTTATTACTTTACAAAGTTTTTGCTCTTCCTTCTAAAGTATCACCAAATAAATTCCTGTCAGGAGTAGGTAAACACATACAAGATAAAAGAAAGCATTATCACAAAGCCGCAAAGAAAGTAGAGAAACTGGATCAAAAGATTGTGATACGAATAAAAAACTAAGACTAGCAAATATATTCAAAAGCTATCAGTTATTAATACCCACACTGCTGCATTAACATCAGTAAGTATTTACAAGTATTTCAGTTTTGTAATAGCAGTAATAAAACATAAAAAGGAAAGCATTTCTGGGAAGATTACTACATTTCATTCTGCTGAAATAATTCATTGTCTCATTTCATCTGAGGCATGTGATCACAGCAAGTAAGGCATTAACCAGTGTGTCATTTTATTTTATTTGTTTGCTCTTGGAAAATGCAATTCTGGCACAAAATCTATAATAGAGACAGTACAGAAAGAAAGCGAGAAGATATTATCGCCTCATAAAATGTTTATAATTATGATTGCAGAGACAGTTTGTTTAGTCAATGTGTGTACAGGAGCTCTATTGAAGTCTAAAGTCACATCCATTAAATTTTAAAATCCTAGTTAAATTAAAACTGAACACCCTTTCACATTTTATATAAAACATTTATTTATCCCATCACAGATGACAACAGCCATATGCTACACACACGAGGTAACAATGCACCAGTTCTAACAAGAATCTCTACCTGCAGGTAATCTGCCTTCCTAAATCAATTTGGGGAGAAACTACCTCAGGCTTGAAGAATTTCCCTTCTTAAAATATGTTACTATACTTGACATGAGATGCATTCCCAATGCCAACACAAATTTAAACAAAAGAGTTTGGGGAAAAAAACCCACTAATCTAAAATAATAATGCACATGATATCTGAACCCATTCACACGGAAAAATGGCTGGGGAGACTGATGAACTGGTCATAATTCCCCAAATACTACTGACCTAATTTTGATTTAACTTGATTTAACTTTGATTTAACATATGCTATTATTTATTGCTAACTTAGTCATAATATAATACCTTGCTTGCTGGTAATGCTGTTCCACTGTGAATATCTCCCTCCAGATCAAATGTGGTTTCCTGAACAGCTCTGTAAGCAAGATAACATTTCAAGTATGGTTTAGAAATTAGATTGTTAAACATTTTACAAACAAGGAACAGAGTCACTAAAATTAGTGAATTAAAAGTCAAGAGTCCAGTTAATAACTTTTTTAATACTGTATCCGTTCTTCAGATTAATGAAACCTAAAATTATTATACAGATAATTGCATTGACAAAAACAGATTCTTAGCTAATTTCTTCCCAGTCAAGTGAGAAAATACAAGTACACATAAAACATGTTTATGGCATTGTATTCACTACAGTAGACTTGCTACAATTTTTTTTCTCAGCTCTTCAGTACTAAGTGTCCAACACAGAGTAAATGATTCATAAATCACAGTAATGCATATTACTATCTCCTTATTCTAAGGATTAAAAAAATATTTGACTGCTCAAGCTGCAACAGCCCTTTGCCATAGATTTTACTGTCCAGACAAAGCTTTGCAGTAATATAGTGCTTTGCAGTTGACTACGTAAACCTGCAAGAGCACTTCTTTATTGATCTGCAGGCTAAATGCAGAATAAACTCAAGATTTAAGCAAGAATATTACATGACAGCTAAATGACTGAAGGTCTTCCTGCACACAGGTCCTACAAAAAGCATACAATGTCCTTCCATATGAAAACAAAGCGGAGAAGAAATAACAACGGTTAAATTATACATCTATATTACCACAACCGATAAGCTTCTTTTCCTAGCTATCTTTCTCTCTTTTAAACCGCAATATACCATAATGTGTCTATTAACAACAGTAGCCTCATTTGGACCCAGAGAAAATGGAAGACATGATGTTTTTTCCCTGCTGTACAAACTGATTTTATGATTTGTTTCCTCTGAATATTTCTGTAGCCACTGAACAAAACACCTGAACCCCTACAAGTCACTAAATCTACGATCAGTATTTTTATTATGCACCTATCAAAAACACAAATATACAGAGAAACAACAGTGTGGACTTCTGGACTGTCAGTCCTTGCAACACAGAAACTAGAGGGTAAGTAATCACACTATAAAATGTGGATGCTATATTGAGACATTTAGTTCTCTATCTTAACAGTCTCATTTAATGATTACTTCATTTCCAAATCCTTCTAGTAAAATTTTGAAAGTTACTATCTGAGAAAAAACAAAAAACAGACTCTCTGAAAACATTCAGCAAACTCTTTACTTTTCCCAGAGGTTGTATGAACTGTGAAATACATGAAAACAAAGCATTACACTGATTTTCACTCAGAAGTGAGCATGAGAAAAACTTGCTTAAATTCTTCATAATGAAAAAGACACTTGCTAATCCTAAATAAAATCACAAGGTGGAGCTCAAGTATTAAAATTATATACTTAACACTTTTAATGAGTTCATACTCTAGTCACTGGCCACTAGTAATGCTCTCATTATTCTTTCTTTTTTCTACAAGGCTCCTCTCCTAACCTCAGTGGGAAGAAAACAAATTTTACTTACCCAGTTTTGTGTCTTGGACCTTTGACCATAAGACTTGCATCAGTAGGTCTTTTGGAAATAATATGGTCCTGAGTAGGATCCACAAACTTAAATACATGAGAAGACCCAAACTGAACCTTCATTCCACTTTGCAGCATGGTGGTTTCTGAAATACGCTGACCTTCCACATAGGTTTCAGCATCAATGCTTCTTGGGGTTACAGTAACAACTCCATCCATATTAGTGAGGTCACAGTGATGAGGCTGAATTCCTGGACCAAATAACTGGAAACAGAATTAATTAACATAAAATAAAATAAATTAAATTATACTGCAGCAGAAATATAAAAAAAAACAAAGACTGAGATGCAGCTTACCCTATTTATAGGCCAGTCATTTAACGTCATTTACTTAGGAATTTAACAAAAATGAGTGGTACTAAAATCAGTGAGTTTTTCATTTTTCATTGCAATAAAACAGACAGTTAACTTACAGGTGCAGCAGACATCCCTTAATGAAATGTTTTCCGCTTTTTTGGTTATATACTGTTTTCTTCCACTTGCTGTTTTGATGTGAAATCTCACAATGCAAATAATTGTAAATCAACTAACTGCACTGACATGGACCCAGGGCGCTGTAGGAGACTCCCTGTGCATGAACTTCATACAAATATGTTTGTTTTATACACTTAAAAAATCCTGCCTCAAAGGAATTAACACTAGGACTTGAAAGCCGTTAAGCAGTTACAGTAGCAGTGATATGCAACATTTGATCCAGTTACCACTCCATTTTAAATAATAAAACCCTTTAATAAAAAAAACCCTTAGTTAAAATAAAAAATTCTAGTGCAAAAATAAATTAAGACAGATAGCTATGACCACTAATACAAAATTGCAGCAATATTTTACCCTTCTAGCTTTGAAGGATATTTTACTGGTTTGCACAATTAAACATAACACACCAGAGATCAGTACTGTAATATGAGTCTGCTTTTTTTTTTTTCATACCTGAATGGAATTGTCATCAAATTTTTCAGTTCCAACTTCAGTGACACTTAATTGTAGACGATAGAGCTTTGGCTTATCTCTGGAATCAGAGCCATCTGTACAGCAAGTCACAAATATTAATTTGCAAGTTATTAAAGTTCAAATATTCACACAGTATTTCTGTATTATTGCAACTTGGTTCAGAATAGTAATGTTCACAAAAAAATAAAACCTGAGTGCCATTCTTTCAAGACTTGCTGGGAACTTAGTTGTTCATCATAATGTAAGAACACTGAAAAAGAGAGCCTATTAGGAGAAGCTGTTTTCTACAAGTGCAAAGAACAAAGTAATCAAGAACTACTATTCTGAACAAACTTCAAAAAACATTCTCTATTTCCTTAGCAGTTGAAGCAATACAACTTTTGTTAATCTCTCAGGTTTTATATGGGTATACTAGTATAGGTTTAAAAGATTAAAAAAATAAAATACCTGCAGATCTCTATAAAAATAGTATCTATTGATCTTACTAAAGTACACATTATCAGCAATATCTACTGCCAAGTAGTCCACATACCAAACTGTTTCTAAGTCATCAGATACTGAAATGGAGCAATATTAAAAGACAATCTTAGAAAATGTTTACCTACACAGCTTTAGTTTTAATATACAGGATTTTAGCACTTCTGGCCTTATCTTTATAGTCCAATTGGCCTATATTTTCATCTCACAGAAAATGAGGTGAAAAATAAAGTCCATCTCCCTACTCCCCTCAGAAATACATACTGTCCAAATAGAATAAAATTTCACAAGATCCACTGGACATACAAAATGCACACAGTTTACCTAGTGCCTTTAGATGCTAACACAAATGGGTTTTGGTAAACATAGAAATCCTCTCCACATCCCAGAAAATCCTAAAACTTTAAATTCTATCAGAAACTGAAATAATACTGTCACTTCTGACTTCTCTCCAATCTGTTCTCCAAAGCAAGGTTGTAAAAAAGAGTGTCTGTAAGACAGTGAATGTCTTACCTGTAGAAATGAACTTCAAGTCATCTCCAAAAAAGCACTAGAGAATATTATTAAAGCCATTAGGGAATACTATGAAAGCCATGGCTTTAATACTGTCTGCAGCAGGCCACTGGTCATCTTCAGGTTTTAGGTGTAAGTCAATATAAACAGAACCTCCTCCACTAATCTAGTTGTAAACTCCCAGCATTACTACCAGAATCTGTTTATTAAAACCAAAATGCAAGCCACTTAACCATAAAATGGTAGTAGGAAGATTCTCATGGGGCTGTTGGAATGTTATTGGAACATAAAGACACCAGGTACAGGTAGTCCATAGACTGTACTGTAAATACTGAAGTGCTGGCACTATAGTAATATGCAGTTATTGAACATGGAATCACTATCATAACATTCACATGTCATCCATCACAAAAGAAGTATTAGTCGTAAGACCACTCATTCCCCTAAAAATCTTTCAGGTAGAGGGATAAACCTCTTACTCAATCTCTGTATTTGAGTCTACAAAGGCATACATTTAATATCCCTGTAACCTAAAAAAAAGGTAATGCTAGTACAGTACTTTCAACAATTTGAATTGTGTGCAATTTTAAATACTTAACAATGCTAAACCAGAAGTTATATGACTGCATCTTCAACATCACTAAATGCAGACACATAACAGATTACTGAATGCATTTGGCTGCTTACACCAAATTTATTATGTCTTCCCACAACTTACACATCAAAACCTAGAGTAGCTCCTTCATTTATTTATTTATGAATCCCAAAGTCAAGCATTTCCTCCTCCTACCCACATCCTAGTTTGGTAAAACTGGCACCCACATGTGTGTGCTTTCACATAAGAAATGTATTTCAGTGTCACAGTGCATCTGCTGAGGCAAAGTAAGACCTTTGTTTCTCTGCAGTATCATTGTAACTAGAAAAAAAAGTATTAAAACCACAGCATTAGCTACAAATGCAATTTTTGCTTCCCACAAAACCAAGAAAAAGTTAAGGAGTTATTAAAAATTATTTGGAACATACATGTAATACTCTATCAGTAAAAACCAATTTCTACAGTTAAAGGTATCTTATCTTAAAGATAATTACTATAAATCCTAAGAAGGATGAAAGGCCTTTTTGTCCTGGGGGAGGGACACAGGTGGGAAGGAAGGTTGTGTGACACTACAGTGTGAAGTGTTGTATTTCCTGTTTTTCAACAGCTGGAAGCTCACCCAAATGATGTGTGGAATCTATCCCTTATAACTCACTGCAGCAGGACACAGGCGCTGCCACACCTATGGCAAAGGCCCTACTCCCCAAGCTGTGACAGTCCAGGAAGGCTGTTCTTAGCAAAGAATGCCATACAAACAGACTCCATGACTTGGTTTATGCACTCAGGAGTCACCATTCACACCTCAAATAGTAATGTTAGAGAAAAACCTGTAGTGAACAGAAGTGAACAGTCACTATAAGCACCTCAAGTTAGTGATTTGTAACACAAACATGCATTTTTCTGAACAACAGAAAAAAGCCAAGACAGGATGCCCTTCATGGATACGTATTTTAAATGTGCTACTTCACCACTAGAAGGAGAAATTATAATTTCAATTGATTTCCCTATGCTTCAAACAATACTGGGAAATAGTTCAGGCTTAGCACCAGACCAAACCAAATGACGAAAATCAGATCATAGAAAAGAAGTAAGCCCGAAGCTGAACAAAAATGGTCACACAATGGATTTTACCTACTGAGTTAAAATTGGTTCAATCTACATTTGAAAAGCATATTTCCTGGACAAGTTCCTGAGTAAACCAAGATTTTAAACACTACCAAGCTTAAGAGATGGTTGGGTAGATTAGAAATACCATGTCAAATTTAGGAGATAATTCTACTATTGAATTTCAGACAAGATGTGCACTTCCAACAGAAAGAGCCAATAGTAAACTCTTCTTTATTGTAACAGACAACAGCGCTCCTTCAAACTAATGTGCAAAAGTGTTACACATGCCATACTGCAGTTCTGTTCTCAGAAAGAAGGTTGGCTGGGGAAAGACCCTGGCCAAAAGGCCTTCAAACTTCTCCAATGTCCTGCAACTCTTCTTTCTAAGTTGTTATATCTGCATGTCCTCCACATCTCCCACTGCTGTCTGTCCTAGAGCTCAGGGTGTCTTTTTTCTTGTGATGAAGCAGGCAAAAAAGTCTTATTGTTTTGCCATTTTTTTTTTTATTCAGGCTTTGTAGTTTTGATTTCAAGCTTGTAGAATCTGAGGGTCATATCTAAAAAAATGAGAGTTTGCCATTTTTCTCAGCCTTTAAATATTATGATTGAACAACTGAAGTTATTAACGTCCCTGAATTCATCAGAAGCCATATTCACAGATAATACAGAGAGAATCAGGTATTCAAAGTGCTGCTGAATCTCCCTTCAGTCTATCCAGTCTATTTATATTTATATCAGATTCATCTCGGTTTATTGGTTCATTCACATGACTTGGATACAGAGACAATTGCTGACTGCCACATTTACAGCCACAAAGTGCATCCTCTACCATACAGAATCTAATCTTCAGTCAATGAAACAAACAGCAACATCAGCAGCTGTGGAGAAGGGGACAAACTGGACATACTTCAGTAGTAAACTTACTGAACTTGTGCAACTGCACAGGGCATGAAAGTGAGTCTGCTAGTTCTTCTGCAAGAATATAAACAGCTACTATTTTGACAGGAGGACATTTCTACTGGAGTTATTTCTATATTAAATACAAGTATCCTTTGCTTTTTTCCAAAGAGTCTGGACTCTGTGGTACCAAGACACCTTTTTCACACACTGAGACAGAGATGTAAAAAACTGTCCTTTTCTTTTTTCCAGTGAGATGCAACCAAACTTCAAGCTTCCTAGTTAATGGTCAAGTGCTCCTGCAGAGCCCATCCATGCTTTCTAGTTCAGCACACTCTGAAACTTTTCTGCTCTCTGAAATAATGATGTTAACGAAATGAAGTGTGAATTCAATTCAAATAATTGAGCACTGGAGACAGGTTTGAACAGAGTTCTTAGACCCCAGAACTGTACTCCACAACCATGAATGCCATAGTGAGCAACACTGACTGCCATATATAGTACTTCTATAGCAGTCTAGAAAATAAAATGAGGAAACAGAGAATAGAAATGTAAGAAAAGAAAAAAAATATTTTGATAGACATTTCACAATGAAGAAGAAAGTGGCTTTGCATTCTTGTCTATTCAGTCAAACCACAAATCATCTGCACATTTCTCTAAACTCTAAGGAGAATCAGAGATCCTAAATGACTTGTAGGTTAGGTTATCAATTTCAAACACTACAGATAAAACTGAACAAGACTCTACTATCTAAAGTGCTAAACCTTTGACATACACCACTAATATTAGACAACACCACTCACAAGGCAGCAGAAATACCAAAGGATGCTATGGAACACCACAGAGTAGAAAGTGAGGTCACTTTCCCAGAGATCCAAACACTATTTCACATAAAAATCACCACAGATTTCATCCACTGTGTCGTCACAGTCAACCACTGAAAAGCACAGTTAAATTCCATGCCGTTTACCCAATGAACTTTTTAACTTCTGCAAGCAGATGGTTCAAAGAACTTTTTACTTCTACTACAACATTGCTTGTAAACCACCCTCTGAAATTTAGCTGTTAACTGTAGCTGGAAGGTTGAACTCTTTGGATAACAGCACATTCATAATCTATCTGATGTTTGTTCACAGATCAAATAATTAAATGGCAGGTGACAAGACAGACAGCTACTTCACATAAGCAAATCCTTGGAAAAAACCCCATAAGGTAAATAAGATAGCCCTTCATTTGTCAAAAAGAAACATAAGATTTATAGCCAGAGAAGTTTTTAGTGACTAATGAGAGAACAGTATCAAATACAGCGTTACCTTCGTAAGTGTGATAGTTGTAGTAGGCAAAGTGATTCCTTCTCCCTGGGGTTAGAAACACATGCAGAGGACCCAGGTGAAGGCAGCACCAGCAGGACAGATACCATGCAGAACATGCGGAGGAGAGCAAGAAAAGAAAAGACAGGAAAGGGTGAAACCGTAGCCAGACAACACCTATTCAATTTATAAGGATGAAGTGCATTAAACTCTTTCAACTTTAGAAACTGTGTAGAATATAAAGACCTCAGTACTACAAAGCTATGAAACAATCCTTATTGTTTAGAAAAGCGACAACGAGCTGTTAGAAGGAAAACATGAACAATAGATGAGTCCCACAGGCGATGTGTGAAGGCTCAGTACCCAGCGCTGACACCCACAGCATTTCACACTGCTTTTACTCTCTCCTTAAAGGATCTCTCACTCCACTGCCCAAGCACATTTTCATACTAAAGCACTACATTCCACGAAGAGTATAATGCTTAACATCTAAGTTTGATTTAAAAATTCATGGTCTTGTCCAGTTAAAAAGGTATGCTACAGTGTGCTCGTGAATGTAAAGCAAATCAGATTTAAGCTTAGTAAAAATAATTTCTCCCCTTTTCTCACTCCAAACATTTGCTGCTAAAATTCTGGTATTACAGCAACATGCAGCTCTACCTTTGGACAGCTCCAATTCAGAATCTGACATACGAAGAACAACTCCTGTGGCACAGACTTCCTTGTGCTTACAAACAAAGTCTTATTTTTGGCAAATCCAGATGACTACATAATAATATAATTTAGATTACTAGATAACCAGAATTCTTACCTGGGCTTAATTCTACCAAGTATGGTAGTTTCTCAGGAGGAAGGCAAGAGCCATAGCCAGACCCGTCAACTCTCTCCTTCCCCTTTAATGGCTTTCCATCAGTTATTTTCCTGGTTTTCTTTGGGACATAATCAGGAGGTCGCCTTTTCAACTGAAAGACCAGTATTCCTAAAACACAGTGTTATACATCCTTTGAGTCACACTAGCAGTGAATAAACACACAACCAACATCTATTAATCTGCAAGTGTCCCATTGGATTATTTTCAGCTTACCAAATTCCCGTCACTTCTTCAAAATAGTTTTAACTTAAAAATAACTACAAACAGATTAATAGCATACTTCACCATAGTGAATAATTTAGAAACTTGAGGAGAAATGTAAAACCTTTCTACTATGTAACAACGTAATACTACAAATAGTGCATAACAAAACAAGTAAATAACTCTAATATTCCCTAATATTAAAAGTGCCTGAAACTAAACCATCCTAAAATACATGTCAGAATTTCTTACTTTACAGGGAGTTCACAATATGGCTTACAGCACAGAAGGCACAAAAATGTCAGAGGTTTTTGGATATACCTTTATCACTGGGCCACTCCCTGAATATCTGCAGTGGACACTCATCATCATCAAGAATAGTTTCTTTAGCACCTTTATCATCAGAGTGCTGAGCACCAGGAGGCAGCATGACCTAGAAAAGAATTATCAGTTTTCAGAGCTGTTAGGGACAATTAGAGGATTCAGAAGTATATCCTCTGATTACTTTTTCTGCATGTATTGTTTATAACCAGAGATAAGGCCAAAGAATTCAATAACTTGAAATGTATTTTGTTTTCCAAGATTTTCTATCTCTCCTCTCTTGCCTCTTGCTACAGTTAAATAACACTTCCCAGAACACCACAAGTATCTAAAAAGCAAAGAAAAGCAAGTTATACTTAAGGTAGCCAAGATCATCTTTCAGTAAAAAAAATATTACTTCAATTTCTCATCAGCCAAGACAAAAAATTTAAAAAAAAAATCTGTGGAGATGATAGTTAAAAAATAAAACTGAAGTTTCCATTATCATTTCACACACTGGAATCAGCCTTTCATTTTGCTAATACCATTCTGCTAATGCAACATATAAGTATCTTTAGAAATGACACAACAAAGCTGGCAAACACTGTGTCATACCTCCTGCATCCTTATCTCACCCAAAATTTACCTGAGAGAACATTTGCAAGAGACTAAGGGCTCAACTGGAGCATTTCACACAATTGCTTCATGCTGCCTAGCTCTAAGAAACAAAACTAAGTAAACTTTTGGAACAGAACTACAGACTGCTCATATCTTTCACAGCTGTATCCTTACAAGGCAGAGGAAGGAGGAAACATTGATTCATGAGGTCTGACTTTAAAAGAGACATAGCCTGTGATTTCATGCATTACTGCTCCCCACAGGATCAAGAACAAGTCACAATGACAAGCAGCATTACAGTTATAAAAGACAGATCTTTCAAAAAGGAATCAAATAAAACAGAATAATTTTACTTCCTCATTTGTAATCCTACCAATGTTATTTAAATTCATAGACAGTTCTATTTTAAACAAACTACTCCAAATTATTTCCATCTCTGAACTATGACCAAGGTAAGACCTTCTGAAGTGATGCAGCTATTGGCCACAGCACACTATTACGCTGCAGTCCTCTAGACACTTTCCACTCTTATTTGTTCCCTCCTTTCCACACCACTTTCTGTGTCAACCAAGTTCTCACAGATCCACCTCAAACATCCTTTCATCTTCTTCCAAGCAGGAAACAAGAACATTTAAGATCAAAAGTATGTAATCCCTAAACCATTTTCTATGCAAAACTTGGCTAAACATAGGACTAATTAAATTATCTTTAATTAGATTTTCAAATAGACAAGCTATTATAAAAGGAGGAAAACATTAAAATGTATAAACCAGAGGGAAACAGAAACACATCTACACTCAAATCTTATCTCGCCAAACCACTCTATTTCACATCTCAGATTTTAAAATCAATTATACCTGCAGGATAATTAGGGTAACACTGTGTTACAAGCCATATTCAACAAGCAGCAAATCTTAAAATTCCAAAGTCCTTGAGATAGAAGGTAATTAGTTATAACACCAGAAATACATGCATACCAGGGGTTGACCACTACCAGACCGGGAGCAAACCAAAGAAAAACGAAATGCAGTGAAGTCAGAGAAGAGAGGAGATACAAATGCAGAGGTGCTACTTGAACCTGATACTGCCTCTACCATGGAACTTGGAAAGCATCTGTCCTTGATGTTGGGCTCATGGGCAGCAGTGGTAAACTGGACAAGCTATAAAAAAGCGGTCACAAAAGCACTACTCCCCTCATCCTCCCAGCCAGTTACCCATTCCCCTCACCCCTCAGGAAACATAAGATGGTAACTCAGACATACCTCACTTAGGTCTGTGACCTAACCTGCAGAAAGATAAAAAACACCACACATCTGAGCTCCTGCAGGCCAGGAGGCTTCTAATAATTTTATGCCATTTTAGAAAACAGCTCTGGTTTAAGCAAATGCTGCTTCAGTGTCACACACAAAGCTGAAATTCCCACACTTTAGAATGATGGAAAAGCATGGGAATAAGTCTGTATTATGACTGGGTTTTGGCTTATGGGTAGAGATTTGCTTGAATTTTTCAAAACAGATGCACTTCAATATCCTTTTATGAATTTGCATCCATATAGACTTCTGAGATCAGGCACAGGTATTTCCCTGATTTCTGCAACAGCAGAGGAAATAGATAGGTAAAACCAGCTTAATGTCACAAGTTTTAGAAGCAGTCTATAAACTGAAACAAACACAAAATAGGGCATGACGAAGAATACACTCTGCTTTGTCATGAGTGTATTCATGAGCATATATAAATTATCATAAAGTCATTCCTTTCTATATTAATTTAAAATGCACTGAAACACACAGAAAATACAAGCTAAGAAAATTAAATGAAGACCACAACGTCAGACTTAACTTCCAAAGCATTTGTTGGAATAAACAAGTAAGAGAAGGTAATAATTTGAGTATTAAGCCCTCTGTGATACGTAATATATAGAGACCACGTTATCAGATCCATCCTTAGCAAAGGTCTCACATGAGAAAACCCCATGCTATAACAGGTTGTCAATAAACTCTTCTGTAATTTTCATGTTTTAAAGTAAAAATCCCCATATCCACTATATACTTGAATGTTTCTGCTTATTATAATTAATTAGTCTTCGAGTTTCCTTACAAGCTGGGAACACAGGCTCTGCACATAGCCCCACTAAAAAAAGATCAAACTAACAACAGCAAAAACAACAAAAAAAAACCCCAAAATGAAAACTAAGCTGCCCCCCAAAAAAATCAAAAAAACCCAACAACAAATCAACGGCAACCCAAAAAAACCAAAACAACAAAACCCCCTCCACAAAAACACAAAAAACCCCAAATGGATCTTGATCAAATATTTAATGCCTTACGTTTTGACTGTTTCTTGAAAAAAACCAAAGTACTCACCATGAACTACGTATTTTTTGCTTGACATTACAAAAAGTTATTTATGCCTTACCCTCAAGTAAAAAGTAAGTGCATGCTAAAACAAAAGTCTAATCAAGATTCTGTTTTCAAGAGTTAACTGGTTTGCTGCATGCCTGCAGGCTAATGCCCTAAGTGAATATGCACAGGTAGCTTGGAAGACTGTCTAATTAATTTGACGTCTCCAGAGATGTGCAGTGAACCCCGTGTTACTCAGGGAAACGCAAACCACGCAAACTGAAACAAACAAAACACACGTTGGAACAAACTTGTGTTTACTTGCTTACACAGAAAAGCACTTTAGAACCAGGTATAAAGGTATAGCCCAAGACACTGCAAACAAATGTATGAAAGCAAACAACCAAGAAGAAAATGCCATTTACAATAAAAGTTGTCAAAGATGCTATGAAAAATTCTTAAAATGTTCATCTCTCTACTGAAACTTCAAAACTGAGTGAACTTGATTACAGGTACTTATACAGCCTTATGATGGTCTTGTCCTGTAACTTAAAATCCATCTTAATAAGTTAAGTAAATGTCAACTGCTTAAATCTTCACAGGAGACACTTCCCCTGCCACTCAAAGGGAACAAAACATTTCAAAATCCCAACTAGTAAGAAACTGAAGTTATATGCTCCACTCTACACAGTTAAAACCAACAAAATGTAAAGAACAGAACACAAGCAGGATTTGTCCTCTACAGAATACTGTAAAGTGTCAGAAGAAGAGGGGCAAAAGCCATTCCAGGGGTAAAGAACAGTTATGAGACTTCAACATAAAGGAGTACCAATGGCCACTGGACCAGTTCAGTGGTACGTTTGTGAGCGTCCAAAAAGAGAACAGTGATTAAAGACACATCAAACTAATACTTGGGTATTTTAATGTTTCAAGCAAGGAATGCACCTCATAATATACTTGACAAAAAGCAGATTTTTAAAAAGTTATATTTAAAACACTTAACTTTATCAATAAATGAACAATTAACATATTAAAACCCAAGCACTGTACCAGAAAAGGCACTAAAGAAGGCCAAGTACATTTTAGTCAACTACAACTCACTGGGAGCAAATGAGGTCTGCTACGCTTAAGAGTTATAAAAACAGATCTGCTATAAGCCAATGAAGACCACTCATGTATTTCAAATGTAAACATAAGCATACAACTTAGGTCAGTTCAGGAACTTACTGCATAAAGATGTGTTACTTAGAAGACACAAAATATATTCCAAAAGTGTTTTTCAAAAAGCTAATATAAACCAATTTGTTTTGCAGCAAAGACTTTGGTAACATTCCACAAGATCAAAGCAACATTCCACTAACTATTTTCTACATTAAACATCCCCACACAGGAGCAGAAAATGGGAGGCAATAGGGAAAACCACCACTGAAACAAGAGCAGCTTGCACCAGTTTGCTGCGTAAAGGTGCAGCACACAAAGATTTCAGAATACATCATATCTTCTAACTCTGAACTAAACAGAGTGAAGTAAAACTATCTTCCAAATTCAGTCACAATGTCTCTGCTGTAGCCCATGATTCTCTCAAACCATCACAATGTCATGAGCAACACGCTTTTTCCCCATTTTGTCATCATTTTAAGGAGCAAAAAATGCAAGTTCATTACACAAGTCATAGCCAAAAAATGCAATCAAAGACTGTCTTCAAAAAAGGCTCAAGTATTTTCAAGCCTTAGTATTCTCCTTGAGAACACAATATAGTCAGAACTTGTACTCTTTACGTACTGCCCACAGGACTTTTTTATTAAAGTCACAACCTCTAAGAAATTACATTTCTATACAATTCATTTAGAACTCCTAAAACAAATCCTGAAAACAAGAGTAAGTGTCACTTGTATCTTTTCTGATTTGTAATGAGGGTAGGCTACCACTGCAAGGTTTAATGCTACAGCCCACAACACAGACCCTTTTACAACAGAGCTCACCTCAGCACTCCCACTTCTGAGTGGACACTCTGACTTCAGGGAAATAGTTTTGTGCACAAATTTAGGTATCCACAGGACAAACTACTAGTTTATACCCCTATGGATCATAAACACAGTGGCATAAAACCACAGTGCCAAATAAATGTGTTATTTTCAGTATTAATGTCAATCTATATAACAATGAGTAATTTAGCAAGATTGGAAGATTTAAATTTTAAAAACAAAAAACTTGACAAATCCCTTCAGAATTCCCGAGGCTGTTATATTTAAAAAAAAAGGTTAGTCGCAGAACTAACCAACTAATTCCATTTAATTTAGAAGCTACTGCAAGAAAAAAAAAAAACCAAACAAATATGAAACATGAGAAGATGGTGTTTTAGTAACTTCACTTACACGAGCAATACAATAATCCTTAGGATTTTCTTTTTCCAGACCATATTTTTCCAGTGCTTCAATAACTGCAAAGTCTGCAGTATCTGTAGTGGACAGCAGGATTGTCTTGTATGGTATATTTGGTTTTAAACTGTCTGCATAAATTCTCAGTGTCCCACCTTGGAAACAAAATTGAATTAACAATGCAACTAGACAAGAAAAAGACAGACATGAAGTCATTTATTATATTTCTAACAGAATATAAGAACAAATCCCTTCAGAAATTATCTCATTAATTCACTAATACAAGAAAAGTTACAGAACATGCACAAAATAGATTTATCTGTGCTATTGGTAAAAATCTTCAGTGATACTTCCCTAATTTGTCTAATCAAGTCTTTTTTTCCAGTGTTTCATCATGCTTACTATTAACTGAAGTTAAAATGAAATAGTGACAATGACAGGTTGGAGAACAGACCGTTCCCATCTTGACAGGAATTTTGTGCTGACCTTCAAGATTCTCCCGTCTTTAACAAGCTCATTTAAGATTTCCGTCAAGATTATGTTTTCTACACTGCTAACTCTTTCTTCACTACTCTTCCATGGACAGAATACATCACTTGAGGTTCTATCAGTTCTAACATTGTTTCGTTTGTACTTTTCTAATCATGTTTATACAATCACTGTTGTTATATCCCCACCCCACGAATGAGAAATACTTAATCACTGATATTCACAAAATCTACCAGAATCCTTTATGCAGACTGGAACAATCAGTCTTTTACATCCTTTATTTGTGCTACTGATTGAATTTTCACTTTCAAGTCATTCAGCCTGTTCTTACTACAATGAATGACAATTATTTCATCAGGCCTCATCTGTTTGTCAGTCTAAGTCCATCCTTCCTTCTTTCCCAGTTTAGCACTGTTAGCAAACTCAAGCAGCATACTCTCTCTCCCATCAGTGTGCCCACCACTGGAAAGCTTTGACTCACACTCATCACAGAACACCCTCCTGTGGAATCCTACCTTTACAAATCCTTCATTCAGTTACACCACTAAATAACCTAGCCATGGCCAAAAAAATGTCAGAGAAAGCAAAAGTTAAGTCAAATTTACAGAAGTTGCTGGCCTGAAGAATATTCTCTCAATAAACAGTTTACTGTTTATAACTTGACCAGAAGAATTCCAAATACCTGAGTCTGGTCTGCCATCAGAACTGCGAAATTCCTGCATTCTCTTCTCTAGCTTTTGCTGTCGCCGCCGTTTCATAACCACCTCAGGATTGGATATTGTGCGAGTGAAGCTGGTCTCAGGCATATCTTTGTAAACCTCAGCTGCAAGGCGAAAATTCTCACTGCCAAAGTAGTTTAAATTAAAAAAAAATTGTCATTAAGAGCTTAAACTACATATATCCTCATTACTTCACAAAGGGTAAAAGGGCAGTAGGATTCACATACACAGGAGCTCATTTAAGTTATCGTAAGATGGGTTCTACATTAATTTCATTTTTGCTATGGTTAACACTGTTCACGCATCCATGGTAACCTGAAATACACAACCAATTTAAGGACTGATAGTTGGTAGTTTTCAAAGAAAACAAGAGGCCTTCTACCTCTTAAATACGGGGGGATGGGGAAAAGGCATTAAAGAAACTTTACATTATACCCCTAACTTTATCATCATTTCCAATACTGCAAAGCATAGGGAAGCTGTGTTTAGCATGTGCTTGCAAGTCACACTTTTTCTTTTGCTAATATCCTTTAATACAGCTACCATTTAATTTTTAAAAGGTAAGTTTAAACCACTTACAGATCATCCCCATGAAGAAGTCTATCATCCTTTTCTGACGCTTGCCGCAATGCCTCTTTTTCACGCCTCTTTTTTTCTTTTTTTTCTTTTTTTGAGAGAGTTCGCTTGAAGTTCTGAATTACTCCCTCTTTCTCTTGTTTTTCAGGCCCATTACTCTGAGCTTTCTGAAATAAATGGATTTAAAACAAGTCCCATCAATTTTCCATCAATTTTAGTCCAAAGGAAAGGTAGTATTGTTTTTAACTTTCCAGATGAATCTGTTTAAGACATAGTATCACTGATAAAAAAACCATACTCCAGGCAACAGTACAATACACAGTGATAATGCTCTCGAGAATAACAGAGAAGACAAATATAATGTCATTCCAAAGCACATATGAACTGATTCTACTCAAGAAAGTAAAGAAAATGCAGAATTTTTCTTGAGTAATGCCTGCCATCTTCTTGGCCTCAAAAGACTAACTGAAAGCTGCAAAACAAACTTTTGCCTCTCAGCAAAGATACTTCGTAAGAAAGGTGTGCTTAGCCTGCTTTCAAGACAACTGTGTTGGAGTACCAGGTAAGAATAAACTGCAGAAGGAAGAACATTACAGAAGACTTTTCCCCTATGGTGTCTTTTTCCAAGTTGTCCTTCCAGTGTTCTCTTCTCCAATTCCTGCTCCTTGCATACCCAAGATACCTGTAATCCTAGGCTCATTTGCCTTTTGTAGAGAACATTACAGAGCATGAGAGAAAGAAGGTGCAGATTTCCTTGCTTCTATCAGGAAGTGAAAAACACGGAGAAGAAAGACTGAAGATCACTTAATGCAATTAATAGGAATAGCAAGGTTGGTACATGTAGTGCAAGCCATCACTACCTTTGCCTTCCAACCTGTAGCATGGATGTATCCTGTAGTCAAAAGCACAGTACAAGCTCATGTACCCAATGCATTTCTAAAATTAACAAGCTCTAATTCCAAGAGCAAAAGAAATTTAGTGCTCAGCCCAAGATAAAAAACTTGCCTTAAGAGAGCCCACACTGAACAGCATGTGTTACATAGCTACAAGCATGCAAGCTACATATAATATATATAATTATATGACTCCAGGAGCCAAAGTCTGATCTAATTTAATGTTTAAATTACTAATATTAAAGGAAACTTTCATATGGCTGATGTTGGCAGCTCCTTCATTTTGCATTTGTAAGAGAAAAAAAATAATCAACAACCAAAAAAGCAAAACCAAAACAAAACAAAAACCCTCCAACAAAAGGAAAGAGTTTCCCATCAGTTTTTTCAAGAAACAGAACGTTACATAGGGAGGCAACAATTTTTAGCTCTTTAACTCCCTCTGGCATTCCCTTTTCAAAGCTTTGCAAGAAGCAGGATTACCTCCTGGTATTTGGCACCATATACTATTTGAGGAAATTTTAAAGTCATCATAATGCAACAAAGCAAGCTCTAAGTTCTCCAGGCATTACATGCTCCAGTACCAGACAGCTACATGGATCACAGCATCACCAGCCATCTGAGAGATTACAAAAATGCTGTGTTGCAAAGATGCACTTCAAGTATTTAAAAATACTTGCTCCAGATATTGAAGATCAGTAGCAGTTGTTTTCAGGAAGTAAAGAAGTAAAAATTATGTTTTGCTATATAAGTAACTCCCACACATTTCAAACGGCTGTTACCACCAGCATATTCCTTAAAGACTCACCTTTGGAGGAAGTGTATCATTTTCATTCTTGAGGACAAATCTTCCCTCTCGATCATCTTTGTTCCAGTTTAATTGTACAACAAGCGGCTTCTCATCTACATCTAATCTTCTTTCTTCTTCAAAAAAATGAAAGGCAGTAACAGTTACTTGGCTTCTCAAGAGCAAATTTAGAAACAAGTTTAGCTCTTAAAAAAGGTTTGCCTAACAGTACACATCAACTGATGTTTTCCTGTTAAGTACACGGACAGAAAGCAAGCTGGAGAAGGCAGAATTACACATTTTCTTTCCAGCAACGAGCCTAAGTGTATTCCATCTATCTATGTAAGCTAAAGGTCCCCATAAGATGATCTTGCATAACTCCCTTGGCAGAACTAAATCTGGGAACACAACATTAACACTCCTGAAGAGAAGTTAGATATAGAGCTAAAATGTTTCAAACTTTATAACACCCGGAGACTTCCAAATACTCATTTTCCTTGTTTTAAATTTACTTTAAATTAGACCACAGTCTGACTGCAGCCCAAGGAATGCTATACGAAAAAAATTATTTTCAGTCTTCCAAATGCAGAATTTAAGGTAGTTCAAGCACTTGTGTAAGCTACTGAACTACAAAAGAGAAAAAAGCACAACCATAAGCTAGTTTCTCCTGTATCTGTCTCCACCACCACCACACACACTATCACCTTCTAATCTGAAACACACGCAAATGTTAGTAGTACCAAAGGCTATTTAGATATCCAAGTTCTTCACAGGTAACAGTAAAGGATCTGTTTAGGAAACACTGTGGCTTCAAACGATATTAAGCTGAACTACCCCAATTTAGCAGTAAAAAAACATGAGTTATAAAGCTACCTGTCAAAGGCCCACAGCTTCAAAGAACAGAAGATGTACTCTTAACTACTCCAATTTAACATTCCTAGTCTCCCATCATAAATTGAGTCTTTACCCACTAGTCCTAAAAATAGCAACTCTCTCACAAATGTCAACAAACGAACAGGATGTCAATTACAGCATTTAAAAGATCATAACCAAAGCTTACATAAACTGCAGGCCTGGTATGCGTAATTACCTTTTGAAATACTACTCCCCAAAAAACAATTAGTAGCAATGTATTTAGGAATAAAAACCCCAAGTCTTAAGTGGTTCAGAAGCTGAGGGCAAACCTAACAGTATTTTGTCTGGGGGGAGATACATGGTGGTGTGGACGCATGAAGAACTTTATGAATAAATACAAACCTCCGCTGACATGCACTTCATAAAGTGAGTATTTAGGGGACGACAACATTCGCATGTCTGGTCGAAACTTCTCTGCAAGAGTTTCTATCACATCTTGAGTGGTGGCTGTACTAGAGACACGGATGCATTTTGTTGCAAAATTTCCAGCTGCTTTGTCTTGAAAGTAGAATCTCATCACTCCATGGAACTCCAGATCCTGTAAAGAAGTAAGAATACAAATCTGAGTGCTGGGTAACAGTTACAAGGTTCAGAGTTCTTTTATTATGTGTTACAAATTTATTATGAAAATATCAGACATTCAAGGATTGCACTGGTTTTCAAAATTTTCCTGACAGTAGAATTAACAACTAGGACATGATAAACTTGTAAAAAACTGGATATCCTGGAAAAAAAAAAGTACTATATATTACTGAAAATACTGAGAACTCTAACCTTTAAGTATTCAAATTTACAGCTATTGTCAAGAGAATTAATAAAACCTTTTTTCTAAAACCTAGAAACTCATCTTGCAGAGTGGTTTTAATATATTTTGTTACTGAGAACAGGCCCTTGTAGCCCGAGTCTGCAGAAGTGTATGCTCAAGGAACAGCAGCGTGTCTCAAGGAGAACACAGAACTCAAAGATTCTTCGTTCCTCTCCTCTTTCCACCTCTTCATGCCGTCCTATTTCACACTGGCATCTGTTTGTCCCAGAAATGGCCAGTTCAGGAAGTTAAACTATTTATTTGTAATTTATATGTTAAGAAAGGTTAGTCTTTGGTACAGCTCCCTAAACATTCTGTGAGGTGAAAAACGCTCCAGCACCAGCACAAGGTGAAGGAAGGGACTACAGCTGCCAAGCAGGTGGCTACACTACAACTGCAATAGCAATCTGTTCAAACTACTGTAAATTCACAGTCTTCAAGTGTTTTCCTCAGCCACTGGAGCCTGTGATCCACTGCAGTACACCAAACTTCAGAAGGATACTGACTGTCTGCTGACAGTACTCTACTAGTGGTCTGAACAACAACTCTAAATTCAAATTTTAGTTCCCCCGTGGTCTCCACCTGGCCAACTTTTGCCCCTTGCATAAAACCCAGCACCCATGGAGCCCTGCACTCAAGGGGAATCGAGGATATTCAAGACTCTGGCTGATTTTGCCAAATTTACTCTACAGTATAATAATCACTGCTCTTATTTTCAATCTCCAGAAGCTTTGAAACAGGCAAATCTCCTTAGGTGTTGAGTGCAGTGACAGACTTTATGCTAAGCACAGCCCTTTCCAGTACTACATCTGATCACAGGACACACATCACAACGTTTCTTTGAGCGGCAAAGCACCAAGATATTTATTGAAACTTCTCTATCATTCAGAATACCTTTGCAAAAAGGAGTGAAAAAAGCAGAATATTTAAAAAGGAATTAAAAAGCCAAATAACTTACATTAAGACAAACATCTGTGTCACCTAGATACATGCAGAAGTAAGCACTGTTCTTCCCAGGATACTCCCAAGCCTACACTAATACAGCAGTCCAATGAAATGCACCACGGACCTAGACAATGGCCAATTGTGTTTTATTCTCTGTTGTTATCCTAACAATTTACAGAATTAATCTTTCTCAGCCTACACTGGTGTTCCCACAGAACCATCTATTGTATTTCCAAACCAGTGTTCCTTCCTGCAAGGAGTTACAGTTTCCACACTCCTCACTTGAGCAAACTCCCACCTCCACATACACTCTGAACTTAAGTGCAATTATACGTAGGTGGGTCTCAATTCCTCTGCCGTGAACATTCTTGTAACAGCTACTACTCACCTCTGAAAAGCATCCTGACCACTTGATTTCTTATCTTTAGTTATATATACCTAATTATTAACTAATTATCCATACAAGGACTTAATCCTCTCACACAGAAGGCTCCCAAGTGACTTCTAGAAATCCCACCTACCGTAGCAAACTGGAGCTTCCTCACATGTGTTCTTGCTAACTCTTTCGGAGTTTCAAAAGGCCTGAAGCACAAGTTCTTTTATAAGTTCTGTTGACCTTTCCACACTCTTTTATAATTGGCACCATGTGTCCACGAATTCCATAGGTTAATGCAGTTTCTACCACACAGACAACATCCCCAGTAGATGCCCTTTTAAATACTGGTTTCACACTGCATTTGCATGCACTGACCTGAAGGTGTCCACCTAATAGAGTCATTAAGAACCATTTAGCAAAATTACTTCATCCCTCACTTCCTACAGTTAGTGGATGAACACTGTCTGGCTCTAGTAACTTGCTTTCTTGTTTTGTTCTCTCTTAATAAATGCTGATTCAAAAGCATTCCTTAATATTTTTCTATCTTATGCTTCTATATTTTACTTGTCAGATTTTATATCCTCACGATTTTCCTTATTTGGATACTACTTCAGCTTTCTAGTAACTATCTTTGCCTGATGTTCAGCCATGCCAGCTTCCTTTCACACTTCCCTTAATAGCTGGCATGCTTTTGGTCTGGATCTCCAGCACAGCGTCTTTAATTCTCAGCAGGCATAAGTACTTCATTACTACGTGCCCCTTTTAGATTTACCAAGCTCTGCTATGGCAGGTAGGCTGCATTTCCAACTGGGGTGGGAAGTTTCGTAGTTCTTGTAAGAAAAATGAAATCTGAGCATGTCACAATCTCTAGCAAAGAGAGCATTCTCACAGGTAACATTTTGAGCCACATTTCACACTCCTTTGGACCAATTTAAATGGTTGCCTCTTCTGTTAATACTCCTTAACCATGACACTTCACAAAGCAGCCACAGCATTTTTATAATCAACTTAACGTTTCAATCCCCTTGTTTGATTGTTGCAAAAGACGACAACAACACAAGCATTCTGCAGAAGTATCATGAAGCACAATCATTTAGAACATTTATTTCCCTTTATACAAGGTTTCCCCCACCACTCCCTCAAGGTAGTGCTGAAGCAAGAATTAAAAGAAAAATTAGCACATTGCTACTGATCTCCAGGCATTATGTACTGTGTGAGTTTCTACACAGAGATAAGGTTCCAGATGATTTTTCCAATTTTTTTTTTTTTTTCAAGGAGAGGAGATTATTTTGCTGAGGACACATTCCTCTGCACATTAGCCATGCTCTTAATCCAGCAATTTTTTAACAACACAGCAGAGATTGAAAAGCAAGGGAATGGAGCATAGGTCCATTCAGAGAAGATGTAAAAAAGAATTCAAGAAGCTTTCTAAACTCCATGTTTGTTGTTGTTGTTGTTAATATAATATTCATAACATTTAAAGTTTTACTGTTAAAACTTATTTCTACTCCCAGACACTAACAAAGCGGACAAGACAAAACTGTATTCTGAATTCTCAAGATGCAGTGTATGTATAAAGCAAGTTTTGTTTCCATTTTCTAAAAGAAGTAATGTGTTTTTCTAAAGTACTGCAATTTGAATTCTGTTCCATTGCTTTGATAATGTAGATATGAAAACAAGTGAATGCATGGACCACTGACAATCCATTTCCCCCATCCTCTTCTGTGACAGCTTCTCAAGCTGTGTCCCCACAGTCCATGTCCTCATCCCCTCCCCCTGCCTTCTTCCAAAGTTTTATGTTAAAACAAAAAAAAATGCACAACAGCATTACAATCTACTATCACTTTGTGATATAAAACTCTCTTTAATGTTTCATTTCCATTATGTTCCAAACTGTACCTCAGGGCATTGCTAGACTATTACAGTATTTTTTAAAAGTATTTGATGACACGCAAGTAATTGGTTTCACATTTCAAAAAATAAGGAAATAGGAGACTACAAAAAACACCAACTCTTCTAGCCTTCATTACTATTATTACTAGATATCATACATGTATTTTTGTGCATATATGTGTATAGCTCCTGTTCAAGCCATATTTAACTTTCTGACCATGTGCTTAGCAGATAAATCCTAACTACACACAGGAACCAACAGCATCACTCACACTCGGACAAGGTCGGCGCTGCATTTAGATTTCCACTCTCCACTCTAGCTCTGCACTACCGTCTATTTTTCAGAGGCATATTTCATCCTCAAACTCACTCCTGCATTTCTTTGTCAAGACTGCTAGGCAGGTTTGCTGCAGTTTATAACATGAACTTGTGTCAAGAAGAGAGGCTGAAGAATAAAAATTGCTTGTCCTAAACCAGATAGATACAGAAGTTATCTATTATTGCCTAATATACTCTTGGAAGTGAAGGAGTCTCCCCAAAAACACTTACAAATCTCTTGAAGCCAATCTTTCTCTGAAGATAAGAACTACCACGTATAAGTTACCAAAAAGAACATACAATGTTTTCTGAATTTCAAGAGTGACTAATTACTTAAGTGTACAAACACCCCTAAATTCCTTTCAGGAGTTCATATGAATCATAAGCAATTTTAGCTTTATCATCTGATCATGTAATATATTTTATGTATCTGCTATGCAAGCTCATGGTTCATATAAGAATGTGAGGATACAGATCAGTCTTCAGCTACACAAGTATAGTCAGTTTTCACATTTTAATTCTGATCATCTAGACTGAAATGTATATTTTAAAGAGCAAGTAGCAAAAGTCAGCTTTTTAGGCCTTTCAAATCATAAAGGCCATTTTCATTACATACGAAACATAATCATTCCTTTTTATCATGACGAACTTAGAATAGTTTCCAAAAGCATATCCTATTCAAAAGGTTTCAACTTACATAGTAATTGCCAGTTAACCACTGCTTCTTGGTTTTACACACAAAAATAAGCTGCACCACCTCTTCATTAGGCAGAAAAAAGACTTTAGAAAAGCATTTCAAATACCTAGTTAGGACTCTTTGCATGAAGTCAATGACAGGCAGTAATTGCTTCTAAATCAATGGGTTAAATGTTTTAAAAATGTGTCTTCAGAAAATTAAAATAAAAACACACAAAAGCAACAGAATGGAACACCTGAAAGAACACTCTCACAAACATGAAAAACTTCAAAATTCTACAAAATCTTGTGAAAAGTTTTGATTAAACGTTCTTAGAAAACATCTGCATTCTCAGTGCTATCGCCCTCTAACATTCTCAAGGACCTCAGACCATCATTACCTTAAAAAGAGCACTACAAAGGAAGGAAGCAAACAAACTTTAATATGTAACAGTCACACAGAACACTCAAGTCACACTTAAAACTCAAAATGTGGCATACAAGTTATCAAATCAATCATCATCAGTGTTTCCCATGAAGCTTCACAAAAGTGATTCCGGTTTCACAAAACAGTTTAATCTTCAAACCTAGTTCCCAGTTCGTTACTGTCCAGTACGGATTTCTGCTTAAAAGCAGTAATCACTAATAATCAACATCACTCATTTGAAGTTATGCTACAGAGGAAAGCAAGTAAGTAAAAGGTGCAGAGAAGAGCATCTCAAGCTCCTCTGTCCAACTACAATGATTGGTTACATACACATCTGGACAGAGTTAATAATTATGGAAGACAAGAGTGTTTAACACTTTGGTTACTTGAAATTGCCCACCAAACCCCCATCTTTTCCAAACCTCTCTTTCTGCCAGTCATCCCATTCTTTTTACACAAGAATATCATAGTCAAGAAGGAATGTGAAAAACAAGTATAAAGAGAAAAAACGACCATGCTGCAAGAGAAGCTTAGAAAAAGCCTGCAATGTGACACAACAGGATTTGCAGCAGGGAAACCTGGACTTCCTGAAGAATCAGAGAGGTTTCTGCTAACAAAGCAGTAATATCTAGAAGCCATAATCTACAGCCATGCTCATATATGAGAAAGGAAACCCCTCCTTTAAAGTGTCAGAGGAGGTAATGAGAGAGTATTATCACAACAGGTAGGGCACAGCAATGAATGAGATCAAGATTACTATTCCTACACGCCAGCAAAGAATACCCATAGGCTTTTAAACTGCTCTCCCACTCGTATCCACCACAAAGCTCTACATACTTCAATACTTTAGCATATTACACACTATCCATTCTGTAAACTATTCAGTCTCTGGAGCACTAGAGAATATACAAGTTTCCCTTCAGAACTCCTCATCTGCACCCCCTGAAAGAGGCTATCTTTGATCTCTTTTAGTTGCATTGATAATACAGTTTGCCTTGCAAGCACATTCTGCATGACTGCATCCAGAAAATATCCAAACCCACCACTAAGAACATCACATCTTTCTTCATGCCCCATTCAAATTCTGCTGGCAAAAATCTAAACACAACTAAGCTGTAATTACTATTCGGGTACATGTACTTGTTGCTCAGGAGTTTTGCTAATAGAATATAAATAACAAAACCAATCCACAGTGCAAAAATTAGAATTAAAGCACAAGTTGCTTTCAAATGAATTCAGGTCACAGTATTGATATAACAAGTCAGCACAGCAACAGTATTATCACTACAGGATATTCTGAAACATTCATATAAAGCTTTTGTACCTGACCTATTGTCAGACTACACAGTAAAATGGGATTGCTTCCTTTGCCTCCCCAAAAACCATCTGTGTGCAACAAATTCGTTGAATTTTAATGAATACAAAAATGTTTTAAAAAATGTATTTCCTACAATATTTTGAAGTCCACTTAAATCAGTATGGGAGTACACACTGAAATTACATGAGGGTCAGGTTTCTAGCACTCCTTCCAGTAAAGAATGCTCAATTTGAAACTAAAGGATAGACAATATTATTAAAAAGTAATTACAAATAGTTTTTTAAAAAATCCTGATAACTGTTTTTCATGTAGCAAAGAAAAGCAAGGTTTTTGCTAAGCTACCATTTTTGAGTTACCTTCAAAAAGTGCAGCTTCACGATTAAAGTCAGACTACCTTAAATGGTTCTAAGAGGAGAAAGGAAGAACAATACAGATGAAAAAACAGCTCCTATAAAAAAAATAATTTTCATCAGCTTTATTTCCTCTTCCAAGCCTTTGACACCTGGATCAACAAAGACTTTCCACTACAGAATGACTCATTCTGTCTCAACAATTTAGACACTGTGATGTTCACAGAAGCAGGACCAGCAGCTGAGCTTTCTGTCAGAGAGAATTATCAATAACCTACAACACAAAGATCATAATTAAGTGAAACGCCCTCTTTATTTTCTTGAGGAAAACTATATCTTAGGAACTAGCCCCACTACAGTATGAAATAAAACCTCAAGACTAAAAAACAAGAGGTACTATGAATTTTTTCACAGTATAAATGTAATGCAATTAAGTCAATGCAAAAATCCATTGCAGTATATGACAAATGCTACACAAAATCTTAAACTAAAGCCAAAATTTAAGTCTTAAGTATCACATCCACTAAAAAAGCATTAACTTCCATAAATGCAGTTTGAATGCCCATGTGAACCTTGAGTTATCATAGTAGATGCAAATATTTTACTGTATACTTTATATGCATTGTCCCTACTTCCTGTCTCCTATCTGTCCCCAACAGCAAGATTAATTAATACAACTCCTGAGATGAAACAATCCTTACTGTAACCTTGAGTATTTTCCTGTTGACTTAAACCTCACAGATCAAAAATTTAAGTTTCAAGAGAGACCCATCTACACCAGGTAGATGAGGCAGAGTATTTCGTACCAACTTCCAAAACAAAACAAATTGTTTTCAGAATAGTTTTTTACCAGAGCCACCAGATTCTCTGTGCAGCCATCAACCATTTGGAATACACTGAAGTTTTCATAACCTTCTACAAAAGACAACATTACACAAACAACATGAAGTGTTTTCCCATAAGATTTATGGCTCGAGAAGCAGCTACCATTAAAAATGAAAAAACAACAAAACAAAAATCGCCAAGGGCACTCCTCACAAGCATTACAAGCATTATCTTCCTACTCTTAATTTTCAAACCTGCAGTAAATGATCGGCAAAATCTGCACAGCACTTGCAACACGCAGCTGCTGCCTGCCACCTGCAGGGCGTGCTTTGTTAAGCTGTGGTGACAGCATTTACACAATCAACCAGAGAACACGCAGATCTGTTCTTTGCACAAAATGAAACCTACTGCAGTTAGCTGGGAAAAAAAAACAAATAAAAAATGTTTTCAACAATAAGCACTACCAAGACTTTGGTAACTATTTAATCATTCATTAGGCTGACTAAATTCAAAACGCAACAAAGAAAGCTACAAGAGAAAATCACACCCTCAGGTTAAACCATAGCACCCTTCATACACTGTATTGATGTTGGTACCATTTATTGACTCTCCCAATACCCTAATACTGAGAATCTAGCAGTGTCAACAAATACTCTGCAAAAAAAAAATATACCCGAAAAAAGCTTGTTAACAAAGTTGTTGTTGTTGTAATTATTATTATTATTACATTTCTTTTAAGGAGGTGGCATGACAAAAGCGAAAGGGAAAAGTAATTGATATACAACTGGTATGTCAAAATACCCTGAAAACCTCCAACAACAGAAGAAAGGAACAGGCAGAGTTGCTTGAATCATACTTGAAACCAGGTAAAAAGCCAGTTGAAACCAAAACAAAGCCTCCTTTGAATTAATCATTACATAATTAAAAGAGGAAAAATAACAAACAGCAATGGGCCTCAATAAAGTATTGCTTACCTTTCTACTATTTATCTACAACCTGTCACTGTTGTGGAACTGAGAGTCAAATATTTATGAGCAAATCCAGAAAACTTCAGAGAAGAATTGAAAGTACAGACAATCCTCTATAACATTTTTCAGATGTTTCTTAAAAACGCACTGAAATAAATCAGAGTTCTCCAGACTATTTACTGTGTTAAAGACTGTTCCTTTTGACCAGTCCCATTTAGAGGAAGAGAAACGGGTTATTACATCCACTTCAAACCAAAATACAACAAGAAAATTGAAGGGGGATAATGAAAGGTCAGGCACTGGAAGTCTGATTTTTCATTGGCATTGCTACTTGCCAACCTGCAGAGCTGCAATCCCTGTATTTAAAGAATCTTCAGGCATCAATCAGGACACAAAAGAGACTGCCTTCACTCACTTTAACATTAAAAGTGTAGACACACAGCCAGTTTAAAGCAACAGAAACTTCAGTGCTACAGAAAAGCACTTCCTCACACCGACACACTCATTCCCACCTCTTCTCTTATGTCAGGCACCAGCATCCTGCAGCTGTACAGCAACATGAATCAGGTTAACACAGAAGGTATTTCCCTTCCCTTTATTCAATGTGGAGGAAATTATCAGTGCCAGCAGCTGGACCAAACTGTCCTTCTGCTGGCACCTTGTATTAACTTGAAGGAACCATGAAACAGCAACCTCTGCCAAACTGGATACTTTATTCCCACTTCTGCAGCAGGATCAGCACATACCTGACTCCAGCATCACAAGCTAGCAAGCACTTCTTTTTTGGTCTCAGGCTACGCTGGCTCGGCATGCTGTGAAGTCTTTACACAGGTCAGACAAGCACCAGACCAAAGAAAGCAGCAGAAATGCAGCAGCCTAGCGGAGAATGGCAGTCCTGATGAGCTAAGTGCAAATTGTAGCTTGTTACAGGAATGGCAAATCTCTCAAGTATTTTAAAGACTTATTCCACAAACACATGGCATTTGGAAAAATTAGTTTTCTACAGTAACAAACTAAAGTTTAGAATACTTAATCTTAAGACTATTTCTATAACTGCCATACAAATTGCTGGATTCCAGAGTTACATGATCATTTCTCTACAACTTAAAAAGATTACAGTCTCTCTCCTAGAATAAAACTCTGATAGGGGAACACCTTAGAAATAGTCTTAACTCCATAAAAAATGACAATACAACTAGTTTTCAAATTCATCTGTGAAACTACTAAAAGATGAAAAGGTATTTCTTCTTGAGTGCAAGCTAGGTATCTCTAAAAGAAATGTCAATCTACTCACAGCAGAAAGCTGCATTACTGAAAAACGCAATTCCACCAGCAATCAAACTCATGAAGCCTGGCTTCTTGTGGCTCTTTCCAAAGCTGATCACAGTTTTATTATGGATGGCACAAATAAAATTATTCCTAACTTTTCCCTCCCACATGGATTGTGTCGTGTCCAGCAGTACACACACTACACAGTACAAACTAAATCCAATGTCTTGTCTCTTTCTGCCCACTGACTGTGGCAACTTCACCTTCCTGACATGGGCTGAAGATTAAATCCAAGAACCAATAGATCTGGTACCCATTGATAAGATGACACCAAAAAAATACAAAAAGCAGCTCGGGAATCACCTTCAATCTGACATTCAGCTGACAAGTATTTATTTCTGTTTGCTTTCAGTATAACCTCTGTACTGGATATACAGGAAATAAACTCTCACTATGTAACAAAAAAGAAAGTGACACCAACAAGCCTTTCAATGAACAGCAGTGGATTCATTTCTTGTAAATAGCACTGCATTTTTACTGTTTTAGTATCAGGCTTTAGTATGATGCAACAGGATATCAAAGGAAACCAAAAAACCAGAGTCATTTTCACATAATGCACAAGCGGTCATGCCATATATTTAGGCTGACACAGCCAGTACAGATTGAGCCAACTTCTACTCTGTAATAATAAACTCGATTGTGTTACCCTAGTTTCTCACTCCCCTGGGATGAGCTGGAATCGGCACCATACAGGGTTAAGACATCCAGCCGTATTGACTGAACTCGAAAAACGCTGGTGCTATCTGATACTCTGCATGCAGGAGCTTTGGCAACCGGGCTAATTAGTCAGGAGTTTGAAGCAGGAATGCTAACAAGCCTAATAGAAAAACAAGCACCTGATTCTCCTGGAGTAGACAAACTGCAGCCCAAAATGCACATGAAAAAATCTGAAGACTTTACAAAAAAAAAAAAAAAAAAAAATCCTCCAAACCTCAAAACTAAACAACAACAAAATCAAAAATCCACACACAACTAAAATGTACTTAGATCCCACTTTAACACAAAACCTATTCCTTACTACATCCAGTTCCTAAATGTCCTTCTCTATCCTCTGAGGTGGGGTGGACTCACTTTAAAAACATTTTAAAAGGAGCAAACTATTTACTTCTTTTCTGGGAGCCCTTAGGGTAGCTATGGGCATGACGAATTACAAAGCGTAATTACAAAGCATTACTAAAACATAAGAGGAGTGGCACAATGTGGCAGAAATAGGCAGGCCAAAAAGGGATTATTGTGCAAGTAAATTTAGGAAGAAAGGGGTCCCAAATGCAACAACCAGCACTTGGTAAGAGCTCACAGCCAAACTGACATTGCTAAAGATTTTACAGCAGGTCAAGGTCTTGCCAAAAAGCACACTGATAGCACAGCAACTGCACCAGGCTCTTGCCAGCTTCATTAGCCTTATTACCTGTTTTACTACTTCAAAAGACATTAATGTGCAACATTTAAATTTGTTTCAGTTTCACAATTATCATCGCACTGTCTTGGAATTCAGTCTATGATCATTAAATTCATACATTCTAGATCAAATCCACACATTCTGATTTAAATCCAACCTTTGACTGCATTTTGAAAAGTTATTTTCCAAGTAAGTTAGGTCAGTCTAGCACGTTAGTCAAGCACGTCTGAAGTAGCAATATAATGTCAAAATATACCACTAAATGCAATTTTATTTTAACAAATTCTGTGGAAACGGGGCAAAGGACGTCTTCTTGAACTATTATTATTCTTCTTTGCTACCTGAAATACTTATTTTCCCCTTTCCTTTTTAATGGCAAAACAACCATACTTCAGGCTATGGAATAACCAACATCTACAGTAATAGTTCTGGGAAAAAAAAAAAAAAACTGAAAATCTTCACTGCTGAATGGAATTTAGTGAGATGACCTGTGTCATAACCAAAGACACAAAACCACACTGCTTTTATAGGCAGCTTCTCCAAGAGTAAACATACTCACAAGCTAGGACATCCTTCTAGTCACTTCTACATTCAGAAAATAGGCTATTCATTCACTACAAACACAACAAAAGAGGTTGTCCGACTTACACATATAAAACTGTGTGGCAATTCTATGTTAGAACAATTAACTGTTAACTTTTAGAACATGTATAAAGAAATATGGGGTTCACATTACAACTTCCAAAGTGAAGCCTGTCCCAAAGAGAGTTGTATTTTCGTTTGTTTAGTTTTTGGTTTTTTTTTTTTTAATTCTGTCACTCAGAAACTCCTCCAGGAAGTCTCATTTTGAATTACTTATTTTTATATTCAGAGGAATCAGGTCATTTCTTAAAACTAACAAAGCAGTTTCTTAATGCCATTAGTTATCTTAACGTTGCTTGACAGGACTACTAAGGCCACAGATAGACTGTGAAAAATCTTTACAGTAATTCTAACAGTTTGGTAAAATTCATCTGTTGATAGCCTTCTCTCTGCAAATCCTACTTAATCCTGTTGTATAATCTTTGGCAACAATTTCATCAAGCACTGTGCTTGGTGAATGACATTCAGCCTCAGTTAGTTGCATTTAAAAACAACTGCTGACAGCTAAAAAAGGCTTTCTTTGCAGTAACACCATATACAGTATCGTCATACTGATAGTGGTTTTGCACTCCCTATTTTGTGAAGTTTTCTTTTGACTGTTCTCATACTACAAATTCCTCCATTCTAACACAAAAGCTACCTCAAAGTAGCCCAAAGCAGTCCGAAGCATATAAACAGATTTCCTCCTAAGGCACCTGCACAACCAAAACATTGCTTTGCTTCTGATTTTACTCCCTCACTACTCTGTTTACTTTTAGATTTAAAAGAGAAGATACCACGTAGCTATCAACATAACAATACACTTTAATGTTTTCTACTTGAGCTGGGGCCCTTCTCACCAAGAAGCATTTTACATTCCAATTACCTACCAATCTCCTTTTCTCCAGTGAGGTTCCACACTTGCTCCCAATCTACAATACTGTCTATTTTGCCAGACTGGAAGCAAGTTCATTGGCTGAAAGGTCCTGCTCTCTCTAAACAGGCTTATCTAACAAGAAAATCTCTATACCTATATACTTTCTTCTTTTCTGTATCTTCCACATCATTATTAGTGGAACAGAACATGGAATGTACTAGTCACATAGACCTAGATTTAAATTCCCCAGAAAGTCCCTGATTGTTGATGACTGGATGGCTACCCCAAGAGAAAAATTACTTCATGTGTCCTGTTTGTGGCAGCAAGGGAGAATGCGACATTAAGCTAAAGCAGCGGCAACTAGCAGTAACATTTGAAGGGGCTTTCCCTTTCCTTATCTACCCCCCACTCAAGCCATGTGTCATTTCAATAGCTTCAACACAAGCATTTAGGTGAACTCTAATGAGCTAGTTCAGAGAGAAAAACCCAAAAAGAATTAATCCTAGTCCCGCAGCTTTCCTAAGAACTTCACCATGGAGTCACATAAAACCCAATGCCAGGATAAAGGAGGGATTAAAAAAAACCAAACAAACCTGTTCAATTGAAGAAGGGAGAACTCTCTTGCTGCTAGAAAGCCATTTGATCAGCTTAAGCTATAAATATGAAATCTCATCCTCATACTTTTCCCTGTAGCTACTGACACCCAAAATAAAACCAATACCAATAGTTTACAGAAGCAAAAAATGCTTTTGCAGATCCAGAAAACAAACCAACTGGCAGTATGCTAGAGGCTGGCTTCCACAGCATCTCGTGGAAATAAGCCGGTTATCTACAGGAATGCAGGAATTCATCCCTGTCTAAACATCTATTTTACTTGCCTAAGGATGAACGAACAAAGCATTATGAAAGTAATATAGTATTTGACAGTCAGTATAAAAGACCTAAAAAAGGCTACTAAAATAAAATCAGACTATAATTCAATTATTACATCATTTAACTGAGAACTTAAGTCGTATTTTTGTTTTAGTACTAAAGGGCATAGCAGCCCATGTCTATGAGCAGCAGTGCATACAAATACACAGTTTTCTATTGCTTCAACTAAAAGTAACAACGCAAGTAACTAAAGTTATTAAACACCAAGGTCATGTTATTTTCCACTGTAAATTGTGTTTTCTGCAAAACGTCAGGAGTCACTGAGTGCAGAGTACATTTAAGCTCCAATCATCAGCTTCTAACACTCACCTCTGACGTATTTTTAAATGTCCTGGACATAAAAAGACAAAGGTTCAGCTAAAGCAGGAATGACACAAATGGTGGGGGAACTACTCAGCAGTGCCAAGAGACCTTCCACAAGACACTACATCAGATGTTATCCACACACAAATACTGAGAGTTTTACAGCCCTGAGACTCTCCGTAGTCCTGTAGAGACCACAATAGCACCATTCCAACAAAACAAGCCAGAGAAGGAAAGTCAACAAAATTATTAAAAGAAAATTAGATTTGAAGAAGCAGTCATCATTAAAAAAGTCAGTCCAGAGACAGGGTGGACTACACATGTTTAAAAAAGCTCAATTACATCTGCTAAAGGTAACAGTTCATTGTGCCAGTAAAGAGTCATTAAAACAAAGAAGCAATCAAAAGCTTAACTATTGGCGTAAAAAGCTACTTTCTTTCTGTAACTGCAGTATTTCAGCCATGACTGTATTTTTTCTTTCCCTCCTACTGCTTCAGAGTCTTATTCCATGCTCAGGACAACAATGCAAACGCAGCGACTGAGTAATCGCCAACACTATTCCCGATAGAGGAAACAGCAGTTGACCACTTGATTACATAGGAAGCTCCTCATTTCCTTTGCAGTTCTCTTCATAATAGCATAAATAATCCAGAAAAAGGTATCATGTGGTACTAGCATAAAGACCAATTTCAGAGACTTTTTGCCAGAAAGAATTCAGTCAGAAAGCACCATTAGTTTTTCAAACAATAGAGCTGAGATACGCACGCCCCACGTAAAAAAAAAAGTTTGACTTACTATTTTATAATTGTTGATCATAACCTCTCAAATATTTTGGGGTTGATTGTCTAATTAGACTAAGTGTTCTGTGCAAGACTACTCACTTTTTATGAAAAAATATTACTCCCAAACAGTAGCAACGCAGCTCTTTTCCCAGTCGTAAACACGAATATACCGTTACTTCTTTAAAATTATTTAAGGCGACTTAAATTATCATTTTGCCACAATACAAGGTAATATAAGAATCTGGCTTCACTTTTAGTCACAATGAGGGTTTGAAAGACAAGTATAGGATTGATTCACTTAAGTGCTCAAAATTTGAAATAGTCAAGAATCGCTTGCTGACTCCTCATTTAAGCATCAGAACAAACATAGTCCAACAGATCAGCAACCAAACTAATAGTGCCCCATCATTTTGTAGTGCCTTGCTCTTTGTGTCACAAAGGGTTGCCACCAGCTGCTCAGAGAAGAGTGAGGAAGCTTCAGAGGGCAGGTCAGTCAGATCAAATTACAAGACTGTTGGGAGGAGATAGGAACGACATGAAGACAACTGAAAAGCTCAGTACTTAATCATCACAAAGGCATCCTTCACTTTACTGCTTTCTTCCTCACCCTTCATCCACCCCTGGTCTGGAATAATGCACTTAAAAATAACCAATGCATTTCTGTTATTTGTGCATTGCTTAGACCAGGCAGCAGCTTCACTCCTAGAACTGAGAGCAGATGATTACAGATCTTACAGAATACAACTCAACAACTCCCTTCCAGAGTTTTTTCATCCAACATTAAGACTTCATATGTCATAACCTAGGCAGTCTCTCCCCACCACTCTCTGTTGTGACTGTCTTCAGCTGAGTAGCTTCCATTTAAGGAGACTTCTGGAAGTATATTTTTCTTGAGGAACTCCCAATTCTGATCTCTGAACTTCTGGAACAAGCCAGTCCTATCTAATGACATCCCAAGGTGCACAATAAACCTTTTTAACCATGTTTTTTAAGAAGGAAATCCAAGAACAAGCATCTGCACCTGGGGATTATCTCCTAAAGTAGCAGTTCAGCTACTTAAAAATGGGTAGCAAGTTTACATCAAAATAGATTCAAACCTAAGCAGGAAAGGTTACTTAAAGTTTCTTTAAACTTAATATTAACATATTAAATTTAATGTTGGGTTTCAGAGATTTTTCTTACTTGATTTCAGTTGAAAATTCCTGCTATGTTAATATTGGCCTAAGAACATTTGCAGAATTAACAGATTAATGCTACCCAAGTTTCAAAATAGCAATTTAAATTTTAACAGTAAAAATGTCCTATTGAAGTAATAAAGTAGTATTAAACATCCATGGCCAGATGAGATTACAGTCTCCTTTCAAACTAGTACTTCAGCATTTCTTCCATTCAAAATGGTACACTATCAGCACAGCCGTATTTCCATGCAACTGACAATATCCATAGCTAACCAACTATACCAGATGTTTTGAAGTCCTAATACCATGGGGAAAAAAAGACCTTTCTGTGGCTGACGTTAACATTTCACAGATAAACCATTTTGTTTCTAAACATCACAAATGCAAGATATGTTTAGCAGCCTCCACTTGCAGCAAGCAATGCATGGTTTTTTAAGACCTTTATCTTCTGGCATCACAGAGACCCGTATCACAATAGCAGAATTCAAAACAAAGTACGTGATGCTGAGTACAAACAATTTTAGTCAGCACACTATACTTCACAAACACAGTTTTGTAAAACTAACAATAATCAGGAGTGAAAGCACATCTCATTACAAATAAACACATATCAACAAAAATAATCCAGCACAACTCATTCACAGCAAGCATCTATTCCAGTAACTGATACAGGTACGTGATCTGGAGAAGGAGGAAGCACAGGAACAAAAAATGGAAGCAAAGCCATGTGCAATTTACACAACTGACAAACACATCTTGTCCTGCAGCACTAGGACCTCATCCTATCTCCCCTGGGCAATCTATCACACAGGATACATTGACAGAACACAGTTTGCTCAAGTCAAAGTATACCTAAAGCCATCTCCTGAAACATTAAGGTACTTTCAGTCATAAAGGTTGGGTAGGATGGGTGTAAAAATGCTGTGCTCACCTTCAAGGAGAATCTAAGCATTTCAATATTCAAAACACTCAAGTACATGTCTAAATGTTCTACCAAAGGAAATTCTTCGAGGAGGGGGTTTGGGTTTTGGTGGGGGTATTTTGCTTTGGCTTTTGCTTGCGGTTTTGAGCGGCTTTTTAGTTCAACAGAATTCAAAAAGGACAAAAGCAAAGTCCCGACACTGAAAAGAAAAACATCTTGCCACAACACAGGCTTAAGAGCGACTGGCTGGGAAGAAGCTCTGCTAAAGAAGACCTGGGGATCTCAGTGGACAGCAAGCTGAAGATGGCTCAGATGCATGCTCAGGCAGAAAAGCCAACATCATGCTTAGCTGCAGTAACAGGAGTAGTACTGGCTTTAGATCAAGTAAAACAATTATATGGCTCTACCCAGCACTCTGGTTTTGGGCAGTCAATACAGGAAGGACAGAGGTAAGCTCAAGTTCAGCAGAGGGCTACAGAACGATCAGGAGACTGGAGAACCGTCTTAGGAGGAGAGATAGAATGAACTGGGTTTGTTCCTCATGGAGAAGAGACGGCTTTGGGCAGACCAACAAAGCAGCTCACAGGATCTGCAAAGAGGCCAAGAAAACGATGCAGCAGTGATCTTCACAACAGGGCATGGTGGGAGGACAAGAAACACTTGGACGTAAGCTGAAACAAAAGCAGCCTTTAAACTGACTATTAACTGAATATTAACAGAATATACATATTAACAGAAAACCTTTTTCACTTTTAGGACAGTACAGGCAGTGAAGGAGAGTGCCCAGAGTTACTGCGGTAACTGATCCTTAGGGGTTTTTCAAGACCTTATGGGTAAAGTCCCAAGGGACCTCAGGGCTGACCTTGCTTCTAAGCAGGAAGTTGGACTAGAAATCTCCTGAGTTCTATTCCAAATCAAAGTATCCTAGGATTGTATTTAGACGTCTATGGAGGACAGGCTAATTGATTTTCCAAGACTGTTCTCCTACAGAAAACACTAATTGTTACAGCAGCCAGGCTGGCAGACATCCTTAATTTAGACAAGTTGACCTCCAATACTGAGATGTCCTGACATGGATGTCTTAAGGAGGGCCATGACAAAAGAAGGGATGAAAAAAGCTAAATAAAGAAGTTTAAGTGGCAGCATAACATTTGCTAACTTCTCATCAGGTATGAGTCCAACTGGTAGACATTAGAGACAGTAAAGCCTATATAAGGGGTTCTACTACACATAAGAAGACTCATTAATAATGCAATGCAATCCATCCCAGATGGAAATAAACTGGAAAGGGTACATACACCATGGAACCATCTAAGATTACAGGGTAATTCAGGGAGAAAGGAACTTCAGGAGTTTCCAATCCAACCTTCTGGTGAAAGAAAGGTCATCTCTGAGGTCATATCAGGCTCTTTTGCAGCTTTATCCAGCCTGCTTTTAGAAATCTCCATGGACAGAAACTGCATAACCTCCCTGTGCAACCTGTTCCACTACTTGACTATTCACTGGCATCTGAAAAGTTTTCTTTTGCAGATGTGATGGTTTGACTCTGGCTAGGTGCCAGGTGCCCACCAAGTTGCCCTATAGCTCCCTCCCCCAGAGGGACAGGGGAAAGGACAAGATGAATCAGTTGGTCGAGATAAGGCAGTTTTTATTGAAGCGACAGAAAAATAAAGCAAAAGCAGGGTCTGCGCACGCATAAGCAAAAAGAGGAGAAGTCAATCTCTACTTCCCATCAGCAAGTGATGTTCAGGCACGTCCCAGGAAGCAGGGCCTCAGCACGTGTAGCGGTTCCTCGGAAGGCAGACATTACAGAACACCCCCCACCTCCTCTTCTCTCTCTCAGCTTTTATATCTGAGCTGATGTCATATGGTATGGAATATGCCTCTGGTTCCTTTGGGTCAGCTGGCCTGCTTGTTTTCCCTCCCGAGGTCTTGCCCACTCCCTGCCCCTTGATGGGGGAGAATGTTAGAGGGACAGTGCTTCTCAGCAGTAGCCAAAACACCGCTGTGTTATCAACTGAAGCACAGCACTGGCAGGGCTGCTGAACTCTACCTCCACTAGAACCAATACAGCAGAACACTTTAGTTAGTGAACTGTGTAACGATTTCACTTTTAGTATAGAAAAAATGAACTGTAAGCCTAAAATAATTATTCTTTTAACAGAGGAGTTCATTCTTCCACAAAATTATATAATCAAAAAACAGTGAAAGATTATAAAATACAACAGAAACACAGAAATTTAAGGCAAATACTCAGAAGTGGTGTTAAAAAAAAAACCAAATTCATTATTCCCTATCCTTCCGATATCCTCAAGCCGGTGAGATTTCCATAGGTTGTGTATGTTACTTTTGAACACAATTCAGGCCTAAAGTTCCAGACAAGCATCTGAGTGGAACAAGGAAAGTGATTCACTACCATCAATACATATTTACTGCTATCCTCTAGTTGCTACAGGGTATGTGGAGCACTGGGGGGGGGGCAAGAGTGGGTTGAAATATTATTAATAATAATAATTAAAAGTTAACCACAGCAATGCGGCATGATTTTGAGAACACCACAAAGCAACAGAACATGAGAAGAAAATAAACTCAGAAAGCAGGAACGAAAGGAAAGTGGGGTAGACCAAGATAAAAGAGATCAAGAGAGGAATTATGAGAGGGCTGGAACACCTCTCCTATGACAACAGCTGAGATAGTTGGATTGTTCATCCTGGAGAAGGGAAGGCTTTGGGGAAGCAATTTTATAGCAGCCTTCCATTACCTAAAGGGAGCTACAAGAAAGGTGAAGAGTAACTTTTTACGAGGGCATGTTTTGAACAGGACTATAGGGAATGGCTTTAAACCAAAAAAAGAGTAGATTTATATTAGGTATTAGGAAGACATTCTTTACTGTGAGGTTGCCCAGAGAGGTGGTGGATGCCCCCTCCTTGGAGCAGTTAAAGGTCAGCAAATACAACATATTTTCCCCAAAGCCAAATTTTTCAGAGATCTTACTCAACAACAAAGAAGAGAAATTATGATTTTTTTCTATGAGGATACAGCTGTCCATTTCATAAGCTGTTCTGTTTGGAGAGATCCATACTAATAAACTTAGAAGGACTCATCTGCAACATTAAAGTTTGAAATGGTAGTTCCAGTATCCATTCATTTTTAAGCTGTGATCAAGAAGTACTGAACTTAGAGATGCAATTCCTCCCTGTGCCTCAGGCTACCCCCTCTTCATCATCAGTACGGTTTACAGACATAAGCAATGAAAATTTTCATGCTTGTTTCAAGAAGAAAGTCATCTCAAAGAATAGATTTTGACAATAAACAAGCCCAGATCAGATGCATTTTTATTTAAGCAAAGCAACTGGTTTTTTTGCTTAACTAAAATTTGTTCACTATTTAAATTCCAGCCCTCTGGAAATTCAGCTTTATGAAAAAAATGCTTGAAATACTTTTCATTTTGAAAATACAATTTAAGTATCGCAGTATATTGATATAAATTTTACACTGCAATTTTATACTTGAAATCAAAGCTTTCTATAATATGCCTCAGATATACAGAAAATATATACTTTTTCTCACATAGAATAAGAAATTGAGAAGTATTTCCCAAGTCAGGAAAGTAACTTTGCTCTGGGGAATCCACTCATGAACATGCTCATTTCACCTTCAAATGGCACGTTTGGTTACCAAAGAGCTATGTGCTACCAGCACTATTTTAAGGATTTCTTCTAGAAGACAACAAATTACTGGTTTTGTCATGTAGCACTGGCTAGTTAACCAGTGGTTAACTAACTGAGAACTTGGAGAAGAGAAGGTTGTGCAGGAGTTGGCAGAACAACGTGCTTGCCAGTGTACTGTGTATGAACTCTTATTTTCAACAAGTCCTGTACTTCTTCCCAGTAGTCAGCTTTGCAGCCGGCCACACGGTTTGTATGTTTAGTCAACTCCACTTAAAAGATTCCCACCTTTCATTTGTCATCTCTACATTGCAAGAAAATATCAGAAAATTAAATGGTTGCTTATTTACAAGCATTTTCTCGCTCTAAAACACAATTCTGTCAAATACCCCTAATTTTATCCTTATCAAGGGGCTGTCATTTCAGTGGCACACAGACCAAGGACAAGTTACAATACAAACATTAACACAGATGATTAACCGTGAACAGAACTATTTCGAGTTTAAACAGGCTCAGATTACAAAAGCATTTAGTAACTTGGTTTGGCTTACTCAGATATTAAAACATAGTTAACGAAGGCATAAGTGATACTACCATACAAGATTTCACGTATACTCTGACTCACAGTGAAACAATCTAGGCTTTAACTAACTGCTGATATTACCCAAAGAACCTTTGCAGCAGATCAGGATTAACACTGCCGAAAAGTTACAGCAAAGATAGGTCTATCCTCCCATTAGTGAGTGAGTATGTCACAAGAATACGAAAAGATGACTCCAAACAAAAATTCTGGCAGGAAGCAAAGACAACAGAATGCAGAAGTGGAAAGGAATTTAAAAATCTAAGGAGTCTCTGGTTTCTTTCCATTTTAATTAAAAACCAATAATGTCTCCCAGTGTACTCTGTATGCTGACTACTGTATGTATGTTTACTGAGGAAAGCAAACTTTTCCAGTTCCTACAATTATATCTCATTTGTACAGAAATTAAAACAAATGAAACAAAACCCCAAAAACGTGTATTTCATATACTTAGTTAATTTTAAGTCATACTCTTATTATTTGTTCTGTGTAATTTTTATTACTATCCACAATAAGAAGCAAACTTTCCTTATAATTAGGTAGTTCAAGTAAATCATTCAAGATTTGATTTTTTAAAAATTATTATTGCAAAGCATTTGGGGATTTTGAATTTCTTTGTATTCAGTATTCACTTCAAAAATGTTAATAAAACATATATACTTGCCTCAGTTAGCTTCCTAGCAGTTTGGCAGTTTGAATACCAGAAAGTTACACATGGAAAAAGGAAATTATTGGGGAAAAAGTTGGGGCTGTTCAGCCTGGAGAAGAGAAGGTTGTGTGGAAACCTCATAGCAGCCTTCCAGTATCTGAAGGGGGCCTACAGAGAAGCTGGAGGAGGACTCCTTGTCAGGAACTCCAGGGATGAGACATGAAGGAAGTAATGGATGCAAATTGAAAGAGAGGAGATTTAGGTTAGATATTGAAAAGAAATTCTTTACTGTGAAGGTGGTGAGACACTGGAACAGGTTTACAAGGGAGGCTGTGGATGCTCCAACCCTGGCAGTGTTCAAGGCCAGACTGGGTAAAGCCTTGAGCATCCCGGTCTAGTGCGAAGTGTCCCTGCCTATGGCAGGGGGGGTTGTAATCAGGTGATCTTTAAGGTCCATTCCAACTCCTTAGCAGCCTGATTCATTAAATTTGGAACTTAAGTTACTTATTTACTGAAATGAGGCACTCTCACATACATTTGATAGTTTTTTAATGCAAGTTTTCTATGAAAATGCGTAACCTAATTCCTACTGTATGCAGCTACCAAAAAGAGAACATGGGTATTCTTTGCTATCCTATTAGAACTCTGTCTAAGATTTAAACCAGGGATGGTGTGATGGTGCTGGCATATGACACCCTAAGTGTGATTAACTTCTTTCCCTCTATAGTTTATAAGATGAAATCTCAAATCAGAATGACCTAGCAAACTGGGTATGTTTACAAAAATCTGGCTTCTCTTTCTGGCTCTGTATTAACTAAATTTACAACACAGATTTCAACACATTACTTCATGTATCTGCATCACTTCTCCCATCCCGCTGTCCTGGAGACATTATAACAAAGTGAGAATGTTAGATGTCTTCTATACTAACACAAGACAGTTTAAAAAAGATGATACAACTACACACAAGTACAAGCTACATATGATCTAAATAAAGTCATCTTAGAATCACAGAATGGCTTGGGTTAGAAGGGACCTTAAAGATCTAGTCCCAATCCCCGATTTTGTTTAATAAGAACTTGTAGACGCACTCTAAGGGGAAAAAAAAATAAATCAAGTGATATAACTCAGTTCCAAATATACTTGACTAACCATTGCCTACGTTCAAGAATTAGGCTCAAAACTGCTCATTTCATTAAAAAAATGTATTATGCATTACAAATACCCTACCTACAAAACTGGTTTAGATAGATAGTCAATGTAAGGAAAACTCAGACTACCACATTATTTTGTACTGACATATATAAACAGGAAAGCTCAGTAATTAAAGAAAAAGTCTCCTTCCATATTGCAAGTAAGCAGCTTTTCCCATCAACAAATGCAGTTAAGCTTCAGCAAAACCTAAACTTGTAACGTTTTTTTTTTTTCATTTGCCCCACATTTCACATATGCAAATACAGAAGGAAATTTCTGAAATAAAGTAAGCACCAATTTTAAAGTGTTGTCAACATTTAATGATGTTTAAGTCAGATGGGCACAGCAGGTAGAGAATAAGGCAGAGAGGCCTGACCAAAGTTCTTCAAAGCCACAGTAAAAAGCAACACACAAATTTAACTGCTACCATGTACTTGTGGTTGCTGTAAAAGTATCATCAACACCACAGTGCTGGAAGAGAATCCAAGATGGACAGTTCTGCGTGGCAGAAGATGCAATGACAATGATCTGATGGCAATCAGATGGCAGTTGATGGGAAGAGGCTCAACACTGCCTGCTTTCTTTCTGTGCCTCAGAAGTGCTGAGAGGTGGGCGAAAAAGTGGCTGCAGAACAGAGTGTGTGTGTACATGTGCAAGTATTCATCCTCTTTTGCAGTTGCTGAGTGGAAAAAGCTTCAGATTACTCACACATCTATCAGCCATGACAAAGAGCGCTGCTATTCAATATTTCACTTCATAAATTATGGCTATGAAGGTATCAGAAATATGCTGGTATCTCACTCTGCTTGCAGATTTCTACTACTATTGATAACAACATGGTATTGCCATAGAAGGAAGACAGCTGACAGTACGAAAAAGGCATGTCTATCAAGGATCAGAGAAACTGTCCCAACCATTCTGCACCATAAGGAACACCCTGTTTATCCTCAGGATTTGGATAACTTTAGCTCTACCTGCTCTGAGTACCATTCTAATTACTTTTGAGGTGGTCAGGAAGGAATGCTTTCTCTTGGTGCCAGATTTCCTTTTCAGCAGCTAAGGAATTTAGTGTAAGGTTAATCCAGAAAACTCACTCTGTCTGTACCAAGCTGGTACGCAGAAGAGACTACACAAGCTGAAAGCCTATCAGAAGGAATCCTCTCCAAAATAAGGAAAAACTATCTATGGTTATAACAGTACAGCAAGCAAAAAAACACTCCCTTAGAAGAAAACCCCATTGTCACAGCCACCATCAGCACAGGGACTGGCTGGTTACAAACAGGTCCAACTACAAGGCCACTCCAAACTACAAAGTCCGTATGGCAGGTGTAGAGGACTGGCTGGCTGACCTGTAGCCTCACGGGAAGCTTCTGACAAAGCCAGACAATCATAAAGCTGCTCTCTGAAGCTGGTGTAGCAGGATGAACACATTTGAAGACTGATGTAATTGGCTTTTTTCCCCTGAAGAAGACTGGAGTGTCCAAGTTTAAGGTTGTGGACATAAGATTTTTGCTGCAGAGTGTATGTGGGGGGAAATGTAGGAGAAAAGGTTTCAACACAGGTAGGTTTACTGAGAGAGCTAGATCAGTGTATTTGTAACTATACACATGCGTATTTATGAACATCCATGCACACAAGAACGTTCAAAGACCTGGAGACAAATGTGGAACACTAAAGATAAGACAGACACTTAAGGCAAGTGCTGAGTTTCAATAGGATCAGAACCAGTATCAGAACGTTGTACAATGCTTGTGCTTCAGTACATGACAATGGTACAATGCTACCAGTTTTTGTGCTGCCACTTGACACTTATCACTCAAGATGAATAAAGACTACTTTGAGAAGGCAACGTTTTCAAATTTGTCTAATCTCTCAAAAATCTGATGCACTCATTTTTTTAATTCAAGCTTAATCAATGCAGATGAAAAAGCAAATCATGAAACAGAAGTATTCTGGAGCTTGTAGTAGACCACAAAAAATTTATTTCCAACAATAAGAATTAGAAACTCCTTCAGAACTACTAATACTCAAGATACTGAGCCTGGACAGAATGTTAGGAAAGTGTTATTGCTTCAGAAAATTCTACTAGCATTTTGAACACTGTAAAATTCAAACATTGTAGTGTCATCACAGGTCCTACCTTACAGGCCAACTTTAGTCAGAAGCTACAGACAAACAGAGATCAGAAGGTAATAGAAAATTACATTTTTCATTGTAAATTCTGACAAAGGGTCTAGGAGAGAGAGACAATTCCTCTGTTCCTTCAACCTTTTTTCCTTCCTATTAGATGTCTAGAACACCTGAGACAGACTGCAAACCCAGTTCATACATTGAGAGCTTCCAGAACTGTAATAATTTCATCACTTTGGGCTGGTTAGGTCTTTGGTAGATGGCTTTGATGAATATATCAGTAGTCAGTGCATAAAATTACTTCATTGTTCTCCTTTTTTTTTTTAGTCTACATATCAATCCTTATCTGTCTGAAAACAGTTTGCTATAGGCATAACAACTGAATTTATTGAAATAGTCCTTGCTGCCCTATGGCAACAAATATAACTCATGCAATACTAGATACAGTTTCAGTACTGCTGGAGACTTTATCAAAAGTATTACAATACATCTCACACAAAACAAAGAAGGGCCTTGTTAGAGAATTTCGCTCACTTTTAAAGAAAGAAACAGTTGTTTGGCCTTTTGGTTTCTTTTTTAAACGCTTCAAAAAAGCTGAAGAATTAGATCACAAAATGCAGTAATCTTAAGTAATTCCACTTTTGAGCTTCTCTACTATACAGCAAACACTAGACCTAACAGGCAAATCCATAAAAATCAATTAGCAAGATTCAGCAATGCTTTCATTAGTAAACATTGCCTCTTCATCAAATTTGCAGAATTTCAACAGCCAGAATATGTATATTGAGCGTTGAAGAAGTCTTAAAACTTTCATTCTGTCTACACTGAAAGTAAGAAGCAATCATGTTCAGTCAGGCTATCACTTTAAGGGGAAACAACTGATACATTTCCCAGTGAAACCCCTGAAATTCTACAAAAAGTATGCAAAGCTTGGATATGGTCCGAACACAGTAAATATCATCGAGCTGTACATGGAAGGTGAATACAAACCAGATTTCTCAACATTAATAAAGCAGTACTATGAAGTCCATTTTAACAATACAAAGCTTTCTAAAACACAACCTGGTTCAATCTGGTTTGTTTCCAAAGAGACATTTTCCTGTCCAGGAGGACACTTTTTAACAGGCAGCACTGTCCCGATGCTTTTTAAATTACAAACATGGCATAACTGTTTTTACTAAAATTGAGAACAACAACAAAACGTTTAAAGGGCCCTTTTCAATTTCATGCTAATGTACTGCTCAAAGTAAAGCATCTTCTGTGAGGGCAGAGAGAAGGAGACCTTTTTTGTTTTAGACGCTGGGGGACAGTTTCTTTGTCCTTTGAACTCTTGCCCAAGCATAGGTTATCCAACAGCCACTAATTTTCATTAAGAAGGGAGATTCTTATCTTCCACTGGGTTTGTAAGCAATATGATGCACGTGTAGAAGCATGACACTGCCATCAAATTGTGTATTTTGTCTCTAAGAAAATACAGGGGTGTGGACTGACAAGTCGAGTCATCTATCAAAGGAAAGCTCTACTAAACACATCATGGAGTGCTTGAAAAATCCATGCATTGAAACTTTAGTTCATAGACACTGCTGTGGGCAACATACTTTGTTGGCTATACAAATACTGTTGCCAGACAACTCATTCTTTCACCTTTTCACACTATAAAGTTGCTCTTACTACACAATAGAGCCAGATATTGAGCCATGCCCTGGGACACAGTTCACCAAGGGGAAGCTTTAAATGAGGTCATCAAGAAACTACGATCTGTTACAAGGTAGTGAGTTGTTGTGAGAGCTTTCATATTCCTCAGTTCTACTTACAAAAGTGCAAATTATCAAAGTAGGAATAAAAACACTGACCAAATAGAACAAAAAACCCCATCCTGCAGCCATTGTTTCAGTCTGCCACCATTCTATAGCAATTAGTCCTGTATTGCATAAAACCCATTCCAAAATATTTACCCAAGAGTTGGCTTGGCATTAGGAGTAATAGTCAAACAGATACTCAATTTCCAGTTCCATCACAAACCAGCAGGATTTTTAATGTCCTTGAAAACAATCACTACAGTAACTCTTATTTTTTAAAGTCAAATCTACTTTATACTCTTGGAATACATAAATCAAATTAGAAATCCATTTATAATTATTCTTAAGATACACCAAGCACCATTTAATAAAAGCTTAAGACTTTCAAAACTGAGGATGTGTAATTTCTGCTCTTCACTGGAACAGGTGACATGAACAAACTTACAGCAGCGTACACAATTTCATCAGTACAAACAAACTCTATTAACAGACTCTTCTACTTATATAATGAAATTCAAAGACATTACAAATACATGCAACCAGTTAAAATTTACATTTACATTTAACTGCAAATTTACACTTAAAACTAACACCCTATACTAATCTTCTAGATAACAACCTTAGTCCTAGGACTTTTTCCAGCTTTTTCAGGATTCAAACTCTAAAGAAATTTCCAAAAGGAATGAGTAATCTACACCAAAATTGCCCAAGACAGAACAGGGCAATGAAGAGCCCTGTTCTGCTCAGTGTGTAGAAAAATGAAGAAAGCAGGATCTAGATAGAGAGCATCTCCACAGAAGACAAGAATGAACACAGAATGAGGAACGGCTCCCTGGAAAGAACAGCTGTGCTAGAGGATGACCTGAGGAGGAGCTGAACAAAGGGTCTGGCAGGTGACCACACAAGGGATGAAAGCAAATCTAGAAAACGTAATTAAACATATAACAACTATCAGTTGATAACCTTGAAGGTAAGGCCGTAACAGAAGTCAACGACCATAATCATGAACCACTACACAAAATGGTTTTACCAAGTTACTTGTACCTAACACAAGAAAACATAAGAGTCACAGAATAAGCAAGTATGAGAAAAATAGATGATTGCTGGAAAAAAAAAAAGGCAATGAACACTGGATATCACGTCAAAGCCAATTTTTTTACTCTTATTAGAGAGCCAAACTAGACAGCAATGAAAGTCAGAATTCAATGACTGAGGGCAACCAATCACATGGAAAACTTATCTGCACACTGAAAACAGTTATGTTACAACCTTATACAGCTTCATTATGCAGTAGCTCATGAGACACAATAAAGTCCAGGAAGACAGCTTGACTGCTGCTGCTAGATCTGAACTACTACAGAGTTTTATCTGTATTGACTTAAGTTTTCGTCTTATATTATCAAGCTTCCAGACAGGGACAGTTACAGAAAAGCAGTAAATAATTCTGACTCGCGGTTGAAGACCTGAGGGGAAGGGGGAATCTCTGTGAAAAGTTTAACTAGAATTATGAGCCAAGTCATGCATGTATCCAGAAGAACTATCAAATACCTAGTTTGGTTTATCAATCCAACAACTTTAATAGTAGAAATTCACAAGATGAAATGAGCATCATTACCTATTTTATATGCAAATATTTTTCCTAGCCAAAAATCTTCAAAAATCAAGCATTACCTAAGTAGTGCTTTACTTAAATACACTTAAGAAGAGGCTTCCATTAGCATGAAGTTCACTTTGAAAGACAGAGCAAACACTCCATTACTTATCTGTAATATCTGCTAAATGAGACTTCTCTTAAGTTTATCATAAGATTTAGTTTACTACTTCACAGTGTGATTTTCAATTCCACCTTTATCAGAACCACTAATCAAAACAAGAATTTATTTCTTATGCATGCTCTGAATTTTGCATAGCTACAATCTACTTCCCTTCCTTGATAAAAAAGCAACTGCTCAAATAGATATTAACACAAATATAAATTCCGAGTGTTTTTTTATGATCTACAGCCTTACCACAAACACCAGTTCATTTAAACTTTTATCACTTGCCAGATAAGTTTTAGTTTTTGTTACTCCTCTGGATGACAAAAGCATTTAAGCACAAGAGTAGAATTCAATTAATTATAAAGCTAGGTTTCCCTCAAAAATCATAAAAGTGTGTTCCATTCATCTTGATTTAACCTCTCAGAAAGAGAAATAGTTTTGACAGAAAAAAACCACATTTGTGCAAACAAAGCAAATCTCTCACATGTCCAGAGGACTAGGGGGTTTTTCAACTGAAAAGTAATGCTTGTCAATGGCATTTTAGGCATGGAACAGATTCACACATCAGGAGGGAATTCTTAAAGCCAGTAGGTGTGAATTGTATGGACCTAATTAGCCACTAGATTAAGAAATAACTTACATAAAGAATATTAAAAGCACAGCATAAAACTTCTTCCTAGAATTATTTTCATGACATTATGTTGTCTGCAGACCGTGGTCAGTATCTTAATTCAAACTAATAACTGGTACTATCTAGAGAGTACCAAGACTTCATTGTAAAGACCAACTATTCACTTTTACTCACTTAAAGAAAAACTGGTCTCCAAATAGTCCTTTTGATGCAAATGAGCATCCCTGACTTCTTTTCTCCAGCCATTTCAATGCAGAACTAGAGCTCAACAGACTCAGTAAATTGCAATTAGTAATCCCGAACCTCTAACTAATGCCTCAGTGTTTTTGTCTCCTCTTGAACTGTGTCTGTTCAGTGGTAGCAATTACTGAAAAATATTCCGTTCACTAAAAAGCACAGGCAGCAGTCCTCAGGATTCCAATCACCTTTTCAGACTGACTAAATGTTAGTTCAAACATTTGCTGCAAAGAGAATTTATTTTCCATACCACAGGTTTGGCAAACTTCAGTATTTTCAGATATATTACCAGTGTCTTGAGGTCTATACAGTATGAAGAGCTGCACTTGCTAAAACTACTGAAAGCTGTAGAATCCAACCAGTGGAGAAGGCACAAGCTTTTCTACCATTTAGACGATGTTTCCTTACCTCCAGACTTGCACTTCCACTATCAGTATCACCCACAACACAATAAGTTCCCGATCTTAAAAAATAGGTCTTCTTAAAAAATTAGTCAGAGCCAGATTTTTAATAGTTTATAGGTGAGCAACCATGCAGATCAACTGCAGGGGTGTTAAAACCTAGAAATTCTCATTTCTTATTTCTTTAACTAGATTTAAATAATCACCTTGCATAACTACCATGAAAAGACTATAAACTTTTGTCATATACCAGTCTTCCTTGTGACACTTAATGAACCAGAATCAGATCTGAACCCAAAAAGTAAAGGCAAAAATTCCATCAACCCTAAAATATCCTGCCATCCAGGGTACTATGCAACATCTTCTGTTAATAGGTTACTTATTTGTATTTAAAGCCAAAGAAAACAATTTAAAACATACTGAATAGACCAAACATATGTAACATAACACAAGGGAAGTCAGTATTAAAAAAAAACCAAACCAAACAAACACACACACACAAAAGCCACACCCACATTCTGAAGGGTTATTTCTAATATCTTGTTGCTAAGGCTATATAAGTTTTTTAGATAAAAAATAATCAAATAGCCATAAAGACTTTCCAAAATCTTTTTTTTTTTTTTCCAGGATGGCCTTTTAAAAGTCAAACTATCAGGAGTTATTCTTAATGCAAACCATGTTATTTCTCTTAAGCTTTTTTTCTTAGACCTCTCTACTTTTGCTAAAACAAAGGTATATTAGATCAGTTCAGAACAGCATTCTCCATCAGAAAACAAAACTACAACAGATCAGTATTTCTGATAACAATCCCCCAGCCCTTGGGCAACCGTTCTAAAAAAATCCCACTTGTTCTAAAAAGTGTCTGTCTCAAAGGAATTAAATGCAAATCACATTCCTAGCCCACAAATCATATTTAGAAGAAACACAACACTTCTCTTCCTCTCATATACAGCTATGAAAGCATACATTAAAGATGAAACCTTATTTTATCATCAACAATAATTCTAACACCTGCTTCAGATATAGCATCCTTAACCAGTAAGTCTGAGATGCATTCGGTGAAATTTATATGTATTCTACACACAGTGATAAATGCACTAGTCTGCAGCACCTCTTCATTCCTTGCTCTTGCCCAAAACACCCATGTGCAGTTATTTTATATAATAATCACTTAATTCCAGCTAGTACTTTTATTAAAGGAGAATGTAAAAAAAGCTAAACTGTATAAATGTAAATAATTTCTTATCTACAAGTTTCTGAACAATTCTACGCACTTATTACAAAATCATTAATTCAAACTTATTCCTTTTTGAAAAATCTGTGTGCTATAAGCACTCAAGACTTAAATCAAGATCAAAACATCAATTTATATCCTACCGCAAAAGGTCTGAGTCTTTTTACTGTGTCTCTATCCTAGGAATAAAAAATTTAACTAAGGGAAAAAGCATCCAAGAAAGTTGGTAATATGTGGAACAAGGGCAAGGGGCAGGGTTAATATTCTGCTTCATTTTGAATCTCACTGTTAATTTATTTACAAACAAAAACTTGATTCACCCCACATTTCCCCAAAAACTGCTGTATTTTTTTCAGACTTGCCAAAGTGAGTAGTTGCCTCATCAGTTAAAGTAGACAGAGTAAACATTAATCAAGTTTAAATGACCAGTATTACAGACATCTTTAGCAAAGGTCTGTACCTAGCAACACTCCAGACAACATTATCATTTAAACTGCTGCTAGTAAACGCAGAGTTTTGAGCAGAGCTTTTCTCAGCTACTTTCTGAATACAAAGAATTTAAAAATTTCAGAATAATACCAATTAACAGATCTCTCAGAACAGCAACAGTGGTTAGAATGGGTAAACACCTAACAAATTTTAAAAAATCACTTTGTTCTCAAGCATGAGTCCACAAATTACTTCAGTAGAAGCTTAAGTAAAGATATGAAACCCTCACTCCCAAGAAGTTTTCAGCCTTCCTTACATGAGATACAGAGAGAGGACTACTCAACTTTGAGCATCCAACAGAAAGTTTTCATTTCTTTTTCTGGGGAAAAGCAGCAGTGAATGATTTAGTTAACTACTAAAGTCAGAAAGAAGTTAAGAAAAAGTAACAGAACTCAACAACAAAACCCATCCAAGGCTTTTGCTTTTCAATGTCTTACAGCCAACATACCTTAACCAATAATTTGTTCCTAAGTCCCAAAAGAGGCAAGTAGACAAGGAGATCTCTAATATCTTAGGACTAGTCTACTCAATAAAATATTAACAGGAATTCAAACAGATTCATTTCATGAACCACTTCTCTGGAAAAAACCCATACATTTGAATCACTTTCAGAATACTACTCTATCTTCAAAACAAAGTCACAGTTTACACACTGCAGTAAAGTGATGAGGATCTATTGGAGTTGGAACACTTGTGTATTACCAAAGAATTAGACCTTTTAAACTAATACCAAGGTGCATCAATCAGTCACATGCAAATACCCTTCACTGTCACTGCCTAAGCTATACTGCCAGGACTGTAGTCAATATACATTAGATTGCACTTTCCTTTTCTTTACCAAAAACATAAATCTCCCTGAAACCCTACTATTAAGGTAGTGATTACCAGCTCTGGAAAATCCTACTCTCTCTTACACAGGAAACTTACAAGACAAGTCACTTAAACCAGGTTGTTTTCACTGAGGAAATGCCTGAAGAATCACTATAAGGCATCAGGTCTACTGATCCATCCAAGCAGCAGCACCTGGATGACCCTCTGCAGTATGGGCTGCAAAGTTAACCCAGCAGACCAACAACCACATCTGGACAATTTCAAATGATTCAGTTTGACCCAGCTCAGGCACACAGAGCCAAAAGTCATATCCAGGATACTGCATCTTCACAGATGCCACACTTGCTGAAGTCCCTACAATAAGCAAGACATGCCTTTACGGTCAAGCTGAGCCTGGAAAAACAGGGAAACAACAGAGAATTGTCAGTTCTCAAGCATTCTAGTAAAAGGGCTTTCATTTAAGCTGTTAAATATTACAAATGTGAATCACACCATCATCTGGGTGGGAAATATTGCCAAATTTGTGTCAGCTCAGGGTAAGACTGAAAATAAATGCGAACATTTGTAAGTGCAATTCTCTAAAGTAAAACACACTTTATCTATAAAATTGTTACCTGCTGCCAATTTGATGTAAACGCACCTGCAGTCTTATCAAACGCTTTTAGAACTAGTAGGCTAAACAGCTCATACATTCAAGGATATTATGCAGGCATTTCATATTTTACTCTCAGCCGCTCAACTGAAATGCCATCACTGACAGTGGTGGGTATGCTCCTGTACAGGTTCAGAAGCTTACCTGCAGAAGTGTGGCGTTTAAGTAAAATTATTTCTTTATTTTCATAATAACTATAATGAAGCTGACAGCTTTTGTGCAAACGTCAACTATGACAACAAACACGCATGGCTGACCTAAACAAAGTATGATCTATTAAACTACTTACTAGCAAAACTACAGAAACACAATCTGTCAGAAACACGAAGAAGACATGATGGAGTTAGAATGTCCTGGGAATGGACAAATGCATTGATAAGACCAAAAGTTAAGCCACGAGCATTAGCAGTCAACCTGCAATTCCAAAGAGACTGTGCTACGTTCTCAGACACAATCATGAAGGCTCCTTCACACTGGCTTCAGCCCACTTTTTTGAGTGACTGTCAGCCAACAGTGATATTGTTAAAACCTATGCAATGCAAGCAAAGAACACTTAATTATGATCAATCTTGCAAGATGTAAAAAATCATCACAGAAAACCCTTATCTTTGTGTTCAAGAAAGTGTCTGCAACGAGCAGAAACTGAAAATACTCAAAGCTGTCATAGTTCCTAATCTTAGAATTGCTTTCAACACTTTTTCGTGGCTCTGCTAGCAGTCAGCACCTGGGTGCAGAAACAGGAGCCAGCTCCAAGACCAAGCCAACGTGACTTCTCAGAGATCTCTGTTAATAAACAACCAGGGCCAGGCCAAGAGCAAGTGTGAATTTCCTCCTTTTCCCCGGGAACACGCACAGGATCAGCCTCCACCCTCTAAGCAGGGAGCCCGCTGTCACACACAAACAGGGCTGTAACCTGCGTCCCCAGCCCTCCCCCACTACCCCCCCTCCGCTTTCAAACCAGACGCGCAGCACGAACCAGCCAAAGGGAACATGACAAGGGGCAGCCGGGAGGGTGTGGTTGGACTATTACATTTTTATTTTTTTTTAAAAAAGGACAAAACCCAGCCTCTCTTGGACATCAGAAACACCCATTTCATTAGGAAGAAATTACCCGCTGTGTTTTTCCAGTACAACATGTGAACTCAGGACTACGAACCTGCTCCTGGTATTTACTTTAGGCGGCGGGCTGGCAGCCTGCAGGCTCGGGGAGTCAAAGCGCTCCGTCCGTCACGCCCTGGGAAAGCCACCCCGGGGATTGCACCAGCAGCCCGGAGAGCCGCCGGACTAGAGCAGGTTGCTTTGTAAGAGGCGCCTTTTGCACAAAGCCGAATATTTAAAGAAACAAACAAGCTAACAACAAAAAAAGCGCCCAGCACCGGGATTCTCAGTCCTCCTCCTCCACCACCAGCCGCTTGTCGGTACTGTTAAAGTCACAGACAGACAAAAAAAGCCTACGGAGGTAGCCGGTTTCGGGCTCGGAAGGGGGGCAGCTCCTGTGTTCTCGACCTTGCCTGCCCCCTTTCGCCACCTCCAGCTCCCAGCGGGTTTCTCTCCTGCCTCGGAGCCGCCTGCCCCGCAGGGTCGGGCCGGCATGTGCCTGCGGGAGGGAAGGGCTCCGGCCCTGCACTCCCTTCCTCTCCCCGGCCGCTGCAACCTGCTTTCACCGGGGCCCGAAGCTCGCTCCCCACCGAGGAGCGGAGCCTCCTCCGCAGCCGGCGCAGGGGGCACCGTGCCCGTGCCCGAGCCTCCGGCCGGGGCGGGGGGCGGCGCGGGGGCCC
>VZRZ01007065.1:426352-478094 GCA_013398175.1 Climacteris rufus
CCGCGAGCGGAGGTCAGGGCGCACGGCCCGGGGGGTGGCTGCAGGTCAAGGCCGTCCCCTCGCCCAGCGGCCCCAGGTCGCCGCGATGCCTCGACGTCTCCCGGCACAGCCCGTGCCGCTGCTGCCCGTGATAAGGGTTGTGAAGTGCCGCACAACCAGTGGAACTGGCTAAAAAGGCTGTATTGACAGAAATTTCCACAGCTTGAGATGAACCTGATAAGAAGTTAAAGCATCAGATACGTTTTACTGGATTTTTAGATCCGTAATTTTTCTGTGGTTTCTCACAGAACGTGTCAGTTGGCCGTAAGAGGCATCACCCATTGTGTAGACGCTGGAATTCAGTCCAGCTCTGGGGATTTGGCTTTGTTTCTTAACCCGCAGAAGTAAGTGATGCATCCTGATACTTCAGCGGTCATATTTGTTGTGCATTGGGCATCCTCTGAAACTTAGGACTTGAACAATCCTCTTTGGACTTGATTGTCCAAGGGTGTATCTTTTTTGGTTTCTTTAGGTGGTTTTAGAGGGGGAAATACTATTTCCTTTTAGTGTACCTGGCAAAGTACTTCAAGTTCCTCTTTGCTGAGGGAGTTCAGAGGAATGAGTTTTGCTGAAGAAGTTTTGGTTTGGCTGGGTTATTTAGAGAAGGAGATTCCTCAGAGGCCTTGTCTACATTAAGCAATTAAATTTTTGTTTTTATCCAGTAGTAGAGCACCTGTATAACTAACTACCAGCCATTCTGGTTTTACAGGTGAAGGTCAGTTATACTTTTGCCCTACATATGTAACTGTGCCGTATTCGGGCTTTACAGTTCCAAGGACAGAAGGGATCCTATTTCTTGGATCCCAAACCTTGGGAGGTGTTGAAAACCTTTCTAAGAGCCCTTGAAGAACATAGAGCAGAGGGACACAAACCCTCGGGTTCTTGTAATACCATCACACTAAACTTATACTATATTCCTTTTAGATGTAAAGTGTAGGGAAAAGGAAAAAACAAACATAACGCTTCTTAGATAAAAGGCGGGGGGGGGGGGAGAATAGGCTGATTTTTTTTTTTCCCAAATCCAGAGTGTGCTAGCAGATAGCGTCGGATGTTCTGCAGTGCCTGCCAGAAACCATGTAAAATCTGTGATGTGATAGTTCCCTACCCAAGGCAGATAGCTGCATGTTGTCACAGATGACATTTGTGGAATGGTGTGCTGGTTTGTGTGCTTGGCTCTGTGGATATTGGTGAAATGGGTTGGTTCAATTCTCAGGGTGACAAACAGTGGCTGTATTACTTCAGGATTAGAAAGGAAACTGGTCTAGGTACAGGGTGTGCATAGACCAGCATCTTGTTGTTACAAGTTACATAGATAAAGTTATTTTTCCTGGGGAAAAGAGGCAGTTGCTCTGGGAAAACTGGCTGTTGAAAGTAGTGATTTTGCATTGCTGGCATGCCTGGGTTTTCAAATGCCAGAGAGCACCAGGAATAAAATTATCACTGTGCTGGACCCACATGGTGTGTATAATCAGCTGTGAATTTATTTATTTCTACTTTAACTGCATCTAGTCAGCATTTCTAAACCATAGCTAGGCTCCCACCTGCATACAAAGAATCCCTCAAACTGAGCAGAATTGGAGAGGACTAATAATGGTTAGATGTCACTTCCCAGAAATCCCAAGTGACTACAATGTGTTTCTGTGTGGCAGGAGCAATGGAAATGCTACTGATGGTCAAATAGCAGCAGCAACTATGCTGCTGATTAACTCTGCCATGAGCTGGACAGTGCTGAAGCAGCACTGAAAGAAACCAGGCCTGCCTGTACCTGCTGAACAAGTTGTTGCCGTCAACAGTCAAATGACAGCCTCTTTAGTACAGAATCAGGATTTAAGAAAAATAATAGTGTAGACAAGAATTTAGCTGAGTGAACCAGCAGAGCAAGCATATAGAGATTGTACTGTGGGAGATAAAGCATAAGCCCTGATTTCCTTGGAAAAGCTAGTGTGCAGGGAACTAAAGCATGAAATTATAGTGTACCAGCTAGTTTACAGTGGAAAATGTGTGCTGTTTCACTTGCAATCCCTATTTTTTTTTTCATAAGGCTATTGCAATGAGAAGTAAAACAGCTGCTGTAAAGCCTGGAGAGTGACATGATTCCTGTGAACAGTTGTAAAAAAAATTTCAATGTATTTATGAATGGAAAGCATTATATGTGTAAAACGCCTTATAAACAGGATTGTGTGTGTGACTGTCATCAAGGCATCTTCCATTTAAGGTAATGCATAAAGTTACTTGAAACCATTAAATTAAATTTTTCTCTTTATTCTTTCTGAGATTTTTATCATTTACACAGTGAGAAGACAATCCTATTTGAGGAGTTTCCAATTCAGGCCATCATTTCTGTAGGTATTCCCACTGAAGCTGGTGGCAGACTTAGACTTAAGTCTTTAAAAGATCACACACTTGATAAGAAATAGTAGGGTAAGTGAAACAAAAGAACAGGAACATCACTTGTGAGTGATGGTAATTTTTTTTTAATTTCTTTTCTTGCTGAACAATGTTCTTTTCCTTTTTAAGGTGCAAAAGCTAGCTAAGCTACTGTAAGCCATTATTCTGACTGTTTGTTCAGCACTCAGTGTATAATAAGCATTTTACAGAACAAATAAGATAAATGCCCTTCCCTGTAGAGCTTGCAAGCTAAATTTTGTCACAGGTGAGAGCACCAAATAGAAGAGAGACCCACAAAGAAGAAGCATAGATACACAAGGAAGTCTTTACAATCCTCTCTGTTCCCTGGACATCAGAAGTGTGGTCCCTATGTGGTTACCTGCCACAAGGGTCTGTCTGCTCTCTCTGCAGCTCCTCTCATTAATCACATCAGCATACATCTGTCCCTGAGGGATCTTGGGGTTATGAGCAACAGCCACGTACAGGATCCCTTTATTTCTGCTCCTTGGCCAGCACAGTTCATGCAAACTGTTCGCTTGCATAGGGAAGGTTTGTGTGAAGGTAGGGTCATGGTCTGCTGGTTTCCTGGCTGCTTGCCAGCTGCACATATGGTTGCCAGAATGCAGCATTAATTTTCTGAGGCAGCATGCATCTGATGTATAGTGCCACACTGTGTAAATCAGCACACTATTGGAAGTTACAAATTCATATGTAAGACTGAAATTACTAAAGTAACCCTTCTCATGGCTCCCCAAGTGTGCATGTGTTTTGAGAGCAGAGGTACGGGAGCTGTAATTTTGCATAATGCAATGCAAAACCTCAGAGCAACATTAAAGGTGCAAACCTGGGTCGTCAAGCTGCAGTCTCTACATAGATGACACACCCACTGAGGAAAATAGATTATCCAGAGTAAAGATTGCAGCTTTGGACACTATAAGCAATCATAAGTCAGGGAGAGAAAATAAGTTTTTCATTGCATCATTATCTCACCTGCAAGAATTGCACACACTGTGTACATCAAAGTATCAATTTCATAGCCAAATCGGTAAACATAGTATATATAGGCTAAGTGAGCAAATTCATGTTACATGAAAAATCTTTACTGTAAGTTTAGATGCTGCTTTTCTTACTGTATGAATGTAGGAGCCTTTATTTAATAACCTTGACCTCTTTAAAATACAAGTAAGAGGGGAAAATAGAGGAAGTGTGGCAAGTTATGTAATTGGGTTTTGGAAATCTTTAGGTTTTTCAGTTCAATTATCCTCGCTCTATATTTAGGGAGGGGGAAGCACAGAACTGTATAAAATGGCAGCTATATTAATAAATGTATCTTACTGTTTGGTTTATATATGGATAAATTACAAGGACTGTCAAGAAACTTCCTTTAAGGAAGATGCTTCATTTTTATTATGTATATATCTTTCAAAGTAATTTATTAGTATGTTGCCCTGATTTTTGCAGTTCTGGATGTTATCATTCTTTGTAGCTAGTTTCTCACAGTTTTCTCTGTAAACATGGCCATGTTATTGTAACTGTATCTTATCATTGCATTCCTTTCTCCTGGACACTGAACTTTAATGGACATTTCCTTTGACCATTGTAATTGAGGGAGGAAGAACTGATTTCCTCCAATGAATAGTGATTTCTAAATGCATATAAAATAAAGAAGGCGGGTCTTGCACCCCTTCCTTCCTTCTTTCTGATCCTGGAAACAGGTGCCTCTGTCTCTTCCTTTCGTGTCGTTACTGTGACATTAGTAAACACTTCTTTGGTCAAAACCTCTCAAGTTATATTTGTACTAATAAAATAGACAGTGTAAAGACCTTTCTCTAGCCCTACAGCCAACTGTCTTAGCCTGACCAGCTCTATGGTTTAAAATTGTTTTATCTGTAAAACAGAGTAACTGCATGCAAAGTACCTGCTGGAGTGGTTGCTGGCCCATGTTGATTCCTAGTCCATGCCCAGGAGTTGCTTATGAGCTATCCATTTCACAGCCAGACCTTGCTAACCATTTAACTTACAGATAGTTGGGCATGAAGGAATGGATCTGGATGCTGAAATGGTCCAGGGGACCATTTAGCAGTGGAGAAAAAGCCTGGAAGCTTTTCTTGAGTATCTGGCTTCAGATGGGGTCCTCTTCCCAGGTGGAGTGCCCAGGTGTTTGTAGGTTCAGAGCATGAGCAGCCTTTATACTAACTTTACTGAGGTGTGCTGTAATCCATGTTCAACAAGGTGGATGAGAGTTTGACAGTCTTGACTGTCTTGTAGCATGTGAGCATTCTGGTTGACCTCAGAAAGATGGGTGTTTGTCCTCAGGTGAACAGCTCCTGGAAATCAGAAGCACATGGGAAGAGAGTTGGGTCCCAGTAAGAGGTTAACAGTCAATGTTATGCTGATACTGGAATATCTTCTGGATTCGTCTTCAGGTGAATACTGAATGGTTTTCTTGAAAACCCTTGTCATCCAGGAAGTGCTTTTCTCCATGTAGAAGTATTGAGGAGAAATTTAATGACTAGTATACACATTAGCTTATCAGATGATCTCTCCCAGCCTTATCCAATATGATTTTAAACTAAATCAGTTTAAAGCGAAGTTCAGACCTGCTGCAAATATTAAAAAAGTTTTCTGATAGTTTTTATTTTTAATTACAGATCTCTGCTTTAAAGTATTTTCTCCCTAACTGCTCCTGTGTGAAAGAAGATGAGAAATTGGCTGGCCATAAGACGTGAAAGGAAGAAATAGAATCTATGTAAAATTCTCAAGTGGACCGTGTCAATAAACTGACATCTCCTGTCTCCACAAATTTTGCTAATCTGTCTGTGGTATACAGCATTATTTTAAAAAATGGTAAAGATTCTTAGGTAGAAGTTATGCATTTCTTTTAAGCTGAGGGTAGCTCTCCAACCAGCAGTCCAAACTAGGCTATTAGTCACAACAATGTGTAATCATTTCAGGGCTCTTTGAGCAAGATGTAGTGGGTGTTTGGTCTTGTAATTAACCTCCTGCCATTGGCCACACATTCTCTCCACCCTGTAATTACTTGACTGAAAAAATAACGCCTTTCAAAGCGTACATTGTATAGAAAATTAAAAGAGCATTAATTTTAATCTTCCTTCACACTCACGCGATGACTATAACTCATATGTACATTTCACATATTAGCAGAAGTTGTTTGGCCACATCTGAGCAGTTTTTGTTAGAAAAGTTTGATTTGGAAGCAAACTGGGTCAGTGTGCTCTTGGCTTTTTTGTTTTTATTTCACTTTTTTTAGAACCAATCCAAAAGCACCAAAAGGATTCTCGCATAGAAATATCCAGTGAACTAAAATGTAATGGATATTCATTAATTTGATCCAGAAATTGCTGTTCTTTTAAGTCATATAACATGCATAGGTTCTGTATGTGGAGAGCTTTAGCCTTGGAACAAATACTTCAGGAAGCTTGTAAGTGAAGACAAGACACTGACATAAACCCATGAAATGAAAGTGCCTGCTCAGCAAAAATAAGAGGTCAGTATTTTCCTCTACAAGTTTTCCTTAGTAAAGCTTCTGCATTTTTGAAATCTTTGTCCAGAACAAGTATGGAATAGAAGTGGCGTTTTTATGGGTGAATGAAAAGCAACAGAAAGCTCCAGGGAACTCCTCTAGAGTAGAAACTTGCAGTGGATTTATATTAGCTAGCCTAAATTGTCTAAAAGTTAGAACAAGAGGGTAGGTATAGACTCCCTGTATAGGTAATGGAGAAAGCAATTGATGCATATCTTATGACAGGATTAAACCGTAATTTTAGAAGGCTACAGAGAAGTGAGAGGAATCCTTCCTTGAGGGTAATGCTGCCATCCCTCAGCTTCTTCAGAGCTTCAGTCTTATGATTTTGGCATAGGTTTCACGTCCAAGCCCTCCATTGCTATAGCCAACGAAGCCATTTTTCTATCAAGTACGGTACAATTCTGTTGTTCATCTCATTTACACAAAGATGAGTTGCTCCACCTGTGTCAAACCAAATGTATTAAACTCAGTGAAGGACCTGGTTTCCAGTTTAGGGATGTCACAGCCCATCCCTGCCCAACTGGGTAAAGAAGGGAATAGCTGTGGGGGGCGTATTAGGAAGTATATTTACATTGCAGATATGGAAATGCTTGGGCTACATTTTAAAGTGTCATTTTCATGTGGCTAAACTTGTCCATGTGAAATTATCTTCTGTCTCACCTCCCAGACAGCTACCTGTGATGTCTGCACTCAATATCACATCTGCCAGTGCAGGAATACTTGATAATTACACTTTGAAATAACAGAGCCCTGACTCTTTTCTGTGAGATCAGCCTTTAGTACCAGGTTGTGCTTTTTTTTATTGCTTTTTTTTTTTCAGTCAGACACCCTCACCTATATCCCATGGCACTCTTTGATTGTGAGAACAAATCAACCCAGCCAAAATCACAAAGGTGCTTCCTTCAGACCTTTCTAAATTCACTACAGTCATGAAGCTTGTAAAATGCTAGCCTATGGATAAGGCACTGGTGTACTGTGACCTCTGTTTGCTATGTTAACTGCAAACCTCACATTTTTACTATATTTTCCACATCTTTCTCCTTTTTGTTTGGTCATTATATTCCTTTACTCCTTACTGTGTTTCAGTATGTGCTGGGATTTGCATATTTGAGGGAGGGGCTCATTTTTTGTGCATGTGTGCAGCAGTTAGTACAGCTCAAAACAGAAGGGGAAAATTGCATCACCATGTGATAAATATTAAATCTTGCTGGAAAGCAAGTGGGACTGCCAGACCCTGGTAGAATAACCATCAGCATTTTGTATCCTTGGCTCTCTCTCCCATGAGTGCAATTTTGTACGATCACAGGGAATGGAAAAGGCAGACCATCTCCTGGCCAGTACAGTCAGGCTGACGCAATAGCAGCTACACCTTGCTGTTAATGACCCTCATAGGTCAGTTAAGAAATGTGTAAGAGTGTCCTTACTTAATGTTATCCAGCAAGGCACTGTGGGATCTATTTGCTTAAGCAAATCCTAAGGACAGCATACTCTACCTTGTAAGCACTTTCAGGGTCAACACCTCCCAGACAAACTTTCCCATATGCAGTTTTTCTAAGTGCAAAATTTGTCCCTACATTGTTTTCACATTGTAAAAGTGCGTTTACATGTTACCTGACAAAAAATAAAACCAAACCATAAACAGTTGGAAGTAGATCTGACATAAACAAAATACTATTTCCAAGGTATGTATCCCAAGGAAGTTCGTCCACATCCAGCCCTGCAGGCCAATCAAATGAGAAACCAAGAATTCAAAGATGATTGTCGACAAAGATTATGGAGGAGTACAGATCTCTGAGTGAAGGATTCACTGAATTACATTACTTACATGTTTCAAAATGGGAAGATCACTGCTTTCTCTCTTCCTGACTAAAGTTAGAAACATATGCACAGAAATAGGCACCTAGATTAATGACCTGTTTTCCAAAATGCTATAAATTCCCACTCATCAAAGGCACCTTTGAGTCTTCATTTACAAATTTAGACCACGGGTCTTGAAAAATGTGTCCTTTGCCTCCCAATAACACCTATCTGAATACGTGAATTCAACAGAAATTGCAAAATTGCTTCACCTGACATGGTTATGGCAAATGGATGGAAACTGCTTAGGGTAAAAAATCAGCAGTGTCTGGAGTTACTCCTCTGAAGCTGGGGTATGCTGCCAGGCTGTGGGTTTTCCCTTTCTGCTCTGCCTGCTCAGCCCTGGCCCCAGAGCACAGTGGAGATCAGCTGCTCTGGGCCCATGGATGCTGTACTCACTGCCATGTGTTTCCTTGGGGCTGCGCTGGCCACTTTGCGGGTCACTAGCAAGGATGCTGTAGCAGGAGGGAGCTCAGCAAACGTCACTGAGCGTGATGCTGAGCCAAGGGGTCAGTCTGGGAGGCCTCTCTTCTGTTGGGGTTATGCTGCTAGCAGCATCGTACAGCTAGGGCAGTGTAATCACACCAAGGCACAGGCTGTTCAGTATGAGTAGGGTGTTTTGAAGTCCCAAGCTTATGCTGGATTTCCATGCAGTTATTGATCCCAATCTGACACCAGAATTACCATCTTGTGAAGAGATTACAGCTCCTTCTCACTATAGCTTTTGGTCTAGAGTGGACTAAGAAAACGTCATCTGCTAAGGAGACAATATAAAATGCCCTGCTGCAGGCATGGACTGTGGCACAAATGCCACTGTGCAGAGGGAGCAGTGGAGAAAACTCATCTATATGAGGCAGAATGAGCAGCAGATTTGTTCTGGCTTGTTTAATGAAAACTGTAGAATTTCATTCAGCTGGTCTTTAGAGTAATTCAGTGACTTATATTTGGTGAAATCCCATCTTTCATAACGACTTGAACTGAAGATGGCAAGAGACAGAGGATAAAGAACCTCATGGGGTTGTTCCAGCCATTAATCATCCTTGCTGCTGAGAGTTGTGTCTTATCCAACGTGTCCAAATCCAACTTCCAGGCACTAGTACTTGTCACGCTTCTCTGTTTTGTTCAATAGCCCTTTGGTACATTTTATTTTCTCTCTTTTAAGACACTTGCATCTTACCTGCTGGTTTAAAGAGATATCAATTTATCTTCTTTTTAACGACCTAAACAGCCAACCCTCTCTCTCACTGTAACACACTTTTTCTGGCTTGGAAGTAAACACTAAGTCTGTTCTCTGCGCTTGTAAGCATATCTTGACTTTTCTGAAAGCAGATACTAGCATCCAGCAAAACAACAATTTGTCTTTCTGGCTGTAGGAGTTGGGGCACAGACTGAGCTCTCCAGGGCCTCCTGGCACAAAGGTTAACTCTGCATATATCAGGCTGTATTTCTCGTATCAAGTTCTTCCTGAACTTCCAGTATTGTTTCATTTGAGAGTGCAAAGTATTGCCAAATTAATTTGAAGAAGTGCATATTAAGACAACATCCCTTCATGTGCACAGTAGCATTCTTTCTAGCCATATGTGTTTTTAAAAAACATGAAATATCTTAAGGAAGGATAAATTCCGTCTGCAGTAATACAGCTAATTTCATTCCCTAAAACCAGTCTTTTAATGTCTGAAAGTGCAAAGAAGCTCTTAAACACTCACAAATCTCTCTAAATGGAAATAAATATATATAGTCAATATTTTTTCCCCCATGTCAAGCTTTTAGGCCAAGAAGTGATGTGTTAAGATACATCAGGGATGGTCTAAAGTTCAGTCCTAATGATCTCATAGGTTGCTTATGGAGGAAATGCTAAGACATCCTTAAGGAAAGCAGTGGTGGTTGTTTGCAGTGAATCACAGATTGCTTGCAATGGCTCTGAAGAATGTGTGTATATATGATAACTCCTTTATTGTTAAGGATTATAGGCTGTTCTGTTACTGTTAAACACAACAGGAGCACTACTGCAGGTCAGAGAGGACATTTTTAAAAATTCCTGCAATCTGTAGCATTGCTCAGTGGCCAGTTTGGGGGTTTCTGTCTCAGAACAAACTACAGCACATACACTTCAAGTAGGAGAAAAATTATGCAGGAACGCTAAGGGTGCTTTCAGAAATATTCACACAGTGTTCCAAAGTCCTAGTTACTTGCATTTTTCCATGGAAAGAAGATATATCAGTGTTACAACCTTCAACATTTCAGCAAGGATAAGAAGTGGAAACAGATTTAAAAGAAAATAGCAAATTAATACTGTCATATACAAATAATGTCTTGAGCTCAAGGGACTCCATTAGACTGAGCAGAGAAAAAAGTCTTCAGAAAACGTTATTTCTTTTAAATATAATTATTTTCCTTAAGGAACATGTTAAAGTGACTGCAGCTGCCCAGCCTTACTCTGTACAGCAGCCTGTTGGATTAACTGTACAGGAGATTTAAAAGGGTTATTCCAGGTTTCACACCAGTGGTGGAAAAATACAATTATACCAGATCCAAACTGAATTAAGTAGTTAAGAACCCAGCCTAACATGTTAAAATAACCTTCATGCTGCCGATGTAATGTTTTTCAAGAAAAGCCACTGTGATCCTTAGCCCCTGGTATAAATGGATTTGCTATTGACTGTAGCAAAATCAAAATTGAGGCTCATTTGTGGTTCAAGACCTTTTGCAAAGGAATTTGGCACACCTAATACTCAGTGATAAAACTAAAGCAATATTGAAGCTGTAATAGATACACAGAGAAGGGATGAGGGTGTAATAAAATAAAACCTTGTCCACTGTAGAAGTTCCTCTTCCCACTCTACCTTTTCCATTTTTTCTGTTCTGTTTCCTTCCTTCCTTCCTTCCTTCCTTCCTTCCTTCCTTCCTTCCCTCCTTCCTTCCTTCCTTCCTTCCTTCTTCTTTTTCTTCCTTTTCCTTGCTTTTCTTTGCCTAGCTTTGCCCATTCTAGAAGACAGTTATATATGTGCTGCGTTCCTCTTTATGAAGAATATAACTCAGCTCATGCCAAGTTATGCCTATGCTTACATATCTTTCCTGACTACAGATATTTAGGTGAAGTCAGGCCTTAACTAGAATCTTCAAAGATTTCTCCAGCTGATTACAAGATGCTCACAGAGGTTGTCTTTATTATGGGAAAGTCACGCTCACTGCAACTTCCCTGTTGTTAAAGAGAGGCTTGAGGCTCTCACTTACAGAGGGCATTTCAGGACAAGATCCTCTCCTCACTGTTCAGAATTAACTTCTGGAAATTATTCTCTTCCTTGGTTTTTGAGCAATGATAGGAAATCCTTTCCATTTCACATACCTCAAGTCTCATCCCATGCCAGATCCCACACTCCAGGTGTGGAAAGTCCCACACCAGGCCTGGAACAAGGTGTTTCAGTCACCATTTCTGCTGTTCTTGGGGTGCCTGTCTCTGGCCTCCATAGGGCTGGAGCGTGGAAAGGAGCCTGTTGCAGGGCAAGGGGCAGACAATGTGCCTCAAGCTCACTACTACCACATCCCTGGGAGCTGAGGGATGCCAGCTCCCTCAGAGCAATGTCAGCCACAGCAAATATCGCTTTCATGGCCCTTCCTGAGGAGAGAAGGCTGGGTGAAAACCAAGGTTGGTCAATCCATCACATTTATCATAGTATGTTTTCTTATAGGGTAAGCACAGCACACACATACATGAACATGAATGAGGAAGGGGAGAAGACACAGAATCATGTTCCAGAGTCTCATGTGTGGCGGATCCTCCATTGCTTGACATTTTCACAGCTGTGCCCCAGTCCACTCTTCTTTGGCACTCATCTTGTTCCTGCACTGAAGTACCTAATGATGTCATGTTCCTAAACAAATGCCTGTCCTGCTCCTCAGACAGGACAGAAGGAAACTCACCTGCTGCAGAGGGAGATCCTGATCCTGTCTGATAAAATTTGAATATCCAAGTCAGGCAAACAAGTTCCCTTGTGGGAATACTACTCTTCTCTGACGTGCCCAACCCGTGACTGTGACTACGTTGCTGAAACTGCCGTATGTCAGAGTGGGGTATAAACCTGCCACATGAGAAGGTTCGGTGTCCACTGACTACTGATTCTTTACGGAGCTGGGAAAGGAATCAGATCATGGTATAACTCTGATTTTCTCTTTGACAGAGCTTTTCAAAACCATGAGCAAGCCTAACAGCTGCTTGTGAAAATTAATCATAGTGTGCATCACCTCTTTTCATCCAGCTATCAAAACTGGGAGTGAACTCAGAAACTCCCATTGTCTAGAGAAGGAAGCAGATGCTGAGTGAATCAATGAAGCAGAAAGAGGAAGCAGGCTCCTGACCCCTCCTATCCATTCACCCCCTGCTACCTGTCATGCTGCTCTTGGCTGTCATTTGTGAGAGGTGTGAGTAAACACAGCTATTCTTAGCTGTCCCTGGGCAGAGCCCATGGACACCACCCTGAGCTGAATACCTGTCAACTACCCTAGATATCTCCAGGGACCTAGGCAAGTGCTGATCCAAATAGTTTCCATGCCTTAGGGACTGTGGAGAGGGTAGATGAGAGATGCAAGTGCCTTTCCCATATTCAGCAGCAGCACCCTCAGCATACCACTTGCCTCTCTGTTGTCAAATTCTCCCAAAAAGGACTGCTTGAGAACCTCCCCTCTCACAATCTGTTCCTGTGATGTACTACTTGCAGGTGAAGAGTTTTGTTACAGAGGGAGGTCAGTGAAAGTGTGTTTGAATCTCAGCAGCAGAAGCTCCACTCGTCAGAACAACATATCGAAGGCAGGATTCCACCATGCTGTTGTGATTTACTCAGTAAGAGTTGTGTTCCAGCCAAAGGAAAAAACCTCAATTTGAGGCACCAAACAGAGATGAGATCCTAGAAGTTCAGACTATGCCTGAGGGATCTTTTTGGAAAATGTCTGGTAGAGGAGCTAGTGGCAAAGTCCACAATGCCAGTGTGGAAGCCAGAATGGATTGCAGAGGGAGTTTTAAGGGTTACTCAGATTATGTACTCATTTATATCAGCAGTCCTGGCAATTTGCCTTCTACGTAGTGGCAGTGAGTATCAGCTTAAATCCACTTTGTAGCTCCCTAAAAAATGAATGCATTTTCTTACAGAGCTTTAAGGAAAAAACCATGCAAACTCAATACAAATTGACCTGTCCTTTAGACAGGAAGAAATCAGCCAGTTATTTCGTTACTAAGTTCAATATAAATAATTCCTTTACCAATACATAATAGTGCTCTAACTCTAGCTATCAGATAAGCAAAACCTTAGTCATGTGGATGAGAACTGAAAGAAATAATTAGCAGCAGAGAGGCAATTTTGACAGTTTCATGTTTGATTCCCATGGAGAATGTCATGTGTTAGTCACATTTTCTAAACAAAAAAATTTTGGCAGTCCTGTGGAAAGTAGAATGTATACAGATAGACTCATTGGCTTGCTTTCACTCAAGCTTGTTTTGATAGAAAGAGGTAAATACCTTAGTTGTTTTATGAGTTTCTGAAATTTAGACTTTTCAGCTGGTACAAGTCAGTGCACTTTCAGTGATTCGGGTCTGAATTACATTTCACCGAAGTCAAGGAAATGCACTGCAGTGAAGTTGAACTGATTTACACATGCTGAAAGTCTGGTGAATTTTTAAAGCCTCTTTTGTGATATAAATATAGTGCAAAGTCAGTGTGAAATTATAGATGCTTAAGAATTTTAATATTTGGCTGTAACAATATATATGTGTCAATGTAACTTAAAATATATGAAAATTTGTCTTACTCCCCAGTGTTTGTCACGGGTTTAGTGTATGGGAGTACAACTGAGTGACCTAACGTTCAATCATTCCTTACCAGTGACACTTCTGGTGCCACTTTATCTGTAGATAAAGATGGGTCCTTACACAGTGCTCATGTTCCCTCTGTATTGTTATGGGAATTATAGCTCAGACAGGTGTAGAAACTCACATAGATATGACCATCAGCTCCAGCAGTTGTCTGTCAGCCTGGGTGTCCCTCAGTTCTGACTGTTTTACAGCCCTAGTCAGGGGCTCCTGGAGTATGGAATACCCCATCCTCAAGCCTTCAGGTGGAGGAAGAAGAAACATAAATATTAAGAATACAGACTTAAAAATGAGGGACAGTAGGACAACAATTAGTCCAGGCAGGAGATACAATGTAAAGCATACAAACTGAAGAGGCATGAACAGAGATAAAGATGACAAACTGTGTCAGGGCAGAGACCAAAGAAATAAGAATAGTTTCCAAGCAATTGTAGGGAAATGTTTCTACCCAAATCTAACTACCATAGTTTTGAAACTGTCTCTCAGTTGTAGTTTCTAATTGTCCCTCACAGTTAATCTACATCTGCATCCTGTAGTGTCAGTCCTTCTCAGCACTAGCAGTTTCTGAGCAGTTTTGTGTTTGCTCTTCTCTTCATATTGTGGATAAATGACGAAATCTGCCTTCTAGAGATCCCATCATGGGATAGTTTCTCTGTAAGAGTACTTGTAGCACTAGTAGTTCTGCCAACAGCATGATTTAGCTCCGGTTTTCAGGACAGACAAAGAATTAGTTGGCATTTATGTTTCTATTCCTGTCTAAGAGTCACCAAGGCTGTAATGTTTTATGCCTTGTTAATCACATTCACCAGCACAATGTTTATTTTCTTCTGTTTGCTCTGACTTCAGACAAAAGGTGGCTTGCTATGGAATGCAAGGAGAGAATGAGGTAAATGTCTGTGTGGATTCATGGAAATAATATTTTCTACTGCTGGTGGTATTGCAAGATGGTAACATTCTCATGAATGCAGTGAAAATAACATAATGGAAGAAACTTCCACAGTATTTGCTGTGTTTTTCAACCATTGTTTGCTCTCAGCAACACACAGCTGTGAAGTCCAGATTTCCAGCACAGGAAGATAACCTTAAGGAATGCAAATTTGCTATATACAGTTTATTGCTTTATGTGAATTTCATTCCTGGGTGGCTTTAAAATACTTTTCCCTTGCAAGATGAAATTTCCAGCTGACAAACAGCTTGACTTGGAACACATCTGAATGCTAGTAAAATGCTGTATATCAGCTGTTTCTGGGAAAAAAAAATCTCCATAGTGAAACTCACCTTTAGAACAAACATACTAAATATCTCTGATGGGCAAATGCTTGGTGATAAATGTTTATCATAGTTCCTTTTTTAAGTAGTGACTTCTATTTTTATGCTGAACTTTCTCTACATTGGTGACACAATGTTATCTCAAGAACTTTCAGCCAGATAAGACCATGCCAGTTTCCTCAAAAATGGTCTTCTGTCTATGGATTTTGTACATAATTGGGGTACGGAGGCACTGTGGGAGGCAGAACGCTGGCTGTATTTAAATTACTTTTTGAAGCAGAATTCTTAAAAGTTGATGTTAGTTAGAGAGTTGACCTGAAATTTTATGATAACTGACATGACTTCAAGATAGGCCTCATACAAGGTCTGTCAAAATATTTTGGACAGATACCCTGGAGTGCAAGAGCCAGCCCCAAAAAGAATAAGGAAAGTTCTAAAATCTCTGTGGCCATCTACTTTGGGCAGAGAAAAATCACAGCACTAAAAAGTACCCCTACCAGCCTGTGACTAGTCATCTTGAATGGAGCAAAAGTCTGTTCAAGAGATGTGATGTCCAGCAGATCACCATCTGCCTTATTGGCTGCAGTCCTAGGTTTTACTTTGTACAAATCCAGCAGCCTGAACGGGTTGATATGTTCTCAGACTTCAGCTATCTTCAGAAATGTATTATTCCTTTTTTCCCCACCTCCATTCTTCTATGCTGTGAAATGCCATGGTCTTTTAATGCTCCTTAATCTGATGTGTGAAAATAGGCACACTGAATGCATGCCTATAAGCACAGAGTGGGTCAGTCTAGGGAAGACGTTGCTTCAAATAATATTTTATAAAGTTGTTTTTTAGAGTCTATTGTATGTTTGAAAGTCTGAAAAGAATTAATTATCTACAATTTTTGGCAAATAAAGTTTTCAAACTTCTTATCGAATAGATAAACATCTCCGAGGATTAAGGCAGGGAAAGGCAGCAACTAGATTTTCAGGGTTGCCAGCATGATTTTCAAAAGCACAGAGAAGGCTATCTAAGTACTCAACTACTGAGCAACATAATTGTAAGAAGAAAGCTTTAATCATTGTCCCTGAGACAATCAAATTGTCAGATGGTTGTTTTATTTCAGGACACAGAAAGTTAATATTTTCAATCACAACTTTACGGGTTTTGGCAAAAGTCTCCCACTTCCTAAACAGAGGACATCCTTCTTCTCTGATTATTTTTAAAGTGCATAAAGTAAGATCTGATTATTTTTAAGTAATTTGACTAAATTCCTGTATAATACTGAGGCTTATCTGATGGCAGTTGTAACTGATTTTAAATTAATTATATTAGAGCCAAACCTACCAGTGTTTGAAGGCAGTGTCCCAGCTGTCTGTCTGTCCCAGCTGTGTGTCCACTGATATGGCAGTGAAATCACTACATAGATGCTTGGGGTTGGTTTAGCCGTTTAGCTTGGCATGACTCACAAAGATTTTTCTTCACTGCCTCTGCTGTTCTGTTTGTCATGCAAGTGCTGGAACTGCTCATGCGACAGTCCCTCTGCTGCTGCCATTCACAAAGGGATGTCTTGAGCAAACCAAAATCCGCAAAGCTTTGCTTCCCACTGCTTGACTGGAAATCAGAGAATCTCAGACCTGAATAATGAGCCGCACAGGGCCAGGTACAGTGGGCATGGGGAAGACATCTAGAGCATTATTGTCTAAGGCATCATTCCCCAGGACAGTCCACCCTTAAAATAGAGGCTGAGGCTGTTGTCATGGCTTTGCTATGGGGATGGTGACAGCTGGCAGAGAGGTGGCAAGAAACAGAGGGTAAGAAAATCTTCCAGTGAGCTGTGAGAAGAACACGAACTAAAGACCTCAATGCATCTTGACCTGAAGAAAGAGTCTGCAGATAAGTCTGGAGCGTCTGGATTAAATGAGAAGGACCTGTAAGGAGGGAGACCCTTGCTACAGACTGCCTGTCCCAAAAGCAAATGATCTTGGACAGCTGCCCCTTACTCGCTCAGGCAGAGCTGTCTGTGGGCACAAACACTGGTGTGGTTGGTGGCTCCCACAGCGTCACATAGTACAGGACTAGACATGAAGAGCTAGATCCAACAGTTCAGGTGGCTAAAACCAGGGCATATAAAACAGTGTATCTAAAACAATGTTTAAGGGCTTGGTTGCCTACAGGGAGCACAGGAAAGTGTCAGTGGCTCAGAACAGGACACAGACCGGATAGTGTCAGTGTGCTGCTGCCAAGTGTCCCTGTAGAGAAACTGGAGGCAGCTGCCTTTGCCTATTCTTTCAAAAACATCACTGTGCTTGCTCCTTGTATCAAAACATTGATGAAGAGTGTGCATCTTCTATGTGTATAATAAATTGGTGGGAAGGAAACTCTAAAAAGACAGAAATCTCACACCCAGGGGCCTGCAAGCACGAAAGCAATGCTCTGCATTCTGCTTAAAGGAAAATTGCTCGGTACGTTTTCATTGGCATGCTGTTATGTAAAAAACTTACAGTTTGAGACATAAGTATGCAAGTATTCATTTCGTTTTATGTCTGTGTTGCTAATTTCTGGGATGAAGACTAGTGCTTCTGGCCTACTTTATGAATTTTGAATGCCATCTGTATTCCAAAATATCTAAACAACGACTGTTCATTAGATGCATTAAGAAAGTACTAGTATTTTACAGAAATTGTTGCATTCATTTCACCGAAGTGACAGGCAGAGCACACTCCTGTTTTTGTCCCTGTATGTCAGCTACTTTGAGCGGCAGAGGGGGGAACTAGGAGGTTCACAGAGGTTCCTTCCAGCCTCAACTGTTCTGTGATTCTGTGACTTAGCAATTTTATGCATAAAACACTGGTTGAGGAAAATGCTGTTTCCTAGCTGTGTCTCATTTCAGCCTTAATCTGTTTGTACAACTGCATTTGTTTCTGAATCAGCAGCAAAGCGAAGATGCTGATAGAAAAACAGATACTTTCACAATTTCTGAAGAGAGTGGAAATGAGAGAAATCACAGTTGCCTCACTTTGACCAAAAGGAGAAGTAACAACCACAGGGGAAACCATCAAAACCAACTGTGTCACATCTTCCTGTATGTAATTTTTGGCTCTCTTACTGTTAACTCTCAGTGAGTACCTGGCACATTTATTTAATCTGATTACCTGTTGGAAGACAGCTGTCAAATACAAACTTCCATAATGGTGAAAGCATCTTCTGTCCTGCTCAAAACCTAAATTTTAATCTGATTTAAAAAAAAAATAAAAAAAGAAGTTACAATCTTTTTCATTTAAAAGAAGATAAAACTAAGACAAAGGAAGGGTCATTTACATTACCTTTGTATCCCACCTGAACTCAACCATATAACTTTCCTCTCTGGAAAATTTTGCTTCTCCCACCTAAAGTTAAATAATAAGAACAATGAATCATATTTTAATCAATTTTGTTTGTCACAACTAAGATTTTGAATTCAAATTTTGTGTCGCCATATCTTCTGAGGTCAGTTTAAAAGATAAGTCTTTGGTTCCCTTTTGACCCTTTGCTTGCTGCTTGCAGAGGGATGACTGCCAAATTCCTCAGCAGAGCACTGGTGCCTGCTGGATCTGCTGTGCCAGCAAGCTGCAGTGGTCCCCAGCCAGCAGCCAGTTGCTGTGGCCCCTCCACTGAAACCAGGGTGAGGTGCCTGGCCCAAGCAGCTCATCAGGTACTGTGCCATCCTCTCCTCTACTGGGAGTCCCCAGCACTGAGCAGATATAGGGGTTCCTGCAGGGAGGCTTTGCTCTTCCCCTGCCACTTGCAGGTCTGAGGTAACCTGCCCACGGGTCTCTTACAGTTTTCCCTTCTGCACACCCTTCATTTCAACAGCCCCACCTGTGCCATTTCTTCATTCAACAAAATTTGTCTAACAAATGAAGTGAAAGTGGCACTGTTCATTTGTGCTTTTCCTGGCATGTGCTGGGCAGGAGAAACAGCTTCAACTTTTTCACCTAAGAACACAGCCAAAGTGCTGCCTTGCAACACTCTGTTGGCAAGTGCAGTGCCCGCCACAAGAGGAAAGCTCTCAGCTGTCTTGGTCACCCACAGGTATTTGCTTGAGGCCTACAAACTGATTTCTTTAAGCTTCTGCACAAAAAGTGAATCTCGAGATGGTCTATTTCCATCATGGGTCAAAAGGAGGAGTGAGACATGCATGGACTCAAGCTCAGGGCACCCCACATGCCCTTTGCTGCACTGCACAGGTCAGGGAGCAAAGACTTGACCTTGCTGCTTCAGATAAGGCCCTATGAACATGGAAGGTGACTACAACTGCGCACTTCTGCTCAAAACATGGTCTTCCCTCAAAGTGCCATCACAGTCACAGGGATGGTATGGATGAAGAAGCGATGTGCTGGGAGATGAATGCAACCAGGAGGCGGAACAGCTTAGATAGAAATCTGCCAGTCCTGTCAATGTGGCATCTATATAGCACTTCTTGTCAACACATCTCTAAGTGCTTCCCTGCCTTTGATTCCAGATCCTTGTCTGCTCTTTTTTTTTTTTCACACCTTGCTATCAACCCTCCAGTAAAGGAGGATCTGCACTATGATGGTTTTCAAAAACAAGACTATTTTTAAAGGCTGGAGATCAATACAGCTCCTTCTAAGATATACAGGAGTGCAAGGCTTGGAGTTACTAAAATAACCCCTTTTTTTCCTTTTTTTTCCCCCCCAAGCATTCTAAGTGTCCCTGGTAGCCTTCCTTTGAGGTCTGTAGTGTCACTGGGACTGGGCACAAGACAAAGGGGAGCACTGAGAGCCAGTTGCCTACACCCTTTCCTCCTGACTGTGAAATAACATCCAAGCAGCACATTGCTGTGGTTACAGCCACCACCTGGGAAAAGGACACAGTGGCCGTCAAGTATATGTAGGAGTGGGAAGGCAGGTGAGGAGACACACAAACCTCCCTGGTGCTGATCCATGAAATGCATAAGGCTGTGGGTTATGTCTGAACATGCTGTCCCCAGCATCCCTCTCTTGGGCTTCAGCTCTCAGTAGCCATGCCCTGCTGTGTGGAGGTAGCACTTTCTGCATGCTGATGAGCAGTGCTGAAGACAGATGTGCCTGTTTCTGGGCTGCATTCTGGCTGGGCTCATGTCAAGTGCAGCAGGGCATACTGGAAGCATACAGCTCTCAATGGGCATCCAGCAGCATGCTGCTCCCCACAGTCCTGCTGACTGTCACCTCCTGAGGTTACACATGTGCACCATTGCCAGGTAGAAGACTATTCACACACACCAGCAAGAGGCTCACTGCCTAACAGACAATGTCTGCCTATTTTTAGGGATTTTTTTCCACCAGGACTTGTGCCCCCATGTTGGTAGCCACAGTGCAGGTGAGCAAAGGGGTTGTCAAAAACACTCCCACCCCAAAGCACAGACACTGGCTGTCTTCTTCCTTGTACTGTAGGAAAGTCTGCTTTTAACTCTTGCCTGTTCTCACTCTCATCTTTGTCATCTGGTGCACCATGACTTGCACATCTGAGCAGACCCTGAGGAAGGGCTCAGGACTGCATATTGCTCAGGTGTGGGCTCAGGTTCCTGCACTCCCATGGGATGTGTTCAGTGCCAGCCCATCTGTTTCTCCTCCTGGGAGCTGCCGAGGGTATGGGTGGCAGGCAATGAGGAAGGGCCCCCCCAGAAGAGAGGATAGAGAGGCTGTGGTGCAGACAGGTGTCAGTGAGAAAGGAGACTGGCAAGCACAAGTTTGTCACTCCTCAGCAAAAAGGACAGGAGAGAGAAAGAGAAAAGCTGATGAGATGGTAAAGAGCAGTAAATAGTATTGTGAAATCAGTAAATGTCAATAGCAATCTGCTCAGGGTACTGGGCAAAGGATGATGAACTTGCAATCAATAAGAGGTGGTGAATAAAGCATGTATTAGAGTCAGCCAGCCAGCACACAATCAATCAATAGCAATGCAGAATTGGAGGATGGGGAAAAATTCTAATAGCAGACAGATAATACATTCCCCCCTTTTGGTGGGATGCTCCTGGAAGGACTGTAGACTTGCATGTCTGGAAGTCACAGAGGCATGAGGAGAGGCAGCATGCTGACAGAGTACTTCTGCACATCAAAGAGGTGTCAAACCGGAATGGCTGTCAGGATACTCATACAGATTATCTGATTTCAGATGTGCTTTGAATTCGTGCCATACCTTGAGGAAGAATACAGAGAGCTGTCCATACAGTGTTCTCCCTCTGGAAGATATTGGCAGGTAAGACTGGAGCGCTTAAATGGCAAAAGGGTAGCTCTGATAAATGACTGGATTGTGGCTGGAATTTCGAGACTCTCCCCCACCCCTCCACCCCCCAACCCCCAATATATCTGCAGAGAATTGCAACTACCTTTTCTACTAATCTTGCCCACAAAATAATGTTCAGATGATGCACATAAAATCACTCTAAATGACAGCGGGCAAGAAAGCATAGCTTAGATGTCCCTGGAACTGCATCCTTCCCCCACCTGTTCCCTAAAAGTGCTGGCATGCATTCTCTAGGAATTTGGATCTAAGAGTTCTTCACAGAACACAGGGAGGACATAATTCATCTGAGATGAAATAGCTGCTGATCGATAAAATACAGGTCATTATTAATACAAGAAAAAATCACAAAATCGGCTGCAGAATTTTTTTTTAGTTACAAATTTTACCCATAGGGCCTGACCTCGGTGCCTGATACACATCTTTGAAACAAGCAATGATATCCTATCCCATTTTAGCTTTAATCTGTAACTCCACTGGATGGCTGCCATGCTCCCAGAAGTGCTGGGTGGCATATGCATGTCTGTGGCACTATCTCCCAAAATGTGTCGAGAAGACACATATTTTATAGAACATGCCAATAGCAACCCGACATCCTATGTCATCCTGTCATCTTCCCAGCCAGTGCTTTCAAGCTGTGGAGTTTGCCTTTAGCCTTTACAGGCATGCTGGCTCAGAGGAGGCACCTGAGCACAGCACCCCCACCTCCTCCCACCCCTCTGTGCACCAAGCCTTGCCATATGTACCATGCCCAATAATTACTGAAGAAGGGATGGGATATATGATTCAAGGAGGGAGAGAAAGCTCAATCTGATGAACAATTTGCCATATGAGGCATAACACATGGCAAACCTCTGCAGAAGGGAGCAGCAGTCGTCTTCTCACCGTGTGATTTCCCTGCAACAACCTATTCCAGCTCATCTAAATGACGGGGTGAGTGAAGGCTAGCTTGAGTTTTCTTGTGTGCCATTCATGTTGCATGGCTCCTTTGCATCTTGTGCATGCTCACAGGAGTGTTTGTCTTCAGTTTGTTAACTTCTAAAGTGCTGAGAAATGCTCTCTGAATGCTGAGCTGTCAGTGGGAAAGAAGCTGTGCTGTCAGGCTCTAAGATGCCTTAATGCTCTTTAACATGATGTGCCCTTGAAGCTGCACAAAGCAGCTGCTGCTGAACAGCTTCTCAAGACCTCAGCTCACAGGAGTCACAGCATTTCTGCCTCACCACCTGCTTTGGCTGACTCTGGGTCAGCAGCGTGCTTTGGCATTTTACACTGGGCAACTTGAACAAAATGGAAAGCCTGGAATGGTGCTGTGCAAGTCGGCAGCATGGCTGCCGTTCACCACTAATGTCAGCTGGGATGATATGAAGTGTACTGGCAGGAAAGATGCAGCCACCTTTTTGTTTGCCTCTATGCCACAGGACTAAGTTCACATGGAAGGACATTGATCCCACATTTCATGGCAGACCTGGAGGCTCCCAGCAGAGGTACCATTCAGCATCCGAAAGAATGACCCTGGAAGCTGTGAGAGCAAGGTAAAAAATGTGGTCTCCACTTCTGTGTGCTCCCAGGCTGCTGAAAACCTGATCCTCCCAAGCACTAAACGGCATGTGAGACCTATAGGGTGATCTTTAATAATCTGTATTTTGCACAGTTTGTGTGCAATTAAAATCAAAAGCAGCAGATCCTTTTTTCCCCTGCTCCATACAGCTGATAATAAACATTTTTCTTGCTTTTGGGGAAAGGTGAAAAACTCAAATTTTCCTTGAATCCATAGTTTTTTTCTCTTGGTGACTAGCCCTTTGAATGTGTGTCCAAGGAAAGAAGAAGTGGTGTTTTGTGTCTTATTCCAGTGTGGAGTTGTATGATGGCATATTGCTTATGATTTATGTCTAAGGTACAAGAAAATACTTGTGTGTCAGTAAAGCAGACTGCCATCCTGGTTACAGCTGCTTGGTGGATGACAGACTGCAGGAGCACAGAGGAAAAGGAGAAGGCTCTGACCCAGGAATCAGGGGCTCCTTTCCAGTGGCAAAGAAATAGAAGAGAAAGGGGCAGTCAGTGGCCCAGCACAGTGAGTAGAAAGGCCCAGCATAGTGAGTTGAGCATGGACTGGAGTGGAAAGTATGGCCTTGCAGAGAGTTACCATTTTTCAGATTATGCTTTCTCCCACAGTCCCTCAGAACAGGGAGAAAAAGAAGAAAAAATAAATACTCTGTTTTCCCTATTAGAGCCTTGATACATCTCCACAGACAGCATCATCCTCTTTCTTGGCAGCCACATCTTTTTTCTCTCCCAATAAAAGAGCCTCTGGAGAGCAACTAAGATGAGCAACTTCACTGGAGCAGCTTAGGACAGCACGTGCCGCCCTACATGGCCAGATTGAAATCTGAACTTCTGCCCCTTCCATGCATATGAGTTCATATTTTGGCAAGTCTGTAGAGTTTCTAAACAATTATATGTTTAGTTGACTTGTACGAAAAGGGAAGCCACTCCAGACGAGTAAATAAGATACAGAGATAAGTTTCTTGAGAAATTAAGGTCTCAATGAATACACAAATATACAAAGGCTATATAAATAAATTACATCTATAAATAGTATACTTGTATGCCATTATTCATACTATCTTTCTTCTCCAGTTACTGTTTAAAAGAAAGTCGTTCCATAAACGTATTTTCCTTAACTGTGTTGGACATGACCAACACGATGGCTTGAAATAGTTAGAACACACAGTAAAAAGATGCTGCTTCCCTACAGTAAAAATAAACATTCCTGTATAATGTCTTTCATATTCATTTAATGCATTCAGAAAGGTTATTAGTCTTGTTCATCATGAAACAATAGTTTGTCCTGTTTTTCTCTTACTAATAGCAGGCAGCAATCTCAGTTCCCAGCACAGTTCAGCTTCTCTTGCTGTCCTCAACACCACAGCCCATGGCTACCATGGGGACAAACAGGAAAGGAGCAACCAAAAGAAGATGCAGCCCCTCCTTACTTTTCAGCCACTTCGTTAGGAAGCCAAACTCAGAGACATTCCTGGTTTTTTGTCTGGCTGTTGAAACATAATCTGGAAAAAAAATGTGTGTGTTACAATGCCCTGTAGACCTGTGTAAGTCTCACTGGTCTGTTTAACATGTGGATGGTGCCATACTCACAGTCCTTGTGCTGACAGTGCTCCTCTGCAGTAGAAAGAAGCTTTGCAGAGCAACTCTGAAAAGCCTAACACAGGTAACTTGCTCAAGGGCACACAAGAAATCAGTACTAGAACTGATCCTGAAAGTTAGAGCATCAAACTCACATCCATCTTCCTAACTGGTCTGTTTCTGGCAAATAATAGAGCAATACATCATTAATTGGAAGATGATGGCTAGGCATTTTCAGAGTACACTATTCAGTACTGTAATGTTTCATGGTTTGAGTTCCAGTTTGAGACAAAAGGTCTAATTTTCAGGAAAAACCCTAATTTCCTGACAAACAGACTCTTCTGTTAAAGTGGATGCTTCAAATATGAGGCAGCCAAAAACCACTAACGCATTTTGCAAATCTTTCTGCCTTGTAATATTTCAACCATAATTTGCCTTTAAAAAAAAAAGAAAAATAAGCAAAGAAAAGAAACAGAATTTCATTCATTTTAAGAAGCTTATGATGTCACATGTGAAATGTCAACAGATAACAACTTAGACTAATCCCTAAAAGATGACCTACTTGAAGGTGTTTGACATACATGGCAGTCTCTCTATACTGCATCAATGAATGACATTTTTATGAAGCCAGATTTTAAATGCATCAGATTTTGTGCTAACCAGAGGATTTGCTGGTGGATCACAGTTTGATTTCCTAGTTTAATATTTAAGACAGAGAGTGTTAAAGACACAATAATCTCACAATAACCTACGGACCTGAAGCTTCTACATTCCTTTAATTCATTTTTATCTGATCTGTTCTTTTTTATTACCACAGATATGAAGTTAGAATTTTCTTATAATTGCTTTTATTTCCACAGAGGTCTAACTCCCTCCAGGTTAAGGGCTTGATTTTCCGACAATCAAGGGAGTGTTAGCCACAGTCTCTGGTGGGAGAAGTATAACCTTAACAGATGCAGATCAAAATTACAATGCAACATATATCTTGTGGATAATTTTAGGGAAAAAGAAAATTCCACCCAGTCGAGACCCCTCAAATAAAGAGGGAGGGTGTTTTTATCCCAGCGGAGATATTTTTCCAGGTAGCACTGAACCCAAGAGACTGGAGATTACTTCAAGATAATAAAGATGTTCGCTGAGCAAAATTCAGCCCTGCCCAGAAGGCCAGACCAAGGTCTTAAATGATCTATAGGCTTTGTGCTAACCCCTGACTGTCTATGCAAATAAAATGGGCAGGCTTGCCTGCACTGAGGCTGGGAAAGGGTTGTACAAGCATGGTTGTACAGGCCATTCATTTCATGCTCGTCTCCGTAATTTCCTTGTTTCATCAGTGCTTTTTGGCTTACAGTTAATGACTCCTGGATGCACCTGTAAGAAGTCTGCCAATTAAGCGGTATTTGGTCAGGAATGGTTGCAGAGATCCTCTGGAGGTGCTGGGAGAGAGGTTTTGACATCTGTCAGTATAACCTGTGTGTGACTGGATGGCATGCACTGGAAATCAAACATCGCTGCATCCCCCTGACACCGTCCCATGCCGCAGGCCTGGATAGTGATAAGTGCTCATTAGCACGTGAAGAGATTAATATTTTAGCTGCAGGTTATTAGGTGTAGAAACTTGTGTCTCTGTGTGCTGCCTGGTGTGGAGAGACTTGAGAGAGGCTGGTTCCAGGACTTACCACTGATGGTTTAGTTAAAATGGAAAAGGCTGGTAGAAAAAAAGGGCTAACATAATGGAGTCAACACTGCAGAATTAGGAGCTTCCAAAGGCAAGACCATTTTGGGAATGTTTATGTAACAATGCTATATGCTAGCATTAAAAGAAACCCCACCAAGAAATCAATAAAGAGGATGCAGTAAATAAAATATAATTAATATGTACAAAACAGCTATGCTGACAGTGACTACTACAGAGACCAACTTTGTATTCAGGGACAGCTTCCAAACCTTAGTGAGAAGCTGGGGACATACTCAAATCTTGCAATACAGAGTCAGATTTATGGAAGTTTAATTTCTTGCCTGTGTCTGTTGGCTTCAATCAAGACTGAAAAGCAAGCGAGAACGGATGCAATATCTTCTTAAAATGTAGAAGGAGTACAGAAAAATGAGGCCTTCTGGAATGTTACTAGCTCTTCTCCACCTCCACAAAGGAAGAATGCTTATTACACATCACTACTACATTTTTCAATAAAAGGAAAGCCTGACACTTTTGTGAATGGTACGAATATTTTATTGATCTTATCCACCCACTATGGATCTAATAGAAATAACTTTTTAACCTAAAAGAATATTAAAAGCAGAAAAATAGAATTGAAATACCAGATAAGAAATTGTCAGGAAAATTGGGACTTATGTGCTTATCACATTAAATGAAATTATACTGGGTCTTTACTATGATAAGCAATTATCAAGGTGGTCTCACCTGCACCTACTTGGATTTTACCTATATTTTACAGAAAGCATGTTAATATTTTATAGGTATTTGTATGCATACAAAGGAAAAAAAAAACAAATTAGGGACAGTGGGATAGAAAATCTTGTAAGCCTGTGATAATGAAAAGCTCAACAAAACTTGCAGTAGACAAAAAGTACGGAGAGAAAACAAAGCAGCCTATTTATTATAGCACTACAATTATCCAGGCAGCAGGATCATTTTTAGACAGGCTAGCTGATTATTTTCCTTAGTTTTTCCTGTAATCCTTGGTTTGACTTTCTGTGGTGTGAACTCCAACTATTCAAATGAACCTGCTCTAGTGCCTGTGATGGTTTAAGTTCTGGGGGACCGTCACCTGTGGCACCCTCTTAGTTTTGCAGGCACAGTCAAGAAAAAGGCATGGATTCTTTTCCCTCTTTTAAAATCATGGTGTAGTTTCTGGAGGGAGAACTCCTTATGACCTTGTGTGAACTGGAATTTTACTGACAACTCACTTATTTTGGGAACAACAGAGAAAGGGTGTGCTGGCAATTTTGCTTGACAGCAGAATTGTGTTCACCTTTGAATCTTCTTCAGAAGATATGCCTTTTGGATTGTTTTGTTGTGCCAATATTGCCTTATGGCTAAAAAATATATTAAAATTCAGGTGTGGGCAGTGAAATACTATGTTTAATCCTTTTTACTAACAGAAGTCTCTTATAAAAGATAGGAAGCAAATACAAATTTGAATTGCACTCTGACACAAACTGTTATGCAAACTTGACTTTCTTATATTTTAAATTTCTACTATAAGAGGTATATATTCTCATATATACTGGAGGACATTATTTATCTTAGCAGTTTATATATATATATATATGTATACATACATATATACACACACATAGTGGACAGATGTGTACATGCATATTGATACACAAGAGTAAAAGCACAGGACAGTGTCAGTGTGATCTACTCTCCCTCAGAATATTTATGAAGTTTTAAAGTTTTTAAATGAAGACAAAAAATACATGCTGTAAGAAAGGATGTAAAGTGACTCAGACTGAATGTTGTACTGAACTTTGGGCTGTACAGTTTAGGAGAATAAAATAAAAAACAAAGTACCAAACTTCTCTTTTTGGTGAAGAGGCTACTCTCCACAATCATTACATGAACCAGGAATGAGTTAAATTAAACCTTCCCAGAGTCTGAAACCTAGGTCAGGACAGAATGACAAGTGAAAGTCATTACCCTTTGGGGTGGAGCCAAGACGTGAGATGTTACTCACATCTCTACTTGCAGCAAACTGCATGAATTATGGCCAGGAGTGAGCCCCTGAGGACATTCTGCATTTTTTTCAATTCTCTCAGCCGCTGTCCTCTCTGAACAGGCACAAGTTTTGCAGAGCCATGCTGCAAATTTTGTCAGTGATGACATTTTGTAGGCAGAAGAAACGGTGCTAAAATACAAACTTTAAAAAAAATGTATGCTTATACATAGAAACACACATAATATATAAATATTTTTTATTTATTTGCATAAATAAAAATGACTTCAAAAACATACTTTGCATTGAAACTTGATGGACTTTCCAGGGGGCATCATAGTGCAGTTGTTCTGGCCACTAAGGCATCCTTTGAAGTATTTCTTGAAAATTAGCTGGTTTTGTCAGCTTGATGATCTCATTCCCTGAATGGAATAATCGCTTACATTTCTGAACACTTGGTTTTCTGGAGGATGGTTTGGTTTTGGTATTCAATACCAGACTTTGAAGTTTGCTTAGTGGTTTGGGGGTTTTGATTGGTTGGGGTATTTTTTTAGGACTTTTTAAGGGCATGCTTCTAGTCCACCTGTCTTAGTTAATGCTGCAGAAGTTCCTGACAAGTCCGTGCCAGGTGTGCTGGTTGATTTTCTGCTCCTAAAACTTTCTGCAGCTAGGAAATGAACAGCAGCAGCCTCACTCCATCTTTTGTGTATGTGTGCAAGGAGTGGAGTCAAATGGAAGAGTGATGATCAATGGAAGGTTCACAGCAAAGTAAAGACAACCTAAATATTTGAGGATAAACAAACCCACAAAGAATATCCAGAAATGCCATTGTGAAATCCCACAAAGACTGATTTATTCCTGAACTAAGTTGGAAAACGCCACATGTTTCCAGATAGCCCAAATGATCCCGATTTCTGCCAGGATTTTGGCCATGTTCACGGGTGAAGATTGTTTCAGAGACAATAAATGAGACTGGGCCTCCCTAATAGGGTAACAGTAATGAAAAATGCCTCAATTTGAAATTAATTGGTTTTCTTTGCTTCAGGAATAGCAGTGACTCTGGATCAGACCAGTGGTCACCATAGCCCCTTGCATTGCCTTGCACAAGAGACAGTGGCAGGTACCTAGGGGCTTGCATACAGTGATAATTTTTTTATGATTTCCCACCTTCCAGTGATTTCTGGACTTCTGGGAGAAAGAGAAGGTGTATTTGTATTTAATTCTCTGTGGAAAGTCCATGGAAGAAAAATCACTTCTTAAGCCCCTTTCCCCCAGTCAAGGTACGCCATCATCCAAAGAGCTGAACATGAGCTTTTGTTGCATACTTCTGCTCTCCCAGTGGCTGGAACCTTTGCAGTTCTTGGCAAGGGCCGTTTACTTACCAGTGATTCAGCTTTCAGTAATCAGCACAATGGCCAAACTGTACCGTGGCAGCTCAGGGACAAGCTTACAAATCCTACCAGCACCTCCCTTCCTTGTCCATTTTCTTGCTTTTTATGAGGTGGGAGGAATGATGTGAAGCCTTCTTCTGACATTGAAATACATGACCTGATGAGTTATTTCTGAAAAACATCCAAAATAAAAAGAATTGTGAGAAGACACTTGGTTCTTCCTACTAATCAGCAGTAGCAACTTTTTATCTCCTAGCCTTTTCTAAGCTTCTACATTAATATTAAATTTGCTACCCTTAGCATTTAGACTAACTGTGTATTTCACAGATAAGACATGTTATTGCATTTTGCTTATGTTTTGGATTTTTTTGAGTGTCTGATCTCTGCTTCTAAAACAGAAGTTGACTTATATGCAATGGGTCCAAATCCGTTGCTTTGGATTGCCCCAGGGCCATACTTCTGTGAGTCCAGAAATGAAATTTTGGGGACCTGGCACTGTGTCAAACATATGTATTAAATTAAAATACATATTAAATTAATCCATTTATCAGCCTAGAGAGACTCAACTGATTGGAGCGCTCATGTTTGATAACATTTTCTCAGCAGATCTGCAAGGCTTTTTTTCTATTGGTCTTTGACTGGACCTCTCACAGTCTTTTCTTGCCATCTACCCACCAAGATATGCAGATGGCAAGACAAAGCCATGGTGTCTGGCCATTGCTGCTCTGCTCTGTAAACAGGTTTGGACCCAGAGATTTCCTCTTCTATTTGCACACTCATCAGGCATGAACTGTGGTCATACTTTTCCTTACCTGCTGCCAACATGCTTCAGTTTCCAATCGTGTTAATGTCCGGGCTCGCTCATACACAGCATGAGCAGTGTGACTCCACTGTTCTGTCTACACCTGCAGAGGTAGAATCCAACTTCCACACATCCAAACTGGATCCTAACTGGACCCAAGTACAAGTACTGGTATGGACATATCAGGGCACAAGTCCATACAATTGGCTGTCACTTAAAGCCTATGGAATACTACAGTCTGCCACACCATCTCCCACAATTATTTCAGCACTTTGTAATCTGTTTGGCTTAACTTGCTACAAAAGTCACCAGCAATTATGTGTGGTACAAAGTGTTCTGCTCCTCTTGGGGCAAAGGACTTGGACTGCATGACAAGCTGGGACATAAGCACAGCCCTTGAATCCAACAATGATGCTTTGTGGGAGCACCAGAGCAGAGTGTCAATGTGCAGCGGACATCTCTGTCCTTAATACTTAGGCTGTATTCAGCAACAGGCAAGAGATCAGGAAATTTAGCTTAAACAACAGGATCTAAGTGAATCAGTTCTATCAAATGTAAGGGTGCAGTTGGGTGTGGATTAATCCTGCTGCTTAACGTGATTTGGAAATGTGTTTCTGACAGTAGTGCTGCGCTTCCCCTGAAGACATTTTGCAGGACCACATTGGAAACACACACGACCTGTCCTTGAGACTGGAAGGCTGGACCCTTGGGGTGCCACCACCAAGCATCACCTCAAACCAACTGGGACAGCATTTTTCTGTCACATGAAGACAAACTGAAAAAAGAGGGCAAACACAACACCAGGACTGCCAGGTCATGATCATGGTGCAAGCTGGCACAGAATCCCTAAAGTGCACAATTACTAACCTGATAGAAATGCAGCTGAGGGCTTGTTTCTCATCTGCATTAGACTTGTACTGCCAGATGATCTGGTAGATACCGAGCTGGTATCTGAATGAATGTTGAATCACAGACTCGGTGAACAATACCTGGGTCAAGCCCACTCCAAGCCCACAAATTACTGCTGCTGCTGAATGTATCCCCTTATGCTACTCAATAAACTGATGTGATAATTTTTTTTTTTATTATTTATATTGCCTCAGGCAAGAAAGGGGATTCAGGTAAGGAATATAGGAACAGTTAGAGTGGCAATTAGAGCTAATATTAGTATGACTGACCTGCCTTGACATTAAATGCACTGGAGAATTCACTCTGCCATTGTTAAGTGTGCTTTTCTGCGTAAGTCTGATTAAAAGGGGACAAGTTTCATGCATATGCCATTAGAAGTATGTAAGGATATCTCGGCAGGTCCAGGCTGATCCTGGTAGCAGCAGAACCATTGTGGAGGTAGAACATAACCACTCCCTTCAGGAAACACCAAAGAGGGAAAAACATAATCTGCACCATAAGGAGGTGGGCTGCTATTTAAATTAACAGAAAAAGGTGGCTAATATTAATTTAACTTCATTTCTGTCTTAGACAACGTAGCAAATAGTTCATGGCAGCTAAGTGTGAGACAGATCATACTCTGCTCATCCAAAATGGTGAAAAGATGTGAAATAGTGAAAGGCAAGGTCCCCTTCCACCATCCAGCATTTCATAAGATGTGCACTCTTCTCTGCCAGATAATAAAAATCAGAGTTTACCCTTAAATTCTGCAAATCTGTTTTTTTATTGCAAAGCCCTATCAGTGAGCCCATTACATGTTTGTGCAAATCTGCAAGTGAGCATGTGAGCCTGGCAACTTCTGTGCCTCTGGGGAAGCAATTGGCCTTACTACCACCAAGACCACTGCTAAAGAGCATGGTTTTTCTCAGGATGTCCCATGGGTCAAGTGTGTGATGTAAGTCAGTAATGGGAGTGAAGAATAGTGCAGAAGTTTAAACAACTCAGATTCTGCTCTCGTGCTTTGCAGCCCAGCACCCAGGCTAGTTGTGTATTTAGCAAGTGGTGTCATTCCTATGGCAGGTCGCTTATCATAACATTTGAATTCAGCTGGTTTAATGTGGTTCACGTTTGCTGTTAAGCTCAGCTGGCACAAAACAGCTGGTATAACTGATGTGCTGGGTGTTAGGACATAGGAAGCAACAAATTGGTCCAGACTCAGAGGGTATTTAAATGTGTGTAGAGAGAAGCTGAGCAAACCATTAAAAATTATTGTTACTTATAGGATCAAATTCAAAGCGCTTTTTCTCTGGTAGTTAATTTTTTCAACAAATTGCAGTGAAAATTACATAAGGGTTCAAATATATATTATTGTACAAACAATAAAGAGTTAAAGCTTGTGCTGAAAAGAGAATACCATACTACTGCCATAGCCATACTCCTGGAGAGGATATAATGTGGATAGAATGGGTCTGTTTTAAACACAGCAAACCTCCCGTGTGGCACACATATTCATTGTCTACACTAACAACCTTGATACAGATGTCTTGGCAAGCCCTCCTGCTTCCTACAACTCTTCAGTATTTTTACAGATGAAAAAGAGGTTGCCAGCAGGGAATGTCGCAGCATGTAGAGAATTAATTATAAGTGATAATAATCCAACAGATTTATACTGAGATTGAAATGTCTCACAGAATCGTTTTTGTCCTTGAAAGGTGGATACTGCTTTTTCGTACATCTAACCTAGGGACACACAGCAAAAAAGCTCTCTTGCAAGTCCTAAAATGGAACAAATGATATCAACAAAAGCACTTTCCCACTAGCAAAGTGCCACAGGGCATCAACTAACAGAGCTGCAGCAGTTTGCTCTGCAAACTTTCCACATTACTGGCAAAACTCAGAGATGGACCAGGTCCCAGAAGCTTCTGAAGGTTTTCCACAAGTGAAACTATGGCTTTCCAGTTTCTTGGCTAATTGTGCTATGGGTTTTGGCAGAGTGTATGGTCTAATTAAAGACAATGATCTTGGTGGCCAATGTATTGTATCTAAACCCACAATAATCCCTTCATCACCCTACCAGCAGTCTGGGAGGCAAAAGATAGTGGCAGACTCTCCTGCCAAATGCTTTGTGCACAGATATTGCACATGGCTGCAATCACCGTGGCAAGGTGGGTACCAGTCAGCAGCACAGTCTTTTTGGCATTGCCTAACACAACCCTCATCCTGTACAAGACTTATTTGTGGCATGGGAGGACTGCAACATCACAATCACTCCTGGTAAGTCCTGTCCTGGATGCTGTACAGTGGCAGAGCAAGGGAAATCATGGAGCTGTTGGCCCTGAGCAGCTGGCCAAGGCCAGGACAAGCCTGGGAGATGCCGGCTGATTCCTTAACTACCACTGATGTGACCTCACTGTGTATCCCTTTTGTTTCCTCTGAGACAGGATATGGTTTGACCTTCCAACAGCCACAGAAGTGTGCTGGGGATTGTAGCCAAAAAAACAGCTTTAAAATGGTGATTCTCAGCTTCCATTTCCCTCAGTACTGTGGGGATGATGACAGGGATGAACTGGAGCTTCAGAGGGGGAACAGATCTTCCAGGCCAGGCATCATACCCTAAAGCTACTCATTGCCCTTGGCAGGTGGGATTTCACCTGCTGTCTGAAGCAGCTGTGAGGAGGGACCAGTCACTGCTTCCCCTTGCCAAGATGAGTCTACTGAGCTTTGCTGCTCCTGGGTCTCTCAGGCCCGCTTTCAGCAAGGTATTAATCTTACAGTTAATGCAAGCAGCTACCCATTGTCACACTGGGATTATGTATGTGTTTATGGTTCTTGCTGAATGGGAGTCCTAATGCATTATGGGGAAAACACTAAGGAATTTGGCTTGAAGGCTTGGAAAAATCATTCCTGTATCTGCCCAGACTGAAAATACAAACAAAGTGTTTACCTCTTCAATTTTTTCAGGTAATTAACAGATCCTACTACATGATAATTAACACCTGAGCTGTCAAATCTAACACTGGCCATTTTTTCCTATTAATTTAACAGTGCAACAGCAGATGGAGTTTAGAATAGACAAATTTATTAGATTTGGGATGAAACAGTATTTTAGAGGAAGTATCTGGTATACTGATTTGGGGGTGGTGATGAAACAGTGCTTAATAGTCCTGTTATCTTACCTACTCATCGCACAACAATCCAGAAGCAATTATCTAGTATCTTATGAGAAGCTGTATGAGCTGCCAAACTCGCTGGGTGAGTCTCTCAGCATCCAGATGGATGACAATAGGCTGAGAGCTACAGGACCTGTTGGGATGTTGTCTGTCCTGTCCCAGCTAGGAGAGCAACAGCATCCCCAGAGGGCAGCCAGGATGGGCTCTCTTTATGGGGGATCCTGTTCACACTGATGAAAAGCCTTTTAAATTTCAGAGGCTGTGAAACAAACTAGAAATCCCAGTCCTGCACAGACTCAGAAGTGAGCATGACCTTTTCTGAGCATGTTCTCCTTTATATTCTGCTCCTCAGTTCCAGTTTTTACCATTCCCCACATATTCAACCTACATTTACCATTTTCTCGCTATCTTCAGACCCACTGCAGACATTGCAGGAGAATGAACAAAGAGGAGTTTATTCTCTCTGGCCAAGCCTCCTGCTAAGGCTGAGGTACCATAAGCATGAGCAACCAGAAAAAAATTCTAAAATCTAGATAGTTGCTCAGCTGCATGACATAATACTCCCATTTACAAAAGGGAGGAGACACACCTAGAAGACCTAGTTTGGAAATAACAATAACAAAACAACATGTGCCCTATCCGCCCTGTTTGAAGGGCAAAGGCAGATTGAATGCTTAGGGGAAAAGTGGTTCTGAAACCCAGTTATTAATGTTGTTTTCCCAAAACAGAGTCAATGGCTAAAGATCAACAAGGCCGTGGCATTTCTCAGGCAGCTCAAGGAGCTTCAGAATGGTGACACATTAAGACTTCAGAGTAGCAGAAAACTTGATGTTAACCCTGGTGTTTAGACTTTATGGTGTTCATTGTTTTCGAGATGCATATTCTTTAGCCAACAATGCAAACAAAGATGAGATCAAGGGATGGCTCAGATTTTGAACAGAGCTTCATCAGAGGGTATGCTGGTTTTCCCTACAGTAAGGGTGTTTTGTTCTCAAATACCAGAAATTGGCGTCTTCTGCCTATATAAACTTCATTCATAGTGTAAATCTCATTGAGAATTTTACCCACGTTAGTCCTTCTATTTCAAATAGCAACATGCACTTTCTCATAAGCATCTTGGTTTTGCTCACCCATTGCTCTCTGAGGTATAATGTGTCCTTCACCTCATAGCTCAGTATGGAAATATGCAGCCATGAGGGCAGGTGTGGGGTATAACTTTACTGGAATTTCATTCAGCTGCATCTGAGTTGCTAGAACAAGGAACATGTAAAGCACAATTTTCTTTATCAGGGGATTTGAATTTCTTGGAGGGTTAGTTGGTGAGTTGTTGGATTTGGAAGCCCCACTCATGCCAATGATGCTGTGGTGATAGAAGCATGCTGTGGTTCTTACAGAATCTTAGGGGTCCAGCTCTTTTGGTGCAGTAACTAATCTGGGTATTTAGTCTTGTCATTGCTGAACATCAGGCACAGTGCATCCCAGGGTTTTTTTTGGTGAATGCAACGACTATACAAGGAATTTTGGAGGCAAAGCCTCCCTGTAAAGCATACTGGTGGTCCCAGGAAGACACCTGTAAAAAACAATGAATTTATTTTAAATTCTGAAGCTATGAGGGATCACCAAACAAGTTCCTCACTGACAGAGTGAGACCCATGACTGAATTCTGGTCTAGGTGGTTTTCTGCTGCCTCACGCCATTGTGTAAATATGCAATCACAAATATGCCACCACCAAGGCCGTGCAGTTGCGTACCTCTGAAATTGCCAAAGAGCTCAATTAGCTAACCCCATCATCATACACCTACCACTGCTTGTTCTGCTTTTGCCTTTTCTTTTTAACTAAAAGGGTGGAGGAAACTAAGTAAGCACTTTGCTTATTAGCAGCTACCGTCTCCAGTTCACAGATGTTGGGAAATGAGGATGCTTGGTGATAACTGGCAACACAGGCCATGTCTTTGGCCAGAGTCCCCTGTGGAACCCGGTGCATGGTGTGGGCTGGGTGTGGTGCACAGGATGTATAGTGTGCTAGTCATGCTTGTAATTTAGTCATTCTGTTTGCAATGGCCCCTTTGTGTCTGTGTAGGGAATCCTGGATGGAAATGGGTGTGCAGGAGACAAATGAAGATCTTCTTAGGTGTCCCACACAAATATATAATACACCTGAAGAATTTGGAACAAAGTGAGCCTGTATCATGTGTGCTGTATGGCTCAGTGGGGTAAATCAGAGGTGTCCACTACACGTGGGACTTTCCAAGGGAATGGATGTCACCTCGGCAGCACAGACACAGATGGTCTCCCTTGTGCATAGCTGGTATAAGAGTGTGTGTGTGTACAATGACTTTGGAGTCAGTGTGAAGCCATCTGATGAGACAAAATTTATTTGACACCTGGAAAATATGGAAAAAGTCTAAATTCCTTTTTAATTTCCTAATTTGGACAAAACTTTTGTGCTGACAAAGAGGGCATGCTCACATAACCCTGGACTTATTGGACCCTAAACTCAAAGTATTTAACTCCCCTGAAAGTACTTGTGTGGGTGGGAAGAAATTTTAGTGCTTGACACAGCTGCTCCCATGGAAAAGGGAGAATTGTATTTGCTGAAGCTAGTGAAAAAATATTTTGCAGGCTACAGGTGCTTCTCACACACCTGCACTGCTTTGTTCAAATTAAGTTGCTGGTGATGGATGTGTAATTGTGTTTGCAGATGTGTATATGACGGGATCTTGAAGTTTTTGCTCATGAACAAAAGGAGCAACACCCAGCCCACTCCCCTTTGGCTAACGTGGCTCTGCAGGGAGAACTTGAGAAAGCCAGGCCTTCAGACCTGTCCCAGCCCTGACAGTGATGGAGGTGGCTGCATTACTGGCTTTGCATTCAGCAACCTTGCAGGGTTTGCAGGACTGTGACAGTTTGGGGAGATTTTGAGAGTTGACTTTAGACCTGCGAAGCGAGCAGGGTTGATGTGGGAATGCAGGGCAGACTGAGCACCAGCCCTGCCTACCCCAGGGGCAGAGGCGGCCACAGCTGCCCTTCCCTCCTGCCCCAGGCCCAGCTCCCAGATCCTGCTGCTTCTTCCTGTGCCCAGACCACCTGTTTGTCCTGCTCGTTGTCCTCCTCCTCCTCCTCCCAGCCTGACTGGTTCCTCTGTGCCCTCTGCTACCTGTGTTTGTCTTGTCAATTTCTCACTTGCAGGTCGGTGGCTGCAGACAGCCTGGGCAAGGCTTCTTGGAGGGAGAGAGGGAGGGAGGGAGGGAGAGAGAGAATAGCCTAGGGCTACAGAAAGATAATCTACTGTGCCTACAAAATTAATCTGTTGTGTCAAGGCCAGTATTAAACTGTTCTTCCCATCAGTGTGTTTGTCAAGCTACACTACACAATCATGCAACTCATTAAGTGCCAGGTCCTTCCTGTAGGGCCTCTTCCTGCTCCTTCCTTTTCCCCATGGAATAGATCAGAAACATTCTTAATTTGCAAGCTGTGACTAGTGAGTAATCCAATCAATATATTTTTCAAGGACACAAGTATATAGCAGATTCTGGGCATGTCTGCAAAATCCAATTGTTTTTAGTCGAGAAACCATCATTTTTGATTGCTATGCTCCCTCCACACTAGATAATCATTCTCATCTTATTATATTTTATTCTACTTCTGTGTACTGATTTACAGCTGAGGAAAACGTACTCAGGGAAATACCCACCATCACTGCTAAATTTTGCATGACATACATGATTAAATGTTATTTAATTTTTTAATGATGTTGTCACGATCCGCTAACACAAGCGGGGGTCGTGATGGTTCGTTTAACGATCTCAAAATGCAAAAGGCACAAAGGGGATATCAACTTTAATCAAATAATGCACCTTTATTGAGTGCCAACAACACAATTACGCAATAGAGGGGGGAGAGAAAGAGAAATAAAGAAACAAAGTAGAGGAAGAGAGAGAGGGGGAGAGGGCAATAGCTACCAACGGATGAGACGAAGCCCTCATGGTCCTGCCAATAGGCTCACCGTCGTCTGTGGGGAGATCTCCCTAGGGTTAATTCAGAAAGGTCTCTTTATAGTCTTTTCGTGAGCGGGGGGCAACTGGCCAGGAGGTGAGGAAATCTGCCACTATTGTTGGTGAGGCCCGTTGGCTGTGTTCAGGAGGGAGTGTTCAGGACTGATCTTTCTTCTCGCTTCAGTGCAGTCCTCTCGCCTAGGCAGAACCTGTTCCAGTGGGCGCACCCTGCAGGCAACAAACGTCCCACCTTAGCCAGGCCAGGATTATTTTAGTGCAAAAGTCCTCTTTTAGGGTTTCAGTACTTCATTCTGTCGATGATCGTGAGGTAGATAAGGAATTTTCAGGCCGACTCTTACAGATGTTCATAAGCGTATATGAGTGTTCTCCAGGGAATAAAATTTCCATGCAGCAACACTGAGCAATAAGCTACTCAGAAACCTGATGTGCTAAACAATTCAGATAGATCTGATGATCAAATGACTCTTCCAGCTTTAACATGGTTCCTGAAAAAACAGTTTTACCATGCTTGCAAAAATAAATCTTTCCTTATTTCATTTTGTACTACAAGCATCACCTGGCAACTTGCTTGTAGCCTTGCCCCTCATCTAAGTACGTCCATCCTTCCTTCTGCTAAAACATTATGCCTTTTACCTTGATATTGATCTGTTTGCTGAGGATTAGCATACAATTATACAACCCTCTTAAAGCTTTATCATATCTTCATTGCAAACCCCATATAAACCCTTTTCTATTATGACAAAAGAGACTATATCACATCCCTTAATTTGACAGGCTTCTGTAGGAATGAAAGATGTAGATATGATTGCAGAGTTTGAAAGTCCTGTTCTAGGCTGGTCCAGCTGCCTGGCAAAGGAATCTAAAGAAGTTGTATCTATGCATCCTACTCACCTCAGTCCCTTTGCCAGAGTTTTGTAATGCAAGATGCCTGCACATGATGCTTTAAACACTCCATCCACAAGTGTATCATTAAGTGTATTCTGTATCCTTTAGAATATGCTGATAAAAATCTCTTTTTAAAGATTGATTTTACACCCTTTTGCCTAATGTGTACTATCAGAAGCAAATCTTCTGCATAGAAAGGAATAAATCATCTGTGATGGTAAATGTTGGGACCCCATCAGCATAAGCTAAAGACCAGTGGAACAACTTTCACGTGCTGCTGAAAGACTTTAGGTAGATAATGATGCCAGAATCTTTTCCATGGCACTCTGCCTTCTCTGCTAAACTCAGCATTTGTCAACGATGCCAGGAGAAGCATTTGTTCTCCTTTTCACTGCAATCTTCTGACCCGTCTTATGCACCTATACTATATTGTTATGGCCAACTGGATCAGACTAAAATGTCAAGTTATTCTAACACAATAAATGAAATTCACGTGTTGTTATAATGACTATTACCGCGATGCCTGTTATTACGGCTTATCCCGGTAATCAGTCGAAGACGCAGAAATAATGAGAGCCGGACTTCGGGCTGTGTTCAGAGCAAGGGCGGAAAGGGGGGAAAACCCCTTTCGTTTAATTTTTATATACACTTTTTTTAAATCACAGATCATTGGAGAAAGTTAACACTTCCGTCTCTAACTATATTGGTTACAAGAAGTGTCCGTCAAAGGGATCTGTGTCCATGGGAAAGGAATGTAAAAAGATAATTTTTACAACAACATAGCTATGTTTACAGAAATCGTCCTTGAGACTGTCTAACAGAGAAAACTAGCTATTTTACAGTGAAAAATGGGCAACAAATGACCATAGCACAGATTGCAGAATTTTCTTGCCTTGCCTTCATACACAGCCAGGAGCTCTGCTGCTTCCTTTCCCTCCTATCCTTCCCTCCTACTTTGGTGTCTCCTTCATTTTGCTCTGTGGAACAGCTATTCCTCTGGTTTGGAGAAGTGAGAGGCAGCAGGATGGGATGCTAGTGGTATCGTTTAGCTGTCACAGTGTAAGTACTGTGCTCAGGATGGAATTCTGACAGGTTTCACTGCCCCTCCTCCCAGCCTTGACTGGAAAATTGCTATCTGGGAGTTTGCAAGGCAGGAACCTTACATCTTAAACCTTCTGAAGTAAAGGTGATGACTTAGTTAACCTGAGTGTCTAGTGAAGTAAAGTCTGGGACCCTGGCCCCCATAGGCATACTGCAGTGCACATACCTCATAACACACGAATTTATTGTGAATTTATTGAATAAATCCACTGATTTATTTGGATGAACTTGCATAAATTTCTTTCCAGTTTACTGTAAAATGAGTCTTACAGAGGACAGAAACTACTCGAGTTACTATCACATAAATAATTACATCCTAGGGTGCATTTTACAGATGGCATCACCTTGCTTTTCTTTAGTCTGTGAACAGTTTGCTTTCACTGTTCAACAACGTCTTTCCTTTTTTCAACAAAGGAAAATAAAATTGAAGTCAAGAATAGTTTTGCCTTCACTGATTTGCAACCCAGGACTACGAAGTAGGCCAAGCTCAATTGCAATCACCCTCTTCTCTCACCAGAATATCCTCATAGTTTAGGACTGACAGGCTGAGATGGCCCAGTGTCACAGCAGTACTGGTGCTTATCCAGTGACACTTTTATGAAAGGTGAGAAAGATATTTTCAAAGTGAAAAACTCTGGATATAAATAGGAAAGCCCCCTGCACCCGTTGTTTCCAGTGAGTGATAATAATAATAACTGGTGTGGCAGCCTTGCCCTGGGTGGGCTCTGCAGAAGCTGGTGGAGAGACAGATAAAAGATAATCCTCAAAAAGATCCAGGGAGCAACTACATGTGTGCAGGGAGCTGTGCAAGGAGGGAGGGGACAGGCAAAGCTCAGAGAGAGGTCAGCCATGCAGCCATGCAGCCTTCATCAAGACCAGGTCTTTTCATGCGTTGCTTTTACATCTACATTTTTCTAGCTGGGAAATCATTCAGTAAAGAACTTCTTCTGTAGACCTCAACCTCTTTTCCCAACCCAACGTTATGTAGGCAGGCAAGTGTTTTGAGTTCAGATTTCTACAGGAAAGGAGGAGAGGGGTCTTTCCTTGGAGCTGTCTCTGGATAAAGTTGTGCATGTGCTGTTACTGCTCTTCTGCATTTCCATCCTCTCTTCCACTGAAGCCCTTCCTCCCCCATCCTGGCACGCCATCTCTTCAGTGACTCCCCATGAGTTGTGGGGTCTCCTTTACTTGGGTATTCCCTTCACTGGACTAGAGTTTCCTGTTTGAGTCTCCCCATTTTAAACTTACAAAAGACTTTTATGGAGACCTCTCAATGCTTTTTTTCCACTGATGCTTTTGCACTGGCTGGGGCCAACAGTCACTCAGGACCATGCAGCCAAAGCACTGTAGAGAAACAGGAACAGCTTCCCTCATATATACTGTGATGCCCTTAGTGGTATTTCCTGGCCACCTTTTTAGAAAAAGGTTGTATTTAGCTAGCTGGGTTACTTAACAAATTGTTTGTAGATCCTAAGCCAAAACCTCTGACACAAACAGTATCACTGTGAGACAAAGTGATACTCAATTATTCGATCAGTCCCTATTCCAACTCAAACTAGCTGAGGAATAATAAATGATACAAAATGCTGGCTCCCCAAAACATTTGGCTAATCGATCCCTTTATTTCTGGATTTAATCAGTGTTCCAAACTAATATGCATTCAAGCTTGCATTTATATGTTTTTGTTGCTGATCAAATCTCTTGCTCTGCATATTTAGAAGCCACTTTGCTCATTGCCCCTCAGGAAGGATGGTGACAGCTGTACTGGGACTGATGGCTGCACCCTGCCAGTGGGAGCTCCAGCTGCTGGGACTGGGCAGAGCACAGCATCATGCGAATGCAAGAGCTAAGTTTTGCCTAAGGGTAAAAAAGTGGGGGGAAAATAAAGGTGAAATCTGAACATAGCAGCATCAAAATGAGACTGGCACATCAGCTCACGGCGGCTGGGGGAAGGGACAGTGCTGCAAACTGCCGGGCAGCTGCTCAGCACTGCCAGCTTTGCCTGCCAGCACTTGGGCTCTGAATTTTTATTTTCTCTTGAAATCTCTTGAGGGGTGAGACACTAAAATTAAGTGAAGAACAGGACTGCAAATCACTGGCCTGTCTGGCTGTAATGATTTGAGGGCATGATGTTATGTTGCAAGTGCTTCCCCATCTGCATCCCCCTCTGGCAGGCACCCCAGCTGTGCCATGCCCTGCTGTGCCGTGACCTACCCAGCACAAGGAGGCCACAGCCTGCCTTGCAGCCAGCCCTGCCAGGAACAGAAAAGAGAACCCCATCCTAAACTCCACTCGTTTGCTGCTTCAAACTGAAATCTTGCAAGAAAAGGAATGGGAGGCAAGATCGATGTTCAGTAAATCCCATTAGCATTGCTGCAGTCCCAGTTAGGAAATACTTTCTGTGCTCTCCAAGATTCCTGGACAGACTGTGGGATTTTTTTTTTTAGAAGGAAAGTAGGTGATCCAGTGCAGCTGACGCCAGCCTGCTCTTTCTGCTTAGTGCTGGGGGGAACAGCCTGACAGCCTGAACAGGACCCACACTCTTGTGCATTCAGGAGTTATGTCTTACTCAAAGGCCAAGCAGAATGAGCATGTGAACCTTTCTCATAGCTGCCATTGTAGAAACTTTGCAGTTAGTTAGGCATGGGAATAATGGGCATTTGCAGATATGCATGAAGTGATACACGTCCATCACCTCACTGAGGTGAGCAGGCTGCTGCTGAGGTAGGGTGCAGGAGATTCCTTGGCGAAGCAGCACTTTGCACTGCAAATAACGTTTTCAGTGTCTTTCTCATGCCATTTTCTCAGCAGCCAGTAAGCTTCATCGAGAGAGGACTCCAATGACAGGACTGGCACTGCTCAAGAGCCTGCATTCTCTGCAGGCTTGGGATCATCCTGAGGCTCAGCCCTTTGGTCCCTGTGGGTCATGTTGCCAGCTCCTCATGGCCAATGCAGTCTGGGGAGGTGCTTGGGGTGCCTGTGGCTATCGAACATGGTCCTGTTTCCCTGGGCATGAGGAGATCCTTGGAAACCTGCTGTTATTGTGCCAGGACACCTGTCAGGCAGCAGCAGTGAGTACAGGCATATCATCAGGGGCTCAGTCTAGAAAAAAATTACTAGAGCACATGTAAGGAAGACAGGGGAAGGGCCTTCATCTGCTTTATTTAAAGTTACATTTAGTTTCTTGGCAAGGAAAGACACAGAGAATATTTTTCACAGCTCCAGCGTCCCTGAAAGATTTGAATCTGACATGGCTACCACTTTTTTTTTCTGTCTTGAAATATAGGAGAGAGAAGGGATGGGATCTGTGAGGCAGATCTGAGCACTGTGACTCATGCTTATCACCATCCCACTAATGCATCTAATTTGGACAATTATGTTAAACTTGATGTTAACCTTCCCCACAGTTCTTTGAAAGCAAACCAAGGTCTATCCTGGCCAGGGGTACATAATCCTTGGTCTTCCATTATTACTATCAAAGAACCAGTGTGGAGCTTAATTTGTTATTGGTTGCAAGGTATGCTTAGATCTCAGGGTGGTTGTAATAGTGCAAAATATACAATTAATAATGAGTAATAGCTCCATAATCTGTGGCTCTCCCTTCCTTCTTGATGTGTTCTCATCCCAGCCACAAAACACAGGAACCCTCAAGCATTCCTTTATGTCATTTAAAAACCATTACTCCAACACTTTGTTCTATTAATTATTTTTCTCCAGATTATAGCTACACGTTCAGACTACAAACCATATCAGGCAGAGACCTTACCAACACTATATGTGAAAAATGTTCACAACAGAATGAAAGTATTGCTAACAGAACAAACACTGTAGTAATTAAGTATTCATTGAATTTTAGGACCCAGTGGTAAGAGTAGATGCATTAGTTGGTCCCCAGACACAAGGGTAAACACCAGTCTGCTGCAGCACACACCATGCCCTGATAGGAGAAAAGAAACAGAAGATGTTGAAGAGATTGTCAGAGGGACACCACAGGGAGGAGAAACTGGGGAAGACCAGTGGGAGGAACTGATCCTGTGGGCAAGGGCATCCCCAGAGTTCACCTTTGGTGTTTCTGAATATTGTCACTCTCTCCACATATGATGATATTTTTGTTGTTGATGTCGTTGTTGTTGCTATTATCATTATTTGTATATCACCCAACGACTGCAGACATGGTGCAGAGTAGCCTAATTGAGGCAGCAGATGGGTATGGGAGCTGCTTCTGCAGCCTCCCGGCTCACACCTGCCAATGGCAGTGCCATTGCTGGCTGCCAAGGAGCAGCCGGAGGCGGTAGAGACAAATCCTCTGCTGCTGCCACTCCTCAAGAGCCAAGAGCGCACAGCAGAAAGCCCTGCACACAGCCTGGGCTGCAACTCTCAAGCTCCTGCAAGATCTTCCCACGTGTGCCACACGGGAGCTGTGGGTGCCCTCTGGTCACATCACGCTTCGCTCAAGTTGCATCCAGCAGCATTTAAGGACATGGAACTCAATAGTTGCAAAGTTCTTCCCCTCACCCCACTGAATAATCTTTTCTGACATCATATGTAGGATTACAAAACTATCTTTTCTCAAAGTGTTTCCCCTCTGAACTATCACAGAAGGAGCAAGATGCAGCAGCTGGGGACAGAAGGGGCAAGGATGCTTTTTTTTTGTGGGCCAACAAGTCTCTCAAGAGCTAGTCACAACACCCTTTCATCGATTTTGTTCAGCACTCAGCAAACGCAGAGCCATTGATTGCTCACTGAATAGTCTGTAGAGCTCTGCTTTTGCTGAGTTGTACATGGAACTGAGCCAAAAGGAGAAGAAATAATTAACAGTTTGCCCTGTCCATATGTTTAAAATACACTACAAAATGAAAACAGTCCTGTGGAGAGTTCTCTGCACTAAAGCTTTTCTGCCATGTGCAATTGGAATATTCCCTCTGTTCCTTAGGGGAGGACTTAGGACAATATTTGAGAAACCAGAGTTACTATTAATTTTAGGGCTCTTTCTTTCCAACTCTTTCAATTCATTATTCATACATTGTATGCTGGTATAAAAAAGAATTAAGTTATTGTATGTATTGAAACTATTTCAGATGTTCAGAATTTATAAGTATAGTAAGAAAAAAATGAAATGAGCTTAGATCCTGATAGTACAATCTGGAAAACAGAAGGATCCTGTTTAAGACAGATTTTTACTGAAACTTTATGGTCCAGACCAATTCATTTAAAATACATCTGACATCACCAGACCCAAACCCATTTAAAGCAACTTACTGGGTTTCAATTTCTTGGGAAAGAAATAACATACAAAAACCTGTTAATAATAGGGGGTCCTTGCATGACAAGGAAGGAATTCGTGTCTGTCTCTGCTGATGTGATATGGAGTGTACATACCCGTGTGAATGCTGCCTGTGCCTGTTTAAACAACTAATTTCAGAAAATCTCCTTTTAAATCATGATCATAGCTCCACTGCTCCTATCAGTGCCTATTGGCCTCATTATCAGACTCATTGCAATTCTTTCTGGTGAATCAACAGTGCAAAGCAAAGAAGATTGAAGAAGCACCAGCCAGCAAAGAATCCTCACGTTCCCGAGTAGTCTGACTAGCTACACATGCAGTTGAAGAATCTGCACAAAAATACAAACTCTCCTCTTGTGCTGCTGATGTCATCCCCATGGCTCTTCTGGCCCCCTTCATCAAAAGTCTATGAAAGTCAAATTGGCATAACCAGTCTGGTTTAGGACAAATCCCAAGGTCAGTCATCCAGCCTGCATTGAGTGTTACCTTGTTGGTATTCTCAGCAGAAAAGTCAAGTGCCGAACAACCTACAGAGCAGACAGCAGCTCAACTCTTAACCATGGTCCTCTGGATTTGCTTCACCCTTATGGCCCTTTGGATTCATGTTCAGGTCTGCTGGCAGAGCCAAGTGGAGATTTCATTGGCACAACCCAGGCTGCACCTGCAAAAGTTAATCTCTCTAATCATTAATCTGGCACCTTGCAGTGCAAATACTCCAAGCAGGCGCAGAGCCCTCTGGGTTGGCTGGACATGGATCAAATATTCCCTGTGGAATCCCAAACATCTGCTTGGCACAGACACTGCTGGACCCAGCACACTGGCTGTCCTCAAGGGTAAGCCAACTATTAGCTCCCCAAACAGCTGGGAATGGGAATGCTGTATAACATCAGCAACCTCTCCCTGTTCTCCATGTCTCAGGGGCTTATTTTTTCTGTGGTCTCTTGCCCCACAGCTCTGAGTGGTATGGCAGGTTTGCACAGGGCCTTGCTTATGTGGCATGTGTTCACAGTTGGAGCACAGCAAGAGCTGCCTGTGCTGGTAGGGATGGCAAAAAGTGTCAGTCCTCTACTTTCTGGACAAAAAATGCAAACAAAGTGTATCTAGACCTAAGAGATGTAAATCACTGAGTGGGTAGGAGGAGTGCCAAAACATCCTCTGAGAAGATGAAATACTCCATTTTCTTCATGGGAACCAATGCTCTTGTCCTGCCACATTGTCACAGCTCAGACCATGTGTCCCAGCTCACTGCTGCCAAGGCCTCTTCCCTAGCTTTAAATGCCAGAATAGTGGCATAAAACAGATTTCCACTTTCTTTTATTTTTCCACTAACTGAAAGGTCAAAATAAATTGAATTAAAGAACTATATGGGGAATTCAGTAATTAAAAGCTTATGAGCAGGTGTAAAAGCTAATCACAAGAATAAATAGTTACCCAGTAACTTCATTCCATTAAGAGCTGTGTATGCTCCATAATATAATAGGAGCTCAGGGAGCTGAAACCACTGAGTAGCTGTAAGTCATAGTTTGAATCACAGGAGAAACCCCAGATTGCTGTCCTGAGCTCCCAGCTCAGGAGCAGCCTGGGAAGCTGAGCTCTGGGCTTCATGACATCCTGACATCCTCCTAAACTGAATTACATGCATGCCCTAAGGTACTGTGTACCATCTGTGTACGTGCAGCCTCCATGCCCTGAACTGCCCAGCTGAGGGGCCAGGGGCAAGTGAAGCTATGGAGACAGGTAGGCTGCAAGTCCTTTGTGTTGCAACCAGCCTGTATTCTAAGTGTACAAGTCCCATGTGAGGTATTTGCACCTGGAATTAGATTGCTTGGTAGTGTCAGCAGGGCTGAACACAAGTCTTCACACAAAATGGAAAAGGGGGTGTCAGGGAAGTAAGAAAAGTCATTATCATATCAGTAATGTCATCTAAATCATTCTATCCTGATCTTGTCCAGAGGGGAAAAGCTGGCAGGCATCTCCTGACAGCAGAGTAAGAATGTCCTGCAGAACAGGTTGCACCTCTCCTTCCTCCTTGTGCAGAAGAGGGTTCAATAGGGAAACATGCTTTAGGGTTCTTAGGCATTTTCCCAGCACTCTTACTGTCGTTGAGGGTGACAGTCATTTCTTCAAGTTTCAGGTCACCAAAAAAACAGATCTGGATGGGGCTATCATAGCTTACAGCAAGGCAGGAGCAACTCTGCTGATAACAACCCTTTGCAGACACAAACATGTCCTGTGAGGTGAGCATAAGCTGAACATGAACAATGAGTAGCCTCAGGAGAGTTATCAGGTATGGTTTTACAGATCTGTAAGTGTCTCATGGCCTAAATAACTGGTACCTAGGTTTTAAATCAAACCACGAAGTCCCTGGTAAGTGGGTAACTGCATCTTACAGGTGGCTCTTGAGCAGTAGTCACAGCAAGATTTTCAGTGATGGTGAAATCAGCCTAAAGGTAAGTAAGGGAAAAGTACACAGGCAAGATATTTAAAAAATAGCATCATTGTTATTTAAATAAGGGAACACACCTTTCTGAAGCAGGTGAAAGAACAGTTAAGTCTTAGCTAAACTGAGGCCCTTGGAGCTAAAAGAGGCACCTCCACTGAATCCTGAGGAGAAGCAGTCCAGGCAGAATCAGTTACCCACAATTGTTTGCAATACAACTGACACAGGTGAAAAAAGACACTTTGTCTTTTTTTTAGAAGTGGTCTTTTTTTTTTATTTTTAATTTTGATTCTGATGGGGTTGTCAAATTTAAATAGTTCTTTCCATTAAATAGTTACATTTCTGTAATCCTCAATGCCGAATTTTCTACTGATCCTTCAGGGCAGCCATTCTGAAGGAGAAAGGGTAGAGGGATCCCTTGTCCAGACTTTTTAATTTTAATTTATTGCAGTCAGTACTGTCCTTTACCACTGCATAGCTAGGGGGAAGGGAAGAGAGCTGAGCCTTCAGCTGGGGGATTGCAGTAACCTTGGTGTTCAAACACACAGCCAGTGCACAGCAAGAATTCTGCTTTGCCTGTTAGATGCTTTTTGCCATAATACTAAATTAATTCATTTTCTTAAAACAGGTCTTCCTAATCCAAGGATCTATTTTAGATACAAACTCAATATTATGAAATACAACACATCACATTTTACACTAATGAGTTATGAAAATATAACCTATATATTTCTATTTTCTGTGTTCTCAAACAACTGTTTTTTACTGAGCCCAAATAGTAGCTGTGTTATTAGCAACTAGAGCAATACAGTCCTAGTATTTCCAAGGTCCCATCAGCTCAGATGTCTTAGTAAGGTTTGGAATTAAATGACCCCGTTTCAACATATACTTTTTGCAGCAACTCCGTTTTAAATGGGGAGAAATCTATCTTCAAATAAGATATTCTGAAATTTTCTGAAGTATTTTATGCTTGTGACAGTAAACACCACCCTAAAAATCGTACAATTCACCCTATAACCTTCACATTATCAGTTTGTAGACTGACCCAACATGTGAAAAATGTGATTGTATCTACAGATCTCATTAAAATTATCTTCTGTGTTGAAAAGGTCTGCAAGGTTACCACGCTGGTACAGTATTATTTCCCACCAGTCAGAAAATCTTCTGAGTATACAGATCCCTGAGTTTTGTACACTAACTAGACTCTTACTTGAACCATTAAATCACAGCATGGTCCCCCAATTCAGCAAGATGCTTAAGCACTGAATCCAAGCTTTAATGCCAAATAAACAAGCACATCATACTGTTTTGCCATTTAGGCTGCTATACAAACTGAAATAAAATGCATCTAGCTTAATATGTTCATTAAACATTCTGTGTAAGCACACAAAATTACAATCTTAGTCTTGTATAATGAAAACATAACCACTGCCTCCAATAATCTCAGCATAAATCTTCCTGCTTTCCCAATGAACCAGTGTCAGACTTCTCTGAAATCTGTTCTATAAAAGCAATAAAGTCATGAAAAACCAAACAAGAAAGGTCAGTCAGGACTGAGTCCTCAGCAGACAAACATTTTTATGCTCCTAGAAATCAGATTTTTGTTTGTGTTCCCATGTCAGGATTCATTCCTGTACCATCTTTTCCTTCCAGTATGCTCTTTTGGCTGTTGATTGGAAGATCTTGCAATACTCAGCATCATTACAAGTTATGACTTCATTCCTGTCTATTGGTGTGTGTAGGTTTATGGATTTGTGCCAGCCCCTTGAAGTTGCGATCCAAACCTTCAATTTCTCATGCATGAAAGCCAGAAAAGTCTAGATAGCATTCAGAATGCCAAAAAACATCTGATGTTGGCTTTCTTCATAAATCAGATGATGCACTGTCAGCAGTGTTTACAAAGGCTGGACACCAAGAAACCCACACCAGGCTTGTATCGCTCTTTTTACAACTTGTATTTAAATGTCTTGCTGACTTTTGTTTCTTGCTAAGAATGTGAGAAAACTCTCTTTTCAGCTCATTAGCAAGTACAGGTCTTCATTAATGACTATTAAGCCTAACTAACCAATCTTTTTGCGCATCCCTGCCTGGTGGGTCAGGCACAGATATGAGTACAGTGCTGATAGGTTGCATTCACCCTCTGGGCATTGCTGTCCCTTGCCAGAAGTCAGCACCGCTCTCCCATCAAGGTGCACCCTGCCATGGTCATTGAGAGCAGAGATACAAAACCTGGGTTAGAATGGGTGGGTGCTCCAAGTCTAGGTGGTAGCAAGTTGAGCCCTGTCCCTGCTGTTTCCCTCTGAAACAGCCTGAGGAGTGCCCAGCCTGGCATTGGCACCAGTCCCAACCTTAGTGCCACCCCAGAAGGTGGAAGAGCTCTAGCCAGGACTAGCTGTGCTTGAGCATTCAGGCATGCTCAGGGAAGCACAGGTGCGTAGTCTCAGTCCCCTTTGCCTTCCTCTTCAGCTTCTTCAGCTGCCTTAGTTTAAGGTTAAAGAGTTCTGAGGGACAATGGTGTTTTACAAAACCTGCTTGCACCTCATGCTTTAATGGCCCTGAGCAGGCATCTGTCTCAAATCCTTCTTTCCCCATTTGCTGTAGTAGGCAGACGAGCTTTCCCAGCAAGGATTCCAGCTGATCCCCGGGTGTAAAGGGACCCCTGCTTAGCTCAGTGGACTCTTGGTCTTTGAGGCCTCCATGAGACTGGTCGGGGATCCACCCAGCCTGCTCCGTGTCCCTGCTGGGCATGCAGCCTCCACCCCCGATTAATGAGCCCTTCTGTTTACTAGGTTATTGCTGGTTTAAAAACAAAGCAGGGAAGCAGTGCTTTGGTTGGGAGGGAGGATATGCCAAGGAAGCATGCCTTAAGGAATAGGCTGTTATTGCTTTTGCATTGAGATTGAGAGGCCCTGAGGAGGAGACAAGAAGGAGGCTGGGAAAGCAGACCTAGAGCCACTTGGAGTGGACAGACCGGATTTATAGTGCGAGACACTGATAGCAGGGATGCTGCTCTTTGATTTGCAACCTCTGTGTTTGCCTGATTAGCAGAGTGACATGTAAACACTTGATAGAGAAGCTTGACATTAAGTTAAAGCAGCAAGAGTTGAAGTTGCTGGTTGATTACAGGAAAGCTTGGAGACTTGTTATTTTAATTATGTCTGGAGTTCAGCTTTTGGGCCCAAGCTTAGTGCTTTTGGCAAACCCATTCCTCATTCTGAGTCGAAAACCTGCTAGTCTTATAATATTACAGAGCATATTTGGAACATATTATTCAGCCCACGGCTCCTCCTGCAATTTCTCAGGTTTTCATAGTCCTGCATTCAATTCTTTCCAGTCTGAGGAACACCAGTGCTGCAATAACCCTAAGGAGAAAACCTTAATTTAAAAACAAAAACAGAGGCAGTTGCACAGAAATCCTTAACTGTGTCTTTATGCTAATGGCTACCTGAAACAAACGAAACCTGCTGTTGTATTGCTTAGCTGTATTTGGTTAACACTATGCCAAAGAAATCTTTCATTCAGTCAAAAAGGAGAAAATGAGCAAGTTTGGGACACTTGAAAATATTTTTTCAATTCAAGCAGAATGTGGCCCAACTAATCTAGTTGGAAAGGGGAAAAAAATTGAACCAGAATTTCAGCATTCAAACTTGCCTAATTTATTTTAGAATTAATTCTAGCTAAATTGAAATTAGAAACCAGAGACAGGAAGATCAAAA
>VZRZ01007065.1:478111-499021 GCA_013398175.1 Climacteris rufus
AAAAAAAAAAAAAAAAAAGGAAATAAAATAACCTGGATTAGTTTTATAATTTTTCTCCAATTTTTTTTCATTTGGTCACAGACCTGAGAGGAGTTGCATTCAGCTATCTGTAGAACCAGAAGAAAACCACTGCTAGTTATGATCTAAAGCTGATGTGACCCAGCTGAAGGACATCCATGACTTGCTACAGGCTTCAGGAGAGCTGGTTTTAGCTCTAGCAGAGACACTGTGTGCATTTCACTCCATATCCTCAGTGGTACTCAGGCAACTGAGGACTGAGTTGAAACCAAATTAAAGAGCTTCTGAGGGACCAAGTGCTTGGAAAAGTGCCCCAGGATCTTCAGCAGTCCTTGGTGGCCATATGACACCCAAGTCAGTGGCAGCTCAAGTGGCTTCCCTCTCAGGCTCTGTATCTGCAGCTCTGTATCTTGAGGCACTGGCTGGAGGGACCAAGTAGAAACTATTCTCTGTACATGTTCGGGATCCTCCTTGCTACCCCCCTCCTTCAAATGTGTGCTTATGAGGTGGGCCAGCACCACCATGCTCTTTTTACCTGCAGGAGACCAAGGCATTGCCTGTGGGAAGCCTGCCAAGAGCAGCAACAAGCTCTTCCCATCAGTGCTAGGAAAACACAGCCCTATTTCATACTGTACTTGTTTATCTGTCCTAAATCTCTTTGACGCCCACAACCAGAACAGACCATCTAAAAAACTGCCCCTACACTCACTGCAACTCCTTTAAATGGGAAAGGACTGGGAAGAGGAGCTGAATCCAGGTTTTATATTGCAAGGTGACTGAACTGGCTGCATCTAGTGAGAGGGGTTACAGCTTGCTTCTGTGAGAAAAGGATGTGTCATTAACTTCACTGTCTCTCCTTCTGTCTGTCTGACACCCCCTCCCCCCAACATTTTAGTTGGCTGCATGATTTTAAACACTACCCAAGGCAGCAATGGTCTCAAAGGTGTTCCTGAAAGATTCAGTATCATCAGCAGCTGGGTCCAGACAGTACAAAACTGAGCTTCATTAGCTCTGCTGTTCACAGAGTGGCTTATAATAGTGTAAATATATTTAATACCTTACTACTTCTGTCCGAGAGATTTGCATTTAAAAGAGGGACTTGCACATTCAAATGTTTAGCTAGGTCCCCTTAATTATATTACTCCAAAATTCTGACACCAAGTAAGAACACCATACCATGAACACAGGAGCATCCAAACTTTAGCTTTGTGTATGTGAAAGAGAGAGAACATGGTTGTTCCTTTAAATGCATTACTGGAGAGCCCAGGTTTATTCCAAAAGATAAGCAGGGCAATCTCTGAGTGGCTCGCTGACACATGGGATTAACATAACGAATTATCACACAATGTGTTGCAGTTAGAGGCACAGAGATTAATTGCTGAAAGCCAGATGGGAGTGGATATGGATAAATACTGCCTTTTGTTGAAGGAAGAAGGAGAGGGCTGGGCATGCAAAGCTGCAGTAACCAGGAGGAGAGTGTGACCGCTCCTGGGGATTTTGTCTTGGCAGGGCAGACACAGGCAGAGCACCCTGGGGAGACCTGCCCTGAGCTGAAGAACTCACACCTTCTGCAGAGAGCCAGCACATGAGCACCCCATCATCTGTCAAGGGTGGGGGGCCACCGTGGTGTCCCAAGATCTCCATACATGGCTCTTCAAGATGGTGCCACACGGCCTAACACCACCCCTCTCTTTGCACCTCTTTTTCTGGGGCTTGCCCATTCCAGCCTGGATGCCGGTGTTAATCTGGCTGTTGCTTCTTGGCTTGCAGAGTTGTAAGACCTTTTTGTTTACTCCTTATGCCATTCCAGGGCCTGGCCAATATCCTTTTAAAGGTCATGGGACTTTAAGAAAACTTTCAAGTGGTTTATGGAGATTACACAAGTACAAAGTTACTTCATATGTTGAGAAGGTTTTTGTAGATTATTAAAGAAACCTGGCTGGGACAACTAATGTAACTCATATTTCTGGTCACCATTGAAACAGAAACACTCATTTACAAGAAAAAGCACATCTATTTTGATATGGATCTGGAACCATTGCCTACTAATTTGCTGAATATGTCTAAAAAGTCTGCTTTTGGGGATACTGCCTTCCAAATATTGCCATCAAGGACAACATTTTGATTGTCACTTTTAAAATTGAATTGGCAAAATGACTGCCAATGGGGCTAATTTACAGGAATGTGCTTCAGTAACACACAAAGAATATAAAGATGTTTCCCACTGTAGTTTCAGCATTGATGCATTTCAATTGATTTGCCATCAGAGAAAGCATCTGTGCCCTAGCCCAAGTGCTGTATCGCTTATCTACTATGGTGATGCCTTGCTCGTTGATTTAGGGGAAAAAAGTAATTAACACAAATACTATTGTATTTACTGGCATTTACAGAAGGACACAATAAGACATGGTGCTCTCAAGCACCATAATGTTGGACAGCACTTGATATGGATCCTGAGAGTGAATGGCAAAGGAACAGATACTTTTTTGGTAGAAGCAGGAATTGCCAGCACTACTGACATTTACATTTCATCTAATCAAAAACACTAATGGGTTTTAAGCCCTCTCAGCCACCTAATGAAATAACCATGTTATCTGTCTCTCATACACATCTCAAGTTTCAGTTTCTCAAGTAATACCAAAGATGAGCATCTATATGACAGTAAGGAACTTCTGTGCAATTCCAGCCTCATGTTTTGATGATAAATATGTTTATCTGTTATTCTACTGTTGAAAACCACCATTCATTTAATTGGGGAATAGGTACACAGTTTGTGCAATGTGTGAAGTAGGACTTAATACATGAAAGAGGCAAAACACACTAAGGAAGACATCAAGAATCTAAACACAGGTCTAAGTCCTGGCCATGTGAACTGAACTAAATAAACTAAGAGAAGTCACAGAAAGATCTAAACTACACCCAGTCAGAAATTTCCAATCTGAATAATCAAAACTAAAGAATTTTTGTAGTAGTTGTTTGGTTTTGAGAAAACCAAATTAACAAAATGCCACTTAGTTAGGTTTCTTGCTAGTCCATGGGGCAAGCTGATGGAGAAGCCATGCTTCCAGAGTACCTGGCTTCATGGAGACCCCATCACAGAAAGGTCTCAGTTAGGAATTTCTGACTCACACGCCAACTTTAGGGAGTCTGGAAACTTGAACAGCCAGCTCAGGCCAGGGATTTCAGAGTTTCAGATCCCCAGGCATGTAGGAACTGGGCACAAGCTGTTGTTCAGGTTGATTTTTTTAAGGGGGAAAAAAGCCAAAACAAACAACATGCTGAATTCAGCCAAGGAGAAGCATTTCACTTTGGAAAAACTTAAATTTCAGAATTTATTTTCTCTTGAAAGTTCTGTAATTTACTGCCCCGGTTCTAGATTTAGCAATGTTGGAGTTTTCATGAATGGAATTTTGACAAGGTCTAACTTATCACCCTCCCTCTGAGAGGACCCAAGTTCTCAAAGCACAGGAGATAATGTTGCAATTATCTGCATGACCTTCTGCCACTGATATCTTGTGTTCCTGGGATGGAGCAGGGGAGAGGAGAAGAAGAGTTATTTTGCGAGTGATTCTGATTTTCATCCTTCCTTCCCAACCTCCCTCATAATCTTAGGAAGATAAATTTCACAGAAATCCAAGCCCACACTTCTTTGGAAACTTACTTTGGAAACATGGAGAGCATGTAAGGAGTGGAACTGCTGAATCTAAGCAGCTGATAGGTCTATTCCCTTTTATTTTTGTTTCAGTTGTTGAATTTCTGCAGAAGCAAGCTTCATGTTGCTTTCATTATACACCTCTGCTTTATACTCCATGGGTATTCCCAGTCATCAGGGAAACAAAGAAACCTTACCATACACAGCATATGCCTCTCTTTTCTGTAGTTCATTTTTTATTGCTATAAAGGAATCTATGTAGGTGACATCTACTAGAATTTGTGAGGAAGAGACAGAAAGATAGTCAGTTTTATTTCCTTGTGAAATAATTTATATGTTCATTTTTCACATAATACTGTCATCTCTCAGGATGTATAGCTGTCATTACCTAATCCAAAACTAAAAATTACTTCACAACAAAATATCTTGTCATATTTTACAGTATAAAAAAGGACTCAGATAAAAACAGACCAGGGAAACAGAATAGCCAAAACCAATGTGTGTTGACCAGGGCTGTGGCTAAATGAGTTTTTGAGGTGCAGTATTAATGCTCCCATGCAATTTAATCTTCGGAGGCAGAATCCTGTGAAAGACTGGCTAGCTATTCATTAGGCCACCATGCATTCTTCAGTTGTATTTTAAAGTCTAAATTTAGATTAATGGAGGGCTATTTCAAGCAACTGAGTTAGTATAGACACTAACTGATATAGATAATCATTTCCAGATACACCATTGATCTACTGCATGCACTTGAAATTCAGCTGAAGCAGGCATTTGTTAAAGTTCTTTCTATTAAAACAAAAAAAAAACAAAAAAAAAAAAAAAAAAAAAAAAAAAAAGAAAAGAAAACTGTGGTTCCCAATCAGCTAAACATCAGCAGGCTTGACACTTCTTACTGCTTTATATACACAACCTTTGAGAAAGAGGCTACTTCTTGCTGCCTTTTAGTCAGGAGAGCTGAAGAGCAAAGATGACAAACGATGTGGTGGATGACACAACACGGGCCGTCATGGGACCACTGATTCCTGTAGCCTGGGGGCCAGATGAGAGCAAACTCTGGTGTGCTAAGCTACAGTCAGGAACTGGATGCCATGAAGGTGCTAGCACGAAAGACTTTTGCAAAGATTAGTGGTGGAAACCTCAAACACCTGAATTTTACCTGAATGTCTTTTGCTTTGGGTGTAGTCAGACAAATACTGATGTGCCAGGTAACCACATACGTGCTGGTAATGGGAAGAAACTGCCCAGCTGAGCAATCTGCAATTGTTGCAGAACTGAGAACACGAAGCACAAATGAGGAAAACAGTCTTTTTAATAGGAGTCATCAAAATAAGAGATCTCTGATGGTGCCAATATTCACCAAGGATACAAGAAGGTCAAAACAAAATTTAGCCACTGCAGAAGAGATTCACTGTTTAGAGCATTTGTCTCAGATGTGGGAAAGCCAAGCTCCAACCCATGACTGAATTATTTACACAAATTATTTGTGCATTTGTCTCCCGCATTCCCAGCGAGTGCCTCAGCCAGCAGGTTTCTGCCTCATTCCAGGAAGGGAGGATACCTGAAAGGCTTTTCATTTCATGCCAGGCAGAAGTGGGGAACACTTCTGAACTCTTGCTTTTTTTGCCAGAAGGATGTGTTCCTCTTCTGACTCTTGTGTGGTGTGAAATGACATCGGGCACTGCCCTGTGCTTTGACACAGTCCCACAGAACAGCTTACCACTGCTCTCTCAGCAGACAGGAGAACAGGAGTGTTGCTCACATGCTGAGGTGCCAGCAAGCAAACACAGAAGCAGGGTAGGAGTGAGGCAGAAACACTGCTGTGCTGGAGAAATGCTCACTCACTGCTTCATGCCTAGAAAGCGGCACTGAGTTCAGCAGTGAGTTCCTAGAGCAGAGGGAGAAAAAGTCTCAGGCAGGAAAAGGTAGAGGAAGAAAGAGGAAGGAAGAAACTTTTAGACCATTCCTGTTAACCATCGTAAAGGAGCAAAATTTACAAGTCATCAAATTGAATCTAACCAAGTACTTTCTCCTTCCCTGATGGTTTGCCACCTGTTCAAGCATTTGTACAAGCTCTGTCCATAGTTTTATCAGAAAATCAAAGTCCTCCTCAGGAGAGGATGCAGGAAGATACCAGCAGACTCAGAAGCTACACAGTGTGAGAGGCTGCAAACACAGCTGTGCAATCTGCAAGACTCTCTGTAGTAGCACGTGGAGCCAGAAAGGTGAGTTGGGTGCCTTCATTTCATGGGGATATTGCTCACACAGAGCATGCAGTGAATGGCACTTTTGCTACCTCTACTAGAAAAAGTGAACCCATGAGTTTCCACGCCGCCAGGAAATAGGTCCCTAGAGCCTGTGACAGGGCCAGGAACAGACCCAATTCCCATCTTCCTTGCGCATAACCGTGATACAGCAGAAAGCCTGTCCTGTGGATCTGTGCCAGAGGAATGAGAAAAGACTCATTCCCCTGCCCCTAGTGTCCTCTGTTTCCTTTCATTTTGCAAGTCAGGAACAAGGCAATGTTTGGCCCCAAGTGTGGACAGCAGGAGAAAAGCTATAATGACTTCACAAGAAATATTGGGCAAATAAAGGAACAACTCCCATTGCCTCACATGCTTGCTATACAAGGAGATGAATGGCTTTTGGTCATCTGCTTATTTACATAAACAGTCACATAAGGCTGGTCTGACCTACAAAAATATGAAATAAAATGTCATGAACTTACACAGTTGCAGGACTTGAGTTAACTAGGACAAAAGTGCATGACCTTCTTACATTAAATGGTAAGGGTGGAACAGGAAAGCTGATGCTCTGTCAGGAATAGCACAGAGAAACATTTATTTCAAAATAAACAGGTAATTCTCTAGCCTCTAAAGCCAGTATATTGCTTCCCTTCCTGCCAAGGATGACTGAGTAAGGGATTATTCTTAGATGTGTGACTGAGAGTAAAAATAATCATAACCCCTCTTCAAACCTTAAGAAAAAGTGCATCTAATGTTTTATTTAAACAGGTCTTTGCAAAATTCATCAAAACTATTCCAAGAATGCATCAACAAATTACTCCACCCCCTTAACACCGGGGAGAGGCAACACCTGTCATGTCTGTGACCAGTTCTCAGAGTTCAGTAGGAGGTTCTGGCCCTGCCCTGCCTTGCTGCCATCCATAGCAGCTTTGCCTCTCACCTGCACTGCAAGACCTCAGTTTGCTATTTGTAGAGCAAAGGAATAATAATGCTTTGGGAGACACATGGGACTGTGAACCTGGTCTGACACATGTTTTGGTCATATCTCCTGCATGACACCTGGCAAGCCCCAGAAACCCCTCCTAGATTTGCCTGCTGCTCAAGGAGGAGCACTGTGATGTCAGCACAGGAAGGTTTTGGGCACAAGGACCAGCTCCTGACCTCAGCCACCCCAGTATTGCCATAGTACAGTTTGTCACCAAACAGGGAGGTGTCTTTGGAACACATTGAGGATCTCAGGTCCCTTAAAGGGTACCTCAGGGAGACTGAGCAAGGCAGAGGTGGTCTAAGCATAAATCCCCTCTCAGTTACTTTCTAATTCAAGAGAAGCTAAAGTGCACCAGCAGGAGCACACTGACCAGGAGAAAGGAGGCACCTCGGCACCCCATTTGCTGTGGGACATTCTTGTGATGGTGCTTCCAGCCACCTGTCCCACAACACAGGGGACTGGGTGTGGTGGTGCATTCTCCCCCACCCCCCCAGGCTGCACTATGATCTGAGAAATGCTTGTTAGGCCTTGCGGAATAGCACCTGGGCTCAGATCCTCTTGAGCTTATCAGAAATACTGTCTGCTCCCAGGATCTTGTGGTTTCTAACAAGCTGCTGCCCTTTTTTTTTTTTTTTTTTTTTTTTTTTAATGAACAGCCTTGGAAACTGTTTTTTGGCCTAAATAACAACCCAAGTGGGATAATATTTCTGTTCTCAAACTTTCAAAGACAATTTCCAACCTGAAATGTGGCCAGGGTGAAACATCTAAAGCCCACTCCCTTGCAGCCCTATAAATAGTGGTCCAAAATGAGACCCTTTGGGCCTTCCTGGGCTGCAGCAGGCTGTTACCAGAACCTCCCTCTGAGAGAGGCCTCTCAGAGATGGTGAACTCTCAAGGTTGATGTATCTGGAGAATCACTGAACGATGACAGATCCTGAGCTGATACCCCTCGCTCCTCAAGGCTTGACCCTTCATCTGCTGAGAAGATGCAAAGGCATCTGAATTAGTATTTCAGTACCTTCAAGGGGATTTTTCACAGGTACCTTGTACAGAGTCTTTAGGTCTGTGTGCATTCAAGTGTACATATGGTATAGCAAATGTGGGAGAAATGCTGCTCTCCTAGATTCTTAAATACTTTAGGTTTGTAAATGAGTTAGGCCTGTAAGTAAGTTACTGTTGTGGTATAGAAAATCCTATATGAATTCTTTGCTGAATTGTTTAACTTAAGTTGTAAGTTAAGTTAAATGCTGTTACGGTGCTGGTAAATTTAAGTGTTTTTAAGTGCTGTTGGGCCTTCAGGCCATATTCCCTTCTATCCTTACCCCTTCTATCCTTCTATTCCCCCATCCCACCCCAAAGATAGATTTGGTTTAATTTCGGCGTGGTTTGATTGACTCTGGATTTTTGTTTGTTTTTCCTCGGTGTGCCTTAACCATCTAGTATGTAGTAGAGCAAACCTTGCCAATGAACTTTGTTGTGCTGTCACTTTTATATTAAACCAGTTTTTACTTGTACCTTTGCCAGTGGTTCTTTAAGTGACCTTAAAACACTCAATCATGACATGGGGAAGGAACACCCCTAATAAAAAGACCCTGTTTAGGTGCCTGCTTGCTCCTCCACACTTGACCACACAAATTGCCCACAGGGAACATATCTTCTCCATAACCACCTCAGTTAGAGGTTGGCTTACATTTTTGTTAGGCTGGCTTTACATGAGAAAAAGTCTCTTCTTCTGGAGATTGCTGGATAGATTACTTGAGGAGTAGGTTCAGTTGAAGTTCAGATTAGCATCTAGACTAAATTAACAAGCCTTTTTGGCTGGCCCATTATTACTTCTTAAGGTGGGAGACCACATCAATTTCTACACCTGAGACTGACTAAGTAACCTGTAAACATGCACATGTAGGAGTTTGTCAGTAAGAGTCTACTGGGACTCTCTCCTGGCCCTGATTTACTGGGAAAACTGCTTGTTCTTTGATTTTTTTTCAGGTCAGATTCACTGTACGTCATTTCAGAGAATGTCATTTAAAGACAATTGCTATCATGTTTACTTTGATCCTAGAGACACTCGGTTGGAAAGAGGTACAAGGAATTTAGGGGGCATAATTACTAGAATTCCTTGTATCTGCCAATCTAGCTGCATTGTGAAAACTCCATTAAGTGTATTGGAGAAAACCTCAGGAAAGACACAAAGAATTTAAGCATCACTTACCTTAATAATCTGTCTAAAAGCACTGCACCAAAGAGGAGGTCAAGTATAATTTCAATTGTTCTACAACTACTGCAGTTAAATACATACAATTAAATCTCTATGACTACATAGCATCATCATAATATCTTATACCTCCAGGGTCTTTAGTCAAAAGGCCATAATAATTTTATAAAGCTTTTTTCAAAGATTAAGAATCTGGTCTTCAAGCTGCCCCATGAAGCAGGACTAAACTTCAGAATACCTGTTCTGGAGAGCACAACCAAAGCACTCAACCCCTCTTTCTCCACTTATGATGTCCAAGTGAAAACCCTGAAGAGCCAACTATAGGAGCTCTTCTCATGCAGGTCTGTCTTAGCAGCCTCCACAGCCTGCTGGTTTATGTCCAGACTCCTCTATGGGCTGCAAAGAAATTAAATTCTGGAAATTCTGATGCATGCAAAATGGGTTTAGGCACTAAGTGTCAGGAATAGTGCTATAATGTAGAAGAAAAGCTACACAAACAATATGCTTGCTTGTGATAAATACATTATGGCTGTATGGCAGCAAACGTCCTACAAAACACAGAATATGTCAACTGTTTTAATGAGATGCATTATTGTTAAAATTAATCTTTAAATGCAGCATGTGCCCCAAAGCTGATTACCACAAACCGTGGTGTGTTGTACAAGCCTTGTGCATGATAATTCATTTATAGATAGTGCAACTAACAGATGAAGGAATTGCTTCTAAGGTAACTCAGGCTTCAGCTGTGAGCTTCTGTGATCTCTCCTCAGGCTCCTGAGGATGTGCCCCACTCAGCTTGGATAACTGGTCTCTTTGAGGCAGAGGGGCAGGTTTCAGAGCTGTCTTTGATCTTTGCCCTTCCCATAATATCGCCCACTGTCCTCCATATCCTCAATTCCCCTGAGGATGTATTGGAGTACTTATTCAGGTCCCACAACCAACCAGAAGAACTGAAGAGCCTGTGATCTCAGAGAAACCATGTAATAATTCGGCTGTGACAGCTGATGCTGCACACACTTCAATAGTGGCAAAATGGCACATCTGCCTGATGCTTTTGTGCAAGCAGTGATGGGATTACCTAGAGATTGCAAATATAGTACCAAAAAAGCAGCTTCTTGCTCTGTGCCTTCTTATTAAACTCCTCTTCCTTTCAGTCTGGAGGACTTCTGCCAGCTTCCCTATCCACCTCTCAAAGGCAACAGAGAGCTCAAGAGATGGGGAGGGATGTATCAGTCTGACATTATAAGCCCAGCCTAACACTAGTCCTCTGTTCAGAAAGTTGTATGTCTTTGGGCACAACTCCACTCTGAAATCAGGAGAATCCAACTTTGAAAAAAATGTTGTAGTTACATTTCTAAACATGCTTTTCTGAATTTGACCCTGCTTCTGATGTCAAAACTGAGGCCAGTTTGAAGCTTAGTATGTTGCATAGACTATCCATGTCCCAGTTTCTCTACACAGGCTACTTTGGTATTTATGAGAGAAGGGTCCAACACTGATTCAGTTATGTGATGGTGGCCCAGGGCCCTAAGTGTGAGCCTGGCAGCTCTGGCATGTGCTTGTCAGGGTCACAGAAATCCACCAACACAGGCTACCAGACCATTTGCACAGTGTGTTTGGACTGGACCATGGCTCACCCCTCACCTGGATGCATGGGGAAAAGGGAGTTTCTGCATCATCACTCCCTCACCCCACCCCATCCCCTGCTAATGCCAGGTATGTTATTTTATCCCGATGACTTCAGTATCTACCACTCCCTATCTCCAACACCCCATGAACACGCAGGATGGCACGTTGTGAGCAGACCTGTTTGCTAAGCACACAGGAATTTCCAGGATTTGCTCTCAGACAGGCCAGGAGGTTTCCTCCAGGAGACCCACAGACTGCTGTTCTGGTGAGAGTTTTCAGCATTTCCTGGATCACTGTAAGTGGCATTTAAGTTTGCTAATCCTTTTAAACTCCTGCACTAGTTCTTTTCATTAGGTTACTATACCCAGCAATTACATATGCAGGGCAAAGGAAAGCTCGTCTTTTCTCTCTCCTGTAGCTCAAATTCTCAACACCTTGGGAAAATAGAAACAACCCAGTGTATAGAGGCTGTCACCTTTGTTTTGTGGATTTGTCATTGAAAGGCAACTTTTTGCATACAAACATTAACACTAGAAGAGCCAAATGCTCATCCAGCCAGTATCTTACATGGCAGTTGCAGATACCTAGACAGGAACAAGACAAGCAGAGATACTTTGTGTGCACATTCCCTCGAACTCAGCTTGGGGCTCTGGTATTTTCGGAGCTCAAAACAAATTCTTTGTATTTGGGTTCCCCACATCATCCCTTCCTCCTGTGTTTCTCAAGTTGGTTTTTTTTTGGACTCATATACTAGATGTTAGAAGTTTACAACTTGTGGTAGTGGTATGCACTTTACCAAGGCACCATGTGAAGCACACCCTCCTCTTGCTTCCTCTGAGCCTCTCAAAACATCTTGTTAGGGCAGACTACTTAGGGACATTTTTGTCAGCCATGTTTCTACCACTCTCCAAACACCAGTATACTGTGGATTGCTGCAGACTTGCACTGGTTAACGAGCTGCTAGCGAGCCATTGTCACAGAGTATTCATCTAGAATAATCTCACAAATGGGCATAGTTAAAACCTGAAGAGTGAAGGAGAGAAAAGACAGATGCAGCTTGGAGCTTCATGCATATTTTGAAAGAGCTTATCACTAGAGATGAACACTAAGGGGATGAACGGGTAAACACTCCGCCATCCTTTGTTTACATTGTGATGAGTTGAAGCTTCTGAGGACACCAGAACCTTCTGGGCCTTCCTGATAATACCTTTTCCAGAGCATACCTACGCGCGAAGTGCTGGATGTAAGAGGAGAACAATGCAGCTGCATAAGGGTTTTTTACTCCACAGACCTGAGCAGCAGGGGTGAAGAATCACCATGGATGGCTCTGCTGCTTGCAGACCTGGAGCAGCAGTGCATGGTGCAGACATACCTTCCCTGCCCTACCTAGCCTGCTGTACACTCCTTCCTGCCCCAGAGTTTTCCATTCCAGTGCATTCCCAGGAGCTGCAGCAACACCGTTAGCCTCTATTTCCTATGGAGATTCCTGAAAGTATTTTCCAGCTTTCCTAGTCCTGTCACCCAGCATCACCCTCACAGTCACATATACAATGTACACTAGAGTGCAAGGTGTCTGTCAAACACCAGCAGGCTAACGTGGCAGAGAATTTATTCTCCCATGGCTGCAGTGGAAATGACTGTATGACATGCAGAATCAGGTTTTATGCATGTGAATTGCCAGAGTGAACATGGTTATCAGAGTTGCCAGCCCTTGTATGAGCTGGACGCTGTTTGAGGCTTTTTTTCCAAGCTGGCAGTGGAGGAAACAGTCCGCAAGAAATACTGTGGCAACAGGTTGGAATCTGGCATACTTGATCATGCATGCTGGGCCCAGCTGGGCTTTCTGATGGAGAACCTTGCGGGCTGAATCACCAGTTCGGTACTCCTGGGTGCCTGGGGCCAGGAGCTTGTTCCCCTGTCCAAAAGCACAATATGTCTCGCTGTATGTCTGTGAAAGTTAAGGCCAGAGCTTTGCTGGCATGAAAGAAGGTGCATGCTCTCCTGGCAATGCAGCCCTAAGGCAGGATATCTGCAGGATCCAGAGGGAAGCATAATGCTTTTATAGAGACTAGTCAAGCCATTTATATGAAAGCCACCACCAAACATACAGGGTCCTTGGGTTCACTTTCAGCTTCTCCTGAATTCCTAGGCAAAGGTCTGTTGTTCAGATCCAATTTCTTCAACTGTAGGTGAGAAAAGACCCCAATAAAGACTCAGTCACCACATATTTTTCTTTTCCTGTGTGAGTTTCCCCCTCTCCAGGCTGTTAAATGGTAGTTTGTGCATCACCAGTGCCTGTGTCACAGTATTAGAAGGATCTCCTGGCAGAAAGCAAGGAACACCCAAGCCCAGAACTGACTGACAGCAAAGGAGATGAATAAAAGCCACTCCGAGTGGTGGAGCAGGGGAACATCTCATTGCAGGGAAAGTATCTTCCCTTTGCCCTTCATAGTCACCCATGGGTGAAGCAAAAAAGAAATCCTCAAACCCAGAATTGCATATGGTGACTCTTCCCTAAAGTACAGCATCCTTCCCAAGGATGGCCATTTGAACCCCTTTCCTTTGTCTTGGTAGAGCTTGAATATGATTTAAACAAGATCAAGATTGGGTAGAGAGAACAAAAAATTGTGAGAAGGAGGTGCAGGAGGAAGTAATACTGGACAGGAACAACAAGTTTGCTGAGAAAAGCAGGCAAGAATAATCCTATAGAACTTGTGCCTCATTTATCCTGTACTACTAAGAAAAGAGGGCACATTCAAGTGTGAAGCTGCTACTACGTGACTTTAACTTTTCCAGTCTGAGTCAACACCAAAACCCAACAAAGCAAGCATCCTAGTGACTTGATCTGGTTGCCTGGGTTCACCAAAGGACTACTTGGACAAAAAGGCACCCAGCTACAGTGTTCCTGCTTTGCCTGACATATACTGCTAACACTTCTCTCTTGTGAGTCAGTCATCACTGAGTACCTGTTGTGTTGATGAACAGGCAAAAGTGCATAAATCCTACTAAAGCACTTGCCCTAAGATGTCATGCATTTCTTCCCCTCACCTTGCCATCTCCCAGCCTTTCTGCAGCTGCAGGGGCCTGAGCAGTGGAGACTAACCATCACAGTTGAAGATAACCTGCTTAGTTTAATTTATTGTCTTTACCTGATGGGAAGCTTCAGAATGTGAACCAGCACAATCGCTTCCTTAATTTCACTGTAAACTTGTCAGATTGGACAACAGAGCAAAACTACCGTTTACTTGCCCTATTTGAGATCATCACCTCCAGCCTTCCCAACACACACACAGACACTTTTCCTCAGGAAGGAATTACATTGCCATTCACTTTGACAAAAGTTATTTAATGTCTGATTTGGCCTTCAACAAGGCCAGCTTCAGAGAGGCACATTCATTACAGGCTCACTCATGAATACCAACCCCTCCTTCATTCAGAAGGCTTAGCCCACACAAAAGCCCAGACTTTTGGGAGTTGTTTGCAGCATTCCCTCCACGAGAGTTCCCCAAACAAAGTGCTCATAGTACAACTCACATTGATCAAACAGGTTAGCCGTTAAGCAACCTCTTCAATCTCGCCCAAATAAACTCGGCTGCATGTGTTATTAGACACATGATGGGAACTGCTGTCTGAGTGAGGGCTGTTCTGGGCCAAGGAATGAAGCAAGAAAAGAGCTGTTATGACTCAGGCATGGCCAAGATGTCTCAAATCCTATGTCCCAACAGGGAAACCAAATACTTTAGTGCTTCATAACTTAGAATTTTCATTTTGTCAACCTGGAATTTCTTTAACCTCATTTTCTTTGGAAAAAAGACTCAGGCTGTGCCTTGTTTTATGTGTATACGTGCATGTCCCTACAGACTTTTCAACTTACTGGCCAGTTTCAGTAACATTTAATAGATTCAAATCCGAAGTTTTCACAGGTTTTGTGGTAAGTGACTTCTGGGAAAAAAACAAGAGACTGGAGTCAGCTTCAGTGTGAACTCACTCCCTATTTGTTGCCCATTTTTCACTGTAAAATAGCTAGTTTTCTCTGTTAGACAGTCTCAAGGACGATTTCTGTAAACATAGCTATGTTGTTGTAAAAATTATCTTTTTACATTCCTTTCCCATGGACACAGATCCTTTTGACGGACACTTCTTGTAACCAATATAGTTAGAGACGGAAGTGTTAACTTTCTCCAATGATCTGTGATTTCTAAAAGTATATATAAGAATTAAACGAAAGGGGTTTCCCCCTTTCCGCCCTTGCTCTGAACACAGCTCGAACTCCGGCTCTCGTTAATTCTGCGTCTCGACTGATTACCGGGATAAGCCGTAATAACAGGCATCACGGTAATACCTATTAGCTATCAGTGACTACACTTTAGAAAGGGCCCTTTTAAGTGCTGAAAAATGTCTTTCAGATGTTGTGGAAATACAGTAATTCAGTGACTTGCATATCAGCTACCCAAGGGTATAGCCAGCCTTGAGGTAGACATCTGTAAGAGATCAGTCCTTCATTCTGATGCTCAAAAAATTCTTGTTTGGGTTCTTACAGACCTTCACTCCCATCCTACTCCCTAACCCTGTAGATTTAGCTCTTCCAGTCCTTCTCACTGACTTTCTTCCATGTTCCAATGCCATTTGTTTTGTCAACTTTGTGATAACTAGGTGCCTGGATGGATCTGAATGGGGCATGAAAATAAACTCCCTGATGAATAATGCATCCCTCTAACTCTTACCTTCCCTCCCTTGACAGTGAAAGGTTGTCACATTTTTTTCATCTTTGCATTCAGCCAGCTGAAGAAAACTGCTGGCATCTACACCTTGTGCAGACACTTGGAGAGGCCAGAATTGCAAATTCATGCTCCTTATGCCTGCATCATCATTACAAATTGGTAGCTTTACATCTTTACATTTCTGTGAGCAACAGTAACAGTCAATCTCTCTTCTTCTGCAAATGTCTGGTAACAGGAAGGGTCATTTAATTTTTGCCCTGATTTTCAAGTGAAGAGTGTGGATGGATTAGTTCAAAGAAAAGGAATATTTTTTGCACATCAGCAAAATGAATGAGAAAAGACACCTTCTCAGTGAAACGCGAAGGCAAATTTTGTTGTGAAGGGTCCAAACTCTTCAGAGTTTTCCAAGTCCGTAGCTCTTGCAATGACACAGTTCCTAGTCAGGTCACTGAGAATTTCTACCTGAGCACAGATTGAATGAAATGAACAGATTTCAGATACAGCCCCAGGAGGTTCAAACCCTTACTTCAGAATTTGGTTTGTTCTTGTACATGCAATAGAGGTTACAAGTGACTCTTTTGGACACTTTCCTATATTTTTCCTATTCTATAAATAAAGAGCTTATGGAATGAGATGAAAAGTGACCACCTCTTAACCTAGGGACAGGAATAGTCCAAAGGGCTTCCATACAAGTTTTTCCAATCTCCACCCTGCCAGGATAATGTACTGCCCACTGTGAAGCTACCTCTGGGCTAAAAGAGCCGTGCAGCCCCCATGCTGATTTGGGAGTTTGGCCTTTCTGCTGTGGCTGCCAAAAGTGACATGAGTTAGTGCTAGGTTTGCTTTCTATTAACAGCTGTGCTGAGATCATGAGGTTTCTTAAGCTCTTAGTGTCCAACTGAAAACTTTCAGTCAGCAGTGCTGTTTTCTGATGGAATCACACTGGTGACCTGGAGGTGAAAGATGATTTCATCTGTGTTTCCACTAAAACAACTTCATGTCTCAGAGTTCATTCTATCCATAAGTACTGTGAAAGCAGCCCTAGAAATGAGTGGGAATGTGTGTGGTTGCATCTATACACAGTGTGCCTTTGAGTATCGGCACTTAAATGCAAAGATTGGAACTACTCAGAGTGAGTGATTTAGACATTTGTAATTATGGCACAGCCTGGGTTTATTAAGGCTACTCATTAATGAACTTTGAAGTATACCTAAAATGCATAGAAGTAGAGTTAAGACGAGGCAGATTCAATTTCAAATTAATAGTTGGAATCCATTAAAAAGGCAGTAAGAGAAATACTGAGGTTCCGTATAGTCTATCATTACACCATATTCTGATGGAAAGCAAAAAGTCATACGAGGAGTTCTGACTGAATCTCTCTGTCCACTAAACACAGGTCAGGGCTAACTCCATGAAGTAGTTGAATTGAACTCAGAGCCCAGCTATTCATACTGAAGGGAACAGATAACAAATCTATCTACTAGGTCCACAAATAAGAATCATAGAATCATAGAATATTCTGAATTGGAAGGGACCCGTCAGGATCATTGAGTCCAACTCCTGGCCCTGCATGGGACACCCCCAGAATCACACTACGTGCTTGAGAGTATTGTCCAAATGCTTCTTGAACTTTTGGTCAGGCTTGGTGCTGTGACCACTTCCCTGGGGAGCCTGTTCTAGTGCTCAAACATCCTCGGGGTGAAAAGTGTTTTCCTGATACCTAACCTAAATCACTCCTGACACAGCTTCATGCTGTTAGAGCTACGATTTTTTGCTAAAATTATTGAAAAGGTCCTGACAATAATTTTTCAGTACATCATAATAAATTTCATGAGCACTCTAAAAACACTAGTGAGACAGTTTCTGATGCCTTCTTCTTGTTCCTGGCTTCTCAACACTAAAATTGGAGATGGGCCCACATCCAGGTTTAGATCCAGACCTGATTTACAGGTTAGCTTTAGCCTAAATCTACAGATGCATTCTCCTAAATATTTTAATTCAGGTCAGACATGTGCTTTTGAAGCAAATCTGATTCTGGCCTGCTCTTTGGTTTACATTGCAGAGGTCTCAGGACACATGAAACCACTTTCAGGAGAAACTAAGCAGTAGGATGTGCTCCACTGCCAAAGACTACAGGCCCCTGCCCAAGGTAACATAGAGGCATCAGGATGCCTAATGTGATCACTGGATCCTCAGCACCAGTGGTTCAGGCCAGTAGATCCTCTCATGGCCCTGCACTACAATCTAACAGAGATATGGCATAGAGGCCCTAGCATAGAAATATCTGAGAAGGCACTAGGTACAAAGCATGGTGCATGGGGTTTACATTCCTTCTTAAAATGCATATGCTAATATTGAAAGAGAAGGAAACAAGCATTGCTGTCATGAGTAGAGACCACAGCCATTGCTCAGTGTACTCTCAGTTCAGACTATAAGGGGAGATATTAGAAATGCTGATTTAATGCGCTGGTAAAACAGAGAGAAGGATGTCAGCACAAATGCTTCCTGCTGCATTTCCTGGGCTTGATTATTTCAGTGTGTTAGTGTGGAAAATAACACATTCAGAGGTGGGTTTGGAAAGTGCAAAGCACTGGGTGTGGTAGTAGATCGCGAAACTGTCAGTAGAGTGGAAAAAATGTTGGCGTGGTCTGCAGGAAGCCTTGGGAGCCCAAGGGACCCTTGATATGAGTGCCTGCCTACCTTCAGGCATGTCCCCCCAGGGTATGGGCCAGCTGGCTGCGAGGCCTCCTGTTGTGGAAGGGGCAGCTGGCAGTGGGGCATGGCAGCTTGAGATTGCCTTCTTGGAGTGCAGAGCACAGCCAGTGCTACAGTTAGTCTGTACAGTGGTGTTGCTGCCAGGAGTCCACCTCTGACTCCTCTCCTACCAGTGTTTTAAACACTTAGCAAGGAAACGTTTTCTGATCATTCAGAAAAATGTGATTTAATCTTAACTGTTCTAATAGGCTATAGTATACTAAACACACAAGGCAGATTAAGCCTTCTAAGATATTTGTTTACTAAAGATGGCTTTAGAAATTGTATGTAGACTGTGGTTTAGCAAAACTGGAATAAATATACAGGCCTTAGATTTAGTTCTGATGTAGGAAATAAGGGGACCAGAAAAATGTTGGAGATGAGAAGATTAAGTAGTAAACTCTGGTTTTTCTGTGGGCAGTGTTTATCAAGACTGCCTTATCACAAATAGCAAGTAGATTAATTTATCACCTCATACAGGATAATATAAGTGTGTATAGCTCAAAGTTATTAAATATGAACAGTAATACTGATTACCTTTACAACTGTAGAGTATTTGAAATTAAAAGCTGCAGAATTTTCCAGAGACATTAAAATGATTTTGTGTTAGTGATGAGATAGGAAGAAATAAGATTGTAGAGAAGGCTCTGGCTCCCATTGGGGTTGTAGGAATGAGTGTCCTGCAGATGTCCTGAGATCTTGTCTCAAACAGTCTCTGAGTTTCGTTGGGTAGGATTTCTCTTATGGTAGGCTGCCCACCTATGCACATCCTGTATCACAGATCTTCAGTTTTGAAACGGAATGTTTTGTCTCTCTAGCTTTTATCTGCATAATCAAAATGCAAACAAAATTAGTGACTTCTGAGTCACTGTTGCCCATGATTTCTGCATGCCACTAGCTCAGTTTCTTTGCTCTGTGCTCGTTGAATTCCACGTTTGCCTGTATAAGTAAAATTCTTCTCTGCCACTGCAAGTTCCCAGTTTCTTTGCAGCAGTTTTCTCCCAGTGTCACAGTTGCCAGCCCATGGCTAGGGGTCAAGAGGCATCAGAGCTTAACTTTCATCATATGGTAATAAATGCTCCTTTTTTGGCTGGGTGCCTACCTGCTGCAGCTGGGCCTTTGCTGAAATGAATGCAAGACAGTCCTGGTTTAAATAAAGCCCTAGGCACTTCTGCAATGCACACCAATACAGTTCTGCTCATGCCCAAGAAGGCAAGGCAGCCCTGCCAGCTCCTCTGAGCCCTTTACACACTAGGGATCAGTGTAATGAGCAAGCTGATTCTCTCTTCATTCGCTGTGCACTACAGAGCAGATGACAAGATGGGCTCATTAGCTCTTTCACATTAAAAATACTAACAAATATTTGACATGAACCCTTCTTTCTTGCAATACATATGAACTTGCAGGAAAAATTAAACCAGAAAACCCCACAGCCTCTCTATATTCCTTAGCCATCTTCATACAGACCTGCTGTCTGATGCCCCATCTGCTCCTGTGTGGATGCAGTGTATGCCAAGTAAAGGATTTTTCATGGGCAAAGATATGGCACCTTCTTCAGCAGTGGAAATGAGGATAGTAATAACTTTTTCAATTATTCAAGGTGAAAACTAAAAGAGACACAAAAGTGACAGCAGTGACAGTCCTTTGTCATAAGGTCCTGAAAATTGCTGCAAACAAAAGCATGAGTGGAAAATGAAAGGGTGATGGATGGTTGGCTGTTTAACATGGGGCACTTAATCCTGCAGGAGAGACACCTATGTTATACTTGGCCAACACACACACCAATGAGCCTCAGAGGCACAGCAGGCTTGGCAAATCTCGTGTGGCATTGCAGTCCCTGACACTCCTCTCTCCCTACGTGCTTGGGAATCCTGCCAGCACCAGACAGTATTTGGTACACGCTGGGGTGGCAGTGGAGATGTGTCATGAGGGAGGCAGAGTTTGGCCCCTACTTTGAGGGTGACACTTTGAGAGGTGCAGGCTATCCCTCTAATGGGGTTGCACCATGTCACGCTCCCCATGATTAGGCTGTGCACAGACCGACCACCCTGCCTGAACTGGGGCTACTCCTGCACCTCCCTGCAGGGCTGATTTTCCCTGTGATTGTATGTCCCTGCAACCGCCCCATGAAAACAGATATAATCTTAATGACGACCTGCCCCAAAAGGCGTTTATGAGACTTGTGTAATTAAACATTCATAACTTCAGCTGAAATATAGACATGAAAATGCAAGATGTAATTACGAAGCATTATTATGGTGATAGTGTGGCTAAAACCAAAGTGATCCAAGAGGGACAGTTCTCCAGCCTTACACCTTTCCATCAAGATCTTTCCCTCCCTAGGGATTAGGAACTGAGAGGCTGGGGGACTCAGCTCCATGTATGCTGCCTTATTGCTTATGTGGCCAGCAGCACTGCTGTGCACGACCAGTGGGACACTCTCCTCCTGTGTGCCAGGACATGAGGACTTTCAGTGACAAGGCATTTACTCACCAAGAGCCATTAAGAGGGAAGGAAACCTCTGGAGAACCTGTCTGCTCACTACATGCACCATGGTTTTCATTAACTTCATAAATAACAGCTGAAATACAGGATGAAGACCAGAGCAGAGCTTTATCAGTTAAAGCGTCATCCATGGTTATAAGACACACACTGTTCTCATTTGGGCTTCTCTCTCCTCCCTGGCA
>VZRZ01007065.1:499027-791575 GCA_013398175.1 Climacteris rufus
AAAAAAAAAAAAGCCTTGAGAGCAAGAGCAGGACTTGCTTGAAGGACCATTAGCAGAGTGTGTTGGACGTGATGGATCAAGAGCAATTTTTCCTTGTCTGAAGGTGGAGATGCAGCTCAGAGCAGTATGCCCAAGACACATCTTGAATATTTGGGGGTGGAACTGTCTATACCTCTCCATAACTTCACCCTGGACGGATTTTAGGTTACAGTTAGAAAAGCAAAATGAAGCTGAGTATTGGTGTCTCATCCTGCACCACAGGAAGAGACACTGCCTCTGCCTCCAGCTCCTTTACATACTCATCCCTAGGGAAGCATCACCACAGCTGTGAGAATACTGGGGATGGTAAAGAACCTATCCACATCTGGCACCAGTGGCTGCATTTGCACCAGGAAACAAAGCAGGGGTAGGCCATGGGCACTGACTCTACTCTCTGAGTGTCCATACCATCACCTTTTGAGCATGCTGACTGACATGATTTTGGCTCATGACAGCTAGTTCCCACCAGGCAGCAGAAGTGGAAAACATAAGCTGGGGAGAATATAACCCTGTTTTGAGGACTGAGAAAATTTAGCAGTGTAAGCAACAAACTGTAACACCTCAACTGGCCTCAGAGTTCAAAATTTGCTCTGGGAAGTGTTATTTATTTGTGTAGAGAGCTGCCGAGAGCCTGAGCACAGAGACTGTGGCCAGAGTAGGCCTGGAGCACAGACTGGTCTCTTATCTGTACAAAATGTCCTGCTAGAGCTGGAAAGAGGCTTTAATCTCATTTTGCTTTCATTTCTGTGGATAAGCCAAAGACATGGTGCTCAGAGGCTGTCACTGCAGCCATTGGTTTCAAGTGTCTACCCTGTGGCACTGCTCTCATCAAGTCTGAATAAAACACAGGGCTCCTGCAAGCAACTGAGCCCCCCTTCTTCACAATAACTCTCGTGGGTGGGAAAACAGAGTCCCGGCTGAGACGGCAGTAGCCATGGAGCAGGTGGCATGAACAGCTCTCCTCATCCCCTCCCAGCACCCTGCCAGGTCACTTTGAGCTCCTGGGGTATGCCTCTTCTGTCGAGACAAGCTGAAGAGTTAATCTGGCAGGTAGACCCAGCTTGAGTTGCATGATCTGAATTCAGATTGAGTAAGTGTAATTAGATGATGAGAACCTCATGGCAGGGCGTGCCCTAGTTTCAGTCAAAGGTGGAACATTATTAAGTACCATTTACATCCAGAGAAACACCCACTTTTGAAATCGCTGATGCCAGTAACACATGCTTTGCATTTAACTCACTCAGTGAAATGGGAAGTCAGCGGCAGAACACAGAGTTTCTAATTTGCTTTGCTGCCAGCACAGTGATTAATGAGTTTCAAAACACCCCATCAGCCAATTATGATGGATACTAACCCTTTAATAGGAATCTCTGGCTGGATCCTTGTTACTCAGGTTTAGTGCTCAGACCAGTTAGACCATAAATTATTTTCTCTCTGGGAAAAAGAGCAAGCTTCTCCAAGATAAGCAACTCAAGGTTTTTGTTTCATAGAGACCAGCTGCAGGAGCAGGAACGCAGTACATTTTGTGCTCCTTGCCTATCAACATGCAATTAGGAACAATCACTCTGCACCATAGGCCACCCTTCTGTGGGTGGGTGGAGGAAAGGCTGGGGGCGAAAACCTAAACTTGAATTGAAGAAGCATGCTACAGTAGCGAGCCCAAACTGTACACCTTCACAAAATGGATGTGTTGTAGTGTATTATTAATAATTAGAAGAATTCTGAACCATCTGCAATATTATAAGAGTTTATGGTGATTTAAAATGAGGCAGAGATTTGTCTTCCTCTCATGAAACCATTGGGGAGGAGTATGGTGCATTGACTGCACCTCACTAGTTAGTTTGCTTGTGTTTAATTTAACCCAGAACTTAGATATAAAATAAGTAGGGGGAATTCTGTTCCCTAGAGTGAATAAGAACAGGTGGAAAAAATATTTTCAGGGTTCCTGTATTTCCATATCCTCTGTTTTAAAAATTAACTCTTGTGCACCTTGAAAAAGAAGAGGGTGATTCTCTCTTCCCTTACCTGTTGCACAAACACAGCAGTTACCAGTGCAGGAGCCTCTCCAGTATCCAGGTGAAGAAGAGAGTGACAAACCAGTCCCAGGTGCTGCATAGGAAAAAGTGCAAGGACTACTGCAGCTGGCATGCATTGAATAATTATTATAACAGAAGAATAATGTGCAAAAACATTTGACCAAATTACTTTTTATTACAGTGAAGCAAAGCACCATGGCTGGGGCACAATGAGATTTCCACACAAGATCAGATCATCTGTCCACCCATCCCAGATGCCTGCCTCTGGTCATAACGGGAATAGCTTTAAGCCAAGTGAGCTGCTGTTCGCTTAGGGCCCTGAATTGAATTATACTCATTTACAACTCCCCAGAGGAGCTTTGTGTCTGCCTTTGGCAACAAGAGAGGAAGAAAAGAATGAACTGCTGCTGAGTTTCCACCCCCGGGCAGGAGAAAACCCATCTCCTGCAACAAAGCCCCATTCTCTTACCTTCCAAACAGTCCCAGCTCCAGGTTTTGCTAGGGGACCCACCACTCCTCAGCAGCACCACCACAGAAGCAGCAGGACCATTTCTCAACTGTTTGAAACAAGTACTCCTGCTCCAGTTCCATGCTCCAGATTCAGAGTGTGGATCACTTCCAGGACCTGCAACATCTCATTTATCTCGTACAAATGCAGAACCATCCTGTGTGATTGTGTACTTTTCTGTAAGTATCAGAGCACCTTGAAAACTTGCTCTTGTCCCTTGGATGAGGAGCACAGAGGTGATGGGCATCCTTGCTGGATGTGGCTGGGGAAAACATCTGCCTCAGGCAGCAGTTCTGCTGTCTCCTCCACACCTCATTCATACTGAGGGGAGAAGCACAATAAGTGGGATTCTGCTCTATCACAATTTCTTATTCTTCCAGCCTGGGTTCAAGGAGTCTGCCTCTCATTAAAGAAGTGCTGAGAAGTACAAACAATAGTGTGGAATGTGGGGTTTAGAATAAGGAAGGGAAAGGTATAGTATCACCACGTGGGTGAATACCCTATGTCTTCCATCCACTTCACCCCATTGCAGGGCTTTGGAGGCTTCAGGCTGCCTCCAGGAGTGAGCAGTGGAGCAGAGAAGAAGAGGAGTGACAGCAGATTAACTGAGGCCTGTGTAAACTAAAGTCTGGGAAACTTCTGCATTAATGAATCACTCTGGTCTCTGTTCTAGAGCCTCCAGTAAATTAAAAGGTGGAAACTTTCCAAGCAGGAGACCAAACTGCTGCTTGTTGATTAGGTGTAAATAAGGACCAAAAAGGAGTCTCCCTTTGTAATGAAGTTGTCCAAGCCAAAGTACTTCTCTAAAGTGTACATACCAACGGGAAATCTCATGTGCTCTCCCCAGTAGCTGCTCAGCTTTGCGCAGCCCTCTCCCAACTCGGATGTCATCCTCAAGCAGGTATTGCAGATCCTGAGGAAGGAAGACAGAGACTTCAATTCCTTTATTCCCTGCAGCTGTGAGGGTACAGGGACAAAAGTCACCTGGAGTTACTTGGTGCAATTTTGACTTGTCAGGTCCAGTTTAGGAACTCCACTGTCCCAGGTAAAGAGCACCCTTCAGAGTCAGGTGCTCTCTGGGAGCATCTTGCCACAGTGTAGTGACTGGTCTCCCTTGTTCCAAACTCTGTCCCAGCCCGTCATGATCTCAGCACTGACTCTTGGAAATTTTCCTTTAGTAAGGGGAAGGACACACTCTTAAGAGAACATCAATGCTCTTCTTACCAGGGCAGGCAGTGCTTGCTTCTTTTTTTTTCATCACAGGACTTCCGCTGTCTCCAATGTGAAGCTGGGTGTCAAAGCCACACAGGTTTGGGCCTGTGCAGTGAATTTGTGTCATACCACATGAGAACAGGCCTTGTCGTGCCTGGCCTCACCCTGCAGCTTTCCTCCAGTGCTCCAGTGAGCCAAGCTACTGAGGCAGCTCACCCAAAGCCCAGCACCTGCAGAGTCTTTGGACACACGCTGCTGTATGCACGGGGAAAGCAACTTACATGCTCCAAGCTCAGAAGCAGCACAGCTGCTACATAATGCAGAAAAAAGCAGGACATTTATTTCATGTAAGGGTCTTCTGCCCATTACCTGTTCACAACTAGACTGCTCTTCACTCCTCTCTTCCCCTCAAGCTCATAGCACCATGGCGTGATAAACTGCGAATGGACTGAATGGAAGGGATATTCAAAGTAATGGAAATAAAAATATGAAGCTGATTTTTCCTGGCAATATTCAACTCTCAGCTCTGGCAGAGAGCAAGGAGCAGTAATTATTTCAGCTACTGAAATTCAGACAGGCAGTACAGAGCCTTGTGAGAATCAGGAATCCAGCAGCATCTATGATAACAGGTAAGCAAGAGGAAGGTGCATTGGGCTCTACCTGCATAAAAAGCTGCCCAGGAAAGATGACAAAGTTTGCTTTTTCTCAGGACCTGCTGGAATGGATGTCAGCACTAATACAGTCTCTGGGCTACCTTTTAGTGTCCCCTTCATATAATCAAGATTTTTCCCTCGGTCAACAGTTCTGTGTTACTAATGAATCAATCAGCTCAGGTTGATCATATGCCATGTCAGCTTTGTTTAGGGCTGTTGTCAGAAGTCATAAATCACAGCCCAAATTTAGTTAATTCTTCCAGTTAACAGCATTTTTCAGTCCTTCAATAGACATAGCAACAGCTGAGCCATCTGCACAAAATATGTCAAAATACCTTTTCTGCTCTATACAAAAAGGTCAATGTTATCTGTTTAGCAAGAATCTGTGAAGATTAGATCCTCAAATAATTTGGTAGGAAAGGTTAATTTCAAGAATGTGTTTGTCAGTGGGCCCAAAGCAAATACAGTGATTGCTCTTCTCAGTATGCCCCTTACAACCTGAAAACTAATGTAAAAAAACGTTTATTCATTCTTATCTAAGAGCAATAAGGCACATTTCCCTTCCAATACAGGTAGCAAAAACTCCTTTTGGCTCAGAGATTTGATCTGAGCTGACACTTTACACTTCTGCTTATCAGTTTGTATAAATTTCTCCATTTGTTACATTTGTAAAGAATCAATATTTAGTAGATAATCACAACAATGAACTTGAAAATTTGCTGTTTGTGACCACAACAAATGCCTTTTCAGTGGCTACTTGGACCCACCTTTAAAGTCTAGCCTGGTTATGCACAATCAGCTGAGAACAGTACTCTTCTTCTGGCTCCCATTTGTCCTATGAGGGACACATATCCCCTGATCTAGTTACATCTAACCCCCTTTTAAAGACAAAACTGCTGCAGGATACTTTGAAAGTACTGAGGCTGTCAGCCACAGTATGGATGTTCCTGATACATGGAAACCTAATAGGGGAGGATGTGTTTCAACAAAAATAGTAGCTTCAGCAAGATAGTACTTTTCCCAAAGTTTCACCTTCTGTGTCAAGTAGCTGAAGCATCCAGCTCTCTGTAGACCATAGGTAGCATTTGATTTTCCACTGCTTTTTTGCAGAGTCCTCAAAGTCCTGGCCCACAATTGTGATATCAAAAATGAAATAATGAGCCTAGGTTTAAATAACAGACACATTTTATACATGGAGGTAAATACTCCTGGACAAAGCTAGTCTGAAAGAAATGAGTACATGGTGCAGTGATGCCCCGTGGGGTGAGGGGTAAAGCTGGGCTGGGGGTAGGTGACAGTCACTGGTCATATACTGTGAAGGGACAGTCTGCAATTACTAGCTGAAATCCCTCTCAGCCAGAAAGTAGACCGAAAGAGAAACCTAAAACTAATTTCCTCACAGAATATTATTCAAGAATCCTTCTCAATATAATTTTGCCTTAGAGCTTCTCCCACATGTGTTGCAGCTCAGGTTTATTTTAAATATTGCAACAGTAAAAAACTTTTCTAGATCCTTTCTGTCTCCTAGTCAGATAACTCCAGATGATTTTTTCCTATCAAAAGGCTTGTGAACACCTGTCTGTAAGTTAGATTTGAGTATGAACGTCATCCCCAAGTACTTCTTTTAAACTTGAGGTAATAAGCAGCATGTCACCAATGTAATAAAATCTTACTTATAAAAGCATAATACATCTTTAGTATGCCCTCTAACATACAACAGAGACTCTTCCTTACACACAAGAGCGGTAATTCAATGCTACTTCTGTGATTAGGGTGAAATAACCCCAAGATAAGTGTATTCCTAAACATGGTAGTTGCCATTCACCTCAAACCCCATTGATTGTTGCTTTCAGACATACAGTTGTTTTGTATCTGGCATACATCAAAGCAAGTGACACCCACATGAACTGGAAAAGCCATTAAAATCCCACACAATTTCCCTTCAAAGAGCATTTATGGAAATAGCAGGATCTATAAGCCATTAGAGAAAGACAAGAATAGATTCTGTTACAATTGTTTTTCATCCCTTTTACTTGTCAACCCGAGAGACATGCAGGATGTTTAAAAAGCTACTGGAACTGTGCTTAATGAATACTCTGGAAAAAAGGTATAAATGTTGTTTACTATGAACCTTTGAGAGAGTTTTTTCTGATTCTTCTGAACATCAGTATTATTTTTATATGTAAATAAATTTGTTATTTATATTGTTGGCATATTACTGTCAGCAAAATTAGAACATAAAGCTGAACATGAATTGCTTTGCACCAGCTGCTCATCTCAATGCAATGGGGTGAAACTGAGGATCCTCAGTGATATGTCTGAGAGGGAGGATGTTTTTACATTGTGTGGCTTTGGTGGGAACTTGTTCACGAGCCATGAACTGGCTCCCAGACAGCTGCCTCCCATTGTCCTGCTCCAAGGAGAGGTCTGGTCCACAACACCCTGTCCTCATTCTCCACCAAAGTGTAGTGGCTTGAGCTGAAATGGTTTCTAAAGCCCCTTTAACTTGAAAGGAGGGCAGATTTGTGTTTTCTTCTGCAGTTTTTCCACGTGGGAGGTGCTTTGCTAAATTAATCTGCTAACAAGGTAGCTGTATGTTTAAATAAAATCCAAGAAATGCCACTTACACTTTCTAAACTTGACTGAGAAATCTCATGTGGTTGTGTACTTCTGACCTTGACACAGTGAGCTCCTTATAGCCAACTTTTTAGCCTGAAATGAGGTCTAGTCCATTGTAAGCAAAACAAAAATAGCAAAGCCTGAAGTCGTCCTTCATTCCTTAGATACTCATTCCCCTGTCAGTCTCTGTAGGAATGAGTCCATGAGGTCATGAGATGAGTATGAGGAAGCTCTGAGAAAGCTTGCTCTACTTTCCTTACACCACAAACCTTTCAGACCTGATCATTTATTTCGACTCAAAAATCAGGAAAACAGCTTTAATCAGGCAATTAGCAGTCCTCAGGCACATCTGCCACATACGCATCATCGACAGAACAGGTTAACCCCGCAGGGCAACTAGTCACGGGACTTCATTGCAATTGGCAGAATGATGAATGCTTACACAGCATATTGACTCCAAATAGAGCTGACTGAAACGGTTTGGTAGAAATGTTTATTCACCTAAAAAATAAACAGTTTCAGATGAAAGGAAACTGTTTACAAATGAAGTAAAATTTGTTGAAGTTTCACACACACCTTCCAACTTCCCTTCCCGTGGAAAGCTTTGGGAAACTAAGGGAAGTTATTCTGTTATCTTATGAAACAAGATTTGCTAAATACAACTGACCTACATTCACTTTGCAAGAATAAAAAGTGCCCTGCATGAAACAAAACATTTTGTTTTGGGCTGTACAAAGTGTTTCATTGAGTCTTAAACTCATTTTACACAAGGCTCCTTTCTGTGGCAAATCTAAAGCATTTTCATGCTGACTTGACACAAAATTGCTAATTTTTTGCATGGTTCCAAGGATCTGGGATTCTATCTAGCAACCAGGAAACATTGAAATAATTACTGTTATTGAGATGGCTTGGAGCTACTTCTCATACTTCAAGAAATCCCCTTGTAATAAAAACTGCTGCCAGGCAAAATTCATCAGGCAGCATTAGGAGAACTTGGGATGAATTTTGAGTATGCTCGGGTCAGATTTCAAGTTCAATCTGACAAGCCTGTGGCTGTAAACTAGCAGGAACTGTCAGCTTTGAATATATTTCCATTTGGGCTGTACAGAGTGTTGGGGCTTGTTATTCAGACACATATCTGCAGAGCTGAAATCACAAGGACTGAAATTTTGTTTAAAAAGTTAGTTGTCACATTTCCCCAAACTGAACTTCTTATTGTATGACCTTAAAGAAATAAATACATTAAATATTTCTCCCTAAAGACAGAAAACTCCATTGAAACATGGCCTCTCAGCATGACACTTTTATCATTTAGTTCCTCTTTTATATGTAGGTCATATTAAAATACACATCTACATAATTTTAAAAACATCTCAGCTTCTCCCTGGGTAGCATCACTGATTTGACTGGCACCTCTAGGTATAAACCACAAAAAGCTCTTTGTGAGATGATGGCTGCATAGACACATTGTGAAAGAAGGTCTGAATATGGTCCAGAACACTGTCAACATTTTCAGTTTCAAAAGCTTCCTTCAGCCATTGGTCTTGCTATGCAGACTCCTACTTTCCTAAAGCAGACTAACACCCTATGGAAACAACGGAGATTGTATGTGAGTGATGATTATGTAAAATTAGAGAAAAAGACTTAGGTGCACATGTGAGAGTAAAACCAAAGTAGGTGTTGCCCTGTTCAGCACAGCTCAGCAAACAGCTGATTTTTCAGATTCATAATTGAAGAAAACAAAAAGATGTGGGGAAAATTAATTCAACCGATAGCATTTGGAAAATCTTCAGGGATTTTTGTCAAGTCAAATTTTAAAAATTACTTTATTTATACTGGAAATTTGTTTACTTTTGTTGTGAGCAAAAGCTATGTTATGGGCCTATATAAACCTTGTTTGATTTAATCATTTTAAAATATAATCATTAAAATGGAATTAGTTTTTAAATTAAAACTGTACTCCAGAATGAATTTCGGAATCTTTAATTAAAAAATACGAGAAGGAAATGAATAATTTTTTTTTCCTAATCCTCTATTTAAAATAAACTAGCTTGTTGTTTTTTGTTGTTCCCCCCCAGCCCTCCCAAATTCACAAAAATTGAAAAATGTTTTTGGTGAAGATATGTTTAAAAACCCCCCATAAGCTACATTTTCTTTGGTTGTTTGAATACATTTCATCAAATCATTGTGGCTAATTTTAAGTGTCCTCACCAGGCAGTCAGATATGTTTGATTTTTTTTTTTTTACCATAAAGGTTGCAGACGTCCTAAGGGTCCAGCTGAACTGTCTATGGTCTGTCATAAATTATGGGTCAGATGGAAAATGGCAAGATAACAAATACCTTTTATTTCACCGAGAAGAGAATTCAAAAGACGTCCTACAAAGGATCAAAGCTCAGATCCCAGACAGGGAGGTCCTGCTCAGCAGGACCTCCACATGTGAGGTGGCAGCAGACTGGACCTGAGGGATCCAGGACAGCAGAAGCTAGCAAGGCCACCCAAAAGTTCTCAGAGGAGAAGTGTGACACCTGCACCTGCACCTGCACAGCATTTCCCCTGGCTGCAAGGAGCAGCACAGGCAGACAAGGGGGTATTGGGGATGGCAGAGGAGCTTGGCACCACCTGGTGCTGCACCTGAGGTAGGACAGAAGCCACCTCAAGCACTCTTGTCACAGCCCAGAAGTGAGGACTTTTCGATCTGCCAGTGCTTTCTGGGTGCAGGAATTTCCCAGGATGGCACAAGGTTTCTCCTGGGGACCCATCCAATAGTGTGGGATGATGGGACGTGTTACCAGCCAGGATGAAGGAAGGGTTCAGTGTCCCTTGTCTGGATGCTGGGACTACTGCCAGAGGTGGAGCTCCACCAGCCAGCTGACTGAAGCTCGCAGCTCCCTCCCAGCCCAAAGGGGCAATCTTAGGTATGGGAATGGACTCCAGAGGGACCACCATTCCAGCTAATGTTAGCTCTGCAGTGTAGGAGAGCTGGTTCCTCCCCTCAGATCTCACACTAACTCTGCTCTGCAGTTGAGACCTGCTGCTGCAGGAGGCCACGGTCACACCACGGCTTCCTTGGGTAGGGTTGTCATAACTTTTCCAGGGCACTAGCCGCTCTCCGTAGACATAGAGACACATGGCTTATGGACATGCAGTTGGGCTGATGTGTGAGTCAGTGCTCTGTTCCCAAGGTAAAAAGCTCTAGGGGTCTGAATTAATGAAATTCACAGCACATGCTGTTCACAACAGTGACATTGTGACTGTCTGCCCATAGCATCCATTTTCAGATATTTACAAAGGTTGCACAAATCCAGAAAGCAAAAAAAAAAAAACCCCAAAAACAAAAAAAAAATCCACCCCAAACAAACAAACAGAAAAAGAAACCAAAACCCCCACCACTTTAAAAAATAGCCAAAAACCACTTAGATGATACCGTCTTGCAAAAGAAGATGGGATGTCCCATGTTACAACAGCTGATGTGACATTATATATGGGATCTTATAAATTCAGCTCATGGCCTCAAGGAACAAAGAAAAGGCCCATGGGGTGGAGAATAGGGTTTTCCAAGTTTGTTTCTTAGCACAATGCAATAATTCCTGTGCAGTTAAGATGTGCAGCACTTGTTTCTAATTCATTTAGGTGTCAATCAGAAATAATTGTGGCAGTCAATTAAGCTATGCCTGTGAAACAGATAAAGAAGAGTGTAGCACTCCAGGTCTCCTGGTTTACCTTAGATGGAGAAAGCAGCTTACTATTGCTGACAGTATTGCAGATACTATGCATTTTTAGAAACATGGGGTTTGTGGCATAATTGTAATAGTTGGAATAATTTTGCATTTTTAGATTTCTTTTTATGAAACAAAATCTTTCATTCTAAAAATGAAACTTCCCTTGACTTCTTTCCACTGATGGTGCTCCCATTCCAGAGAAAGCAGCTCTTGGAGTGTATTAGCAATGTTGTCTAGCCTGACTCCATATTTACTAATTTAACTTGCAAGGATCTGGAAGAAACAGAACCTTCTAACCCTTGGATGTGATCATGAGTCCTCAGGGAAAATCCCTCTCCTGCCAGAGCAAACGTGTCAATTTTCATGCAGTTCATGGCCTCCATGATCTCTGGTTCTATGTGGGTTTAACTTGATGGAGAATATGCAACTACACACTCTTTTTAGGGGTCCAGTGTGACTTGTTTAAACATGAACCATTATTAATGTGTGTCAGGATGCATGCACTGTACTAAGTCACACTGACAAAACAGGGAAGTTACTGCAGGCATTAGTGCCCTGCAAAAAAAATTATTCCTCAACACACCCTGATGAGCCCTTTTAAATTTGGCTTAGCATGATAAGATGGATGTGTAATTGAACTGAGATGACAGATTCAATGTTAAGGAGCAGTTGATTCTGAAACTTGAAGAAAAACTATGTAGGCAACACAGACCACTCTCAACGCAGGAAACAATATTATTGAAAAACAGTTTTTCGTCCCACACTCATAAAGTGTTCATAGCCTTTAAATTTTTTTTCTCCTGATGGCCAGTATGGATTAGCATTCCTTGCTCAGACCTGGAGTATTTTATAGAGCAGATCTACTAGCACTTCAAAAACATTTATATAAAGTGCTGGACAGTAGCCCGTTTTCACAGAACATATTTCGTTTGACCACACCACAGTTATATATTGTCAAGAGTGCTATTATCAGCCAATAACTGCACCTCATTTTACTTCCTTGCTGCATCTTATCACAAGCCAAGTGCTGACATCCTTGCATGAATGTAACTCCTCCTGCAATGACTGATGAAAGTAACTGCTGAAGCTCTGCAGATGAAGATATCCATGGGATCAAATTCAGGCTGGGTTCAGGGTGATTTCGGATGATGTGAATTAAACTCACTGACACATATGAGAAAAATATCTTCAGAAAAGATGTGGCTATTTTCCAGGATATTGCATTTCTTCCCAATTACAGGACATTGATTGCACCAAGCCACTGTACTGCATCCATCATAGGAAGCATGATCCAGAAATTAGAACAAAGGACTGGAAGTCACCATCAGATTATAAGTTTCTGTACATGTGGTCTCCCTCTTCCTGGGAGTCACTAACCCATCTGTTAAGCAGGGGCTTTAATAAATTGCTATAATAATAGGGTCATATAAGTTTGCAAAGCACTGTGCAACTGAAGTCAGTCTAGGAAAATATTATGAACAGTGTTGACATTTTACATTTTGAAAGTATGCAGTGTTCTGATCCACTGCTGAGCTGTAACCTGTGCAGTGCTGGCAATATCAGGGCACTAACCTTTCTTCTGATTTAGAAATCAGAGCTAGAGGCTGTAGCAAATAATACCCTGAGTAGAAGCACGTCTTTGTAAACATGTGAAACTGATGACAGGTTTTCATCTTTCTTTCCTAAGCATTGCAGAGTTTAGGAGAGGAAAGGTTATAATTCTATTCTGTACATTTTCTAATGGGTTGCTTTCACATTTCTGTGCCAAAGATATTCACTCGGGGCTGGACCTGTTCTAAACACTGGCAATTGTTTGACCTGCTCCTGGGTAATTTGTGAGATAGCCTTGCTAGGCTGGGTTCCTGTTTTAGAAGTGGTAGGCATTTTATTTTTTTATATTTGTATACTTGTACATTGCTATATGATGGTTCTACCATAAGAAAACACACTTCAATATAAAATGACAAAATACCATTACAAAACAAAAAATTCTCATGCTCCCGTTGGCTAACTAGCAGCCTATTTTTTCCACCCTGAAGACTACTTAATATGATTCACCCTCTGCCTTTCCTTATCAGGTTTCCCCTTTCATTCAGCTGAATATTTCTTGTTTTGCATTCTCTGCTTGTTCTTGTGCCTTATCTGTTTCCAACTTAATTGACTAGAAAAGCTCTGAGAAACATCAATGTCATTTAGTTCAGACTCTGTCTTCTCTTCTTCTCCTAAAATGCAAATAGATGATGTGTTTTTTTCCCAATTTTGATATGGCTGTTATAAAATCATGGCCTACAGATTGTACAGGTTGTGCAGGTTGCTGACAGCACTGCCCAGAGAGAAGCTGATGCTGTTCCCACCCAATTCATGAGCAGGACTATGATCAGTAGTCACAGCCTGCTTATATGCCTGGGGTATAAAACCCCCACATTTTGTAATGGTTCCTGGTAAACATATAGTGCTCCTATTCAGTACATAGGTTTTTTGAAGATGACATGAGATATTTAAAGACTGGAGTTCATATGTGCCCTGTTGCCTCATCAAGGAGGAGGAAATGCTTTTACTGCCAGGTTAGTTTAGCACTGGGAGTGGATTTGCTCTTTGTACTGAACCAGACTGGGTTGCAACCAAATCTTTAAGACCTGGTTCCAAAAAGCTAGGAGCACCCTGAAATGTATTGGCACCATCAAGCCTTTGATGAGGAAGGCTGAGGTTTCAGAGTACGAGGTGAGCTCTGTCACTGACCAGCTCCCTGCTGCACTTTGCAATTAGTCAAATCACAGACTTTTCTTTATTTCTGCTTAAAAGAACATTTCCTTTCTCAGTGCCTAGTACACTAGGTGCTACTGAAAGAAAAACGCACCTTTCAAAGAATTATTCATGCCCTCCCAAATTATCTCCAGCTTTGCGCTTCTGGTTTTCTCAGGGAAAGCTGTGTTTTCTCTTTGTTCTTACAGACCTTGTAGATTCAGGATCTCTGCTTCTGGTCACAAGGAGACACTTAAGTCACTCCACACAGCCAAACACCAAAAGCCACTCTCCCTCTGCTGCTGGAGAAAGCTATTTCCTCCATAATACTTTGATGGAACCTGGTACACTTCCTTTACTCACCACCCACCCCAAATCCCTTTATTTACACTGAAACACAAGTGAGTATTGGCCAGGTGGTGAAGATCAAACATAGCTGGGGCCAAAACCTGTTTTCCACAGGATCATTGGTTTTCTCTAGTTCTCTCAATGGTTAATTATCCCCACTGTTAAAAATACACACTTTGTACTTGGTTTCCAGCTGCTGGTCCATGTTTTACTGTTCTCTGCCAAATAAATATCATTTAAATGCCTGCAAAAGGAGAAAATATTTTGTAATAAAATAGCCCTCATAGCTAAGCCTTCAAATTGTTTCTGTGGCTTCTTTCTCATACTCTGTAAGGTTTTGATATTTAATCTGCCAAAAAAAATATTGACACAATACCTGACAACTCTGTTAAATGACTCAGCTTCATGTAATATGTATCCATTCCCTGCTTTTTTCCCCTGCAGACTGTTTATTCCCCTTTTAGCAATAATTACATTATTGCTAATACTGTAATCATCCCTATCTAGCAAGTGGCCTTATTGTAGTCTACATGTGCTTGTTTCTGTTATATTTCTAGTTCTTCCCATTGTCCCTTGCCTTGTGCTTTAAACAGCTACTTATTTGTACTCCTTGCTGTCTGTTTTCTAGTGTGTGATATATTGTTTTGTTATTTCTAATTGCATTCTCTTTGCAGATGAACCAAGGAGGTCTGTTAGCCAGAGCTCTCCTATCTCTGGAGTGTGAAAACATGGCTTTCTGGCCAGCTAATTAGTTCTCTTACAGGATTCCCACTTCTCTCTCTACCCCTTTCCTCCCAATTAATTTCACTGGTCATTTTCTTTAACTTTGGGAAATTAGCCCTTTTGAAGAACGAAACTGCAACCATCTTTTGTCTGTCCACAGTGAATGCAACCAGGTCATGATCACCAATCCCTAGGCAACCAGCGCTTCCAGACAAGAGATTAATTCATCCTCACCCATCCTAATGAGATCCAGAAGAGGGTTATCTCTCGGCGACTGTGTTACCTTTCCTGAGATGTGTGGAAATTATATCCTGAAATTTTGAGGAATCCTAATAGTGTCTTGCTCCTGGCTGGATGGAAGGTGTCAGCAGCCTCGTCACAACAGAGCGTGTGCCCTTCATTAATTAATGCCTCCCCACTGGAGCGCACAGGATAATCCTGCAGGAGATGTGTTTTGTTCCAAGTATGATACACCACATTTTCAGCTGAAGGCAACATCCAGCCTGACAGCTGGTGACCAAACTTGTGTTTGCAGCTGATGAGTGGGTAGGTGTGTGCAGCAGTGGTGAGCTGGTGAAGGGCATGGTTCACTGCCTGCCTAAGTCACTTTGAAGCTTGGGCACTTCTCCAGATGTCACACACTTCACTTCCAGTAATTAGATCACTGTGACAGTTTGGAACAAGAGGCTGAGCCTGTGCAGACTGTTTCTAGTCCAGGAATTCAGCTTCCAGAGTCCCCGTGGGACACCCTGCCTGTCCCACAGCACAGCTACTGCTGCCCTCAGCTTGTCCCTGAGAAGTCATCGTGTAAGCAGGACTCTGAAAATCAGTTTCACTAGAAGAACAGAGTCCCTGCAAGGCTTTTAGCCCTTCATCAGGACAAGGAACTGCATTTTCATCCAACTATTGATGAAATGATCTCAGTATGTGAAGTTGTGAGGATTTCTATCCACACATCTTTTGCACTCTGCATCATCATCTAGTTGCTATTTTTCTTTAAGATGTGCACTGCTAGCAACTAACTTTTCACCCCCACCTTTTACCACTATGCTTTTAATGCACGTCCCGGCATTGAATTACTTGTGCTCAGCAGAAAGGTGGCTCAGTCCTTTTGAAAAACAGCGTTCTTTTCAACCTGTTCAGCAGGAAGCCTATCTCCACTCCTTAGCCCATTCCAGGGGGGAGAGGGGTAGTGAATAATTCATTAAAATATTCCTTTTTCTTCCACCAACACACTGATTCACAAGAGATAAAAATCTCCTTCTACCTGACTGTGAGTTTCTCTTAGTCTCTGAGAGTTAAATTAGCACCGATCACAAAAGGCTTATACTTCTTCCAGCTGCAGAGGTAGTTTGGGCGTCCTGCTGGCACCAGAAAGGTGAGGCTTTAATGTCTGCAGCTGTAGGTGCTCTGTTATGGGCTTTCTGCCCCATGCTGGTGAGGGTGCCCTAGGCATGGTGGCAGCAGCGACTGCTCCTCATTCTGGGGTACAGGTGACACATGGAGGGAACCATCAAACAATTACCACCTGTGCTACAGCAAGGACCCATCCGAGGCACTGATAGTCTTAACGTGTGCTGACATGTGCTCATATGGTAACAAAATAAATGTCTGTCTACTCCAAACAGAGGAAAGGAAGATAAGTGGATTGCATGTAGTGGTTGGGAAAAGGCAGTGGTGGCATTCAGCAAAGAGGATTTCTGGAGGTCCCTGTTCTGCTACAGACTGTGCATAAGTTTGGGCAAGTACTTGACTCTCCCTGTCACCTTTTTTATCTCCCTATCCTAAACCTCTGTCACCAGGACATGAGGAGATCTGATTTTGGTAAGCTTTTGTGGGATCCTTTTTACATATTTCATTGTTGCAAAGAGGGAAGAAAGACCATCTTGTGAAATGTTTGTATGTAGAAGTGTTTTCTGAAGTATCTGCCTTAGAAAACAATGCACAAGGCCGACACATTCGAGCCAAGGTGAACATGTCTGGAGAACAACCTCTTCCATTATGCAGGAAGAGATGCAAGCAGCTGTCTCGGCTGATATTTTTATACCCTGTGAAGCCTTTTCAAGAAAGGCAAAAAAGAATTGGAGGCTTATTATAAATTGGGTTCAGCTCTTTGTCTGTTGCTGTTAGTGTCACAACTCTTAGCAAGGGATGCTGAGGGAAAGAATGCAGGAACAGGACAGATGTGCAGAGCTAGAGCCTTGGTTTGTCATTCTCATCCCCAGTGACCTTCACCTTCAATACTTCAGCAGTGACAAGCAGTATCCTTGTATTTGGTTACCCACAATAGACTCACCTTCTATGAGTTTGTCTAATTTTTTTGTTGTCTAGGTCATCATGAAGTGTCTGAAGTGATGAGTTTCACAAATGACCCATTTGAGTGACTTGATGGTTCTACAGGCTCCTGTAATGTTCTTCTGCAGTCACCCCTTTTCTAGGCTAGGAGTCCCCTTATACTTAACATGTCTTCACACATCCTTTTCATATCCTGAATTACCTCAGCTTCCCTTGCTGCAATCTTCCCTTTTCTGCAATCTTCCCTTTTCTGCCATGGCTGATGGGGCCATGCAAGTAAAATGCATGTACATTGTGGAAAAATGCAAAAAAAAAAAGCGAAGTAAAAAAATGCAAGTACATCCTGGATTTGTTCAGGAGAATAATGGATTATGATTTTTCATCTTTCTTTTCTTTCTAGTTCCTTATGCTCTATTTACTTCCTTGACCTCTCCAAACACTGAGCTACCATTTCAGGAGCGCTCTTTCTCTGCCCTCAAGAGCTCACTCCTGAAAGGTAGAAATAGTCTGGAGTCAATTTTAAGGCATATGGAATTAAGCTTCTGTGATCTCCCTTATGCGTTAATTTACATTTATCAGCATGGAATATGGTGTCTGTATATATTTTAGCACTGTAAAGGAAGAGGTAGCTGTGTGCAAAAGCACATCTGCCAAACCAAGCAAAAGTCAGGTGAGAGTCCCTGAACATCCAGCCTGTCTTAAACATCACAGCCACATGTCTGGGCTTACCCATGTGCACGGTGACAGATTTTTTAACAACACAAACAGAGCCTGGGGTTGCTGAGCTCAGGTTCCTGCCCTGCATGAACTCCATAGCTGCCAGGAATTAGGACCATGTGCAGAGCCAGCAGTCCCTGAGGCACGTTCCAGCAGCCTGCACTGTGACCAGGAGGTGTCTGGGCTAGCCATCGGGACACACTGAGGAAAAGGTTGCTTCTTAAATCATACCTCTCATAGGAGCTCAGACATCTATTTCCAGACTGCAGGGAAGTCAATCTGTCAGACCAGGATTCACAGTCTGTAATTCTCGTTCGTGTTAGATAGTTAAGCATCCCTTCCAACAGGACAGCTGGGGGAGGGATGGAGGAGGAGTGCCAGTCTTTTCTGCAAAAATACGGCTGGGCCAGAGCGCCCACACCTCTCTTCAAACAGGGAAAGAGTAATGCACCACCCATGCAGTCAGCAGGAGCCATGGATTCAGCCCATGTCCAGCCTGGGAGGGTGAACACAGCCCCATGACTACCGAACTTGTGCGCAGTCCTAGAAAGGATCATCCCTTACTCTTCCAGGTGGGGACTGAAATCACCATCTGTCTTTCACATTGACTGGCATTTTCTCTTCCTCAGGATTCTTCAGGAGTTTTATGAGTCAAATTAGACTCATAAAACTCTTTCTTTGCCTTATAATGAGTTTGTACATTTTCAGGTCAGAAACCTTCTCTCTTGCATAATGTTCAACACAAATGACGAGCAGTCTGTTCACAGTTACTGTTAAAATTATATCATCTGAACTTCTATTATATCCTGGCAAAAGTCTCTTCCTCTCTTCCTGTACAAAGAGATGTGATTAACGCTGCCTTTCCACACTTGGATTGAAAGGCTTTGTGGGCTTTGTCAGTAGTTAACATAATTCACGGAAAACCAGAATACAACCTTGAGGCTAAATGTGGCCCATTGAATTCCACAATGGGGCAATGGTTTGATTAGGGTACAGCAAAGCATGCCAGAAGCAGAAGCTTTTGTGGGCCATAGCTCCATTGGAAAGATTAAATCAGCCACAATCTGCTCCATTTTATGTAAAATAGGTGCAGCCCGCAAGCTCCAAGCAAGTCACCACTGAAGCCTTTGGCTGGACAATGTTTAGGCATCTTTGTGTAAGTGCTAATTGCCAGCTGTTGGTGACTGGAAAGTTGCCAGGGACAGAGTGACTGCAACAGTGTTTCTGGCTGAAATATGGCTTTTACAAAATAATAATCTCAAATCTATTTAGCGCCTTGCAACAGACACATCTGTACTTGTAAGTTCCTCTGTCTAGAGCATCTGCACAGGGAGATGACCTTAAAACAGCATTATAAATACAGTGTATGTGACACTCAGACTGCCTATTCCATCCTCACAGTGGGAGGCAATGACAAATAGCAGCAATCTCCACAGCAGCGCTTCATGATGGCTTAACACACTCACGTTCATAGCCCTTCACATTTGATTTGCAAAAAATCTGGATGCAGAATACCGAGGCTTCCAAATCAGACTGTAGGATGTAGTCCTATATGCTTCAGCATTTTAAATAATAAGGTAATCATCTCAGCTCTTCAATGTCTGGAATATTGCAAAACTGCAGATTTTCAAATATTGAGGAGGTTTGCAGATAGTCAACCCCACAACTGTATGACAGATTAGATAGTATTTTACTCTTAGAGAGAACACAAAGCCCAAAGACCAACACTTTTAACTGTGAGTTTCTACAGACAGTACAAAGTTGGTAATTGAATTCTTAAAATTACTTACCTGTGTGAAAAAATATTGCCTTCAGGAACACTGAGTGAAAAGTCAAGGAGGCACTGCCAGATTGCAGGAGGAGGACCTGCATTCCGGAGAGCAGCATGCATTCCACAAACAAATTCAACCTGAGAAGGACTGTCCTGATGGCTGGAGCACAAGGCTGAGTGAAAGGCCTCTAACTCTCCCATACCAAAAAATTATCATTTGGCTTTGAAGCTAATGATATATTTGTGGAACTTCCTCACTGTCATTGCAAGCAAATGAAAAGTTAATTCACAAAACCTATCATCATGCCTCTAAGCTTCTGCTCATTCTGATGTTTCAGCTCTCACCGTACATCTTTGTATCTCTCGTATTGCCTTCCTCTGTCATTTGGATCCTCAGTGACCTTACCCCACTAGCTCTTACACCCAAAGTGTGTGTCTCCAGGACTGACCCTGCCTGGGCCTGGCTCTGAGAGGCCCAAACTAATTTTGCTGCTACACCAGAAGTGAGGTCTGCTCTATCAGGTGCTCTGCTCCAAATCCAAGCCTGAAAGCTTGATGCCTCCAATTCTTCTGTTGCCATGTGTGTCTCGGTCTGCTCTTACATACAATTCCACAACACCAGGTCGAAATGGAGTCCCAAGATCCAAGAGGATGTCTAGGCTAAGCCTTTGCTCTCTGAAACACACATTTCTGTCCAATTTGAATTTATTTTTTTGGTCTCAGGCTACTGCCTATCAGCGCAGGATGAGGAACTTCCTTCAGCCTGGGCCTCTCGTAAAGCCACCACTGTGCAGTATTTCACAGTCACATAAGCAGCAGATGCACTCCAGAGATTGTAAAACTCCAATCACTTTATGGAGTGGCCATTGTGTGCTCTCAATTGCTGCAAACTTGGCCACAGTTATGGTGATCAGCAGCAGTGGTAACCATTACATTGTCATTGGGCACAAAAATTACAGAGGCAAGATTCATTGTGCTGGACCCTGCTTTAATCAAAAGATAAAAATTCTGTTCTGTTCAGTCAGATTTTCTTCTCTTCTCAAGAAACCCTGGCAGGTAATGATCTGTTCCTTTCATTGGCACTTCGTATCCAGCATTGTCTGTACAGCATAACTCCTGCTTCTGCCTGGGAAGATGAGCCAAACCAGCTCCTTCTCTTCTCTCTCTTGTGATGAGGTGTCCCTTCTCCCTCCTCTGCTGTCTGTTTATTTTAACCAGCACCACGGCAGAATATCTCTCTGATTGTGTAATGTGACCGCATAATATACAGACTGGTTGCAGCTGGGGCTTCTATGTGGGGCTTCAACATGAAAATACAATAAAAATAAAATGCTAATAAAGTGTGGGTGTGCACACACACAGTTCTGCCACACAAGTGCTTGAGCTGTCATTAGAAGTGTATGCTGGGCTGCACAGATTTTCCATTACAATCTGCTCTTTTGCCACGGCCCCTCAACTTGTGAAATTTCCAGTTCTATTGTATGTCTTACCATGACTATTATTTTTGAAAGCTGAATAAAAAATTCTCACCCATATTTAAAAACAAACAAACAAACAAACAAATCAAAAAGCTCCAGGAGGTTGTTTGGGTCTTTTCCCATGGCAATATATCAATATTGCTGATTCTTATCACTCCTCACAGAGAAGAAACTCCTTATGGCTCGCAGGTCTGGTTTAACAAATATGTGATGGCTATTAGGCAACAGTATAGCTGTTCTCAATTGGAGTGGTTGTTCCTAAAATCCATTATCCACGTCTCCTTTTAACCAGGCATGTTTGCATGAGTGGTGTGAGGATTTTGATGCTAACTATTTAGACACAGTGGATCAAACTCCTACTGTAGTAAAGATTTTTAGCAACTCCCTTAGCACTTTCATTGGCTCTACTATCCAGTTAAATGCAATTTAATCCAAATGGCCCAGCAATTCAGATGTGAACCTTCCACAAGCAAAGACTGTTCTGTGACTTATGCTGCTCCTGATGGGAGCATATGATGCAATACTTCAGAATTATTCAAAAACCATTTAAAAGAGAGAGTTGTATTTTTTGCCTTTAGTCTCTGAGAATGACAGTGGCTACATGATATATTAATCTTAACTTCACTTTTCATTCAGAGCCAGTGCAAGGTTTAAGCAGAGCAAAGATTTAAGCAAAGTCTTTTCAGACAGCTTTCCTTAGGAACAAAGATGATTATTTAATACTTGCCACCATTGTACTGTATGCACATGCAGAACATGCAGCATAGATGAATAAGGTTCAGTGTCAGGCCAACAACATAATTTTCAACAAAAAGAACCATATCAGAAGAATTCCCTTGGAAACATAAATGTTATTTTTGCTTCTTTTTTTTACCATGAGAAATCCCTTTCCAAAAATCAGTCTGTGGAGGTTTCTTGGTTCAAATTGGACTGATATGAACTTTAGAGCTAAGCTGATCAGTGAGCTCATTAGCATTAGATGTGTATGCCACTGTCCCCTGAGAGTGAGTGTGTACGTGCCAGATTTCTAGCTAAATAAATTCAGCCATTTCAGCAGGTTGGCCTCTTCAGAAAGTGGGTAACAATGGAAATAAGGAAGAGATTTTAAGGAATCTTAACCACTGTCCTTGCCCAGCAGTAGAGGGAATGCAAAGAAAGGTGTTCAATAGCTGTATCTGCTCTGTATTTAGAAAAAGACAGACACCACAGTGATTTTTAAAATCTGTGTAGAATATCTTTTATTCCAAAAGTAACCAAGGAAAATGTTAAACAGCAGTTACTCTCCTTGGGTTTCTAAAATGCAGAAAACTTGTAATCAACAGCTTCAGAAGAGCTGATGAATGTCTCTCTACATCAGTCATGTCAATTTTCAATGCATCTTGAAACACTGGGGAAGATCCGGGGGCACTGGCAGGAAGCCAAAAATATAGCAATATTAAAAAAGACAAATGAGATAATACCATGGTATCAGTCCTGTGAAACTGAACTGATCTTTTGCAGAATAATCAAACAGATGATAATGAATTTCATTTCCGAAAGAAAGAAAGAAAGAAAGAGTACAATTACTACAAACTCACACAGGTTTAAAAAAAAATGTAAAGAATGTGATTTATTCTTTAAAAATCAGTTAAATTCCAACTGATAAAGAATAAGGTCGAAATAACACTCTCCTAAAAGATGTTTGGATGGTACGTCTTAGCATTTTGAGTAAGAAACTAGAAAGGCACAAAATCCTCATGGTAGCTGAGAGATGTGAGAAACTAGTTAACCTGGAGATCTGAAAATGCAGTTATAGATGGCAAAATATTTACAAAGAGGCCTGGATTTACAAGTGTTCCACAAAACTTAGTTTTAGTGCATGTGCTATGCCAAACAATTGCCACTGATCTGGAAGAAAATGTAGAATAATCCCTCACAAGGCTAATGAGACAGTAAAAAGCCTGGAAATGGGATAACTAGAGACTGATGTGTATCACTTATAAGCTGGATGCAAGGAAAAGGTACCTGCCAAAATATTACCAACTGTAAAGTCCAACACATAGGGGAAACGAGTACAAGCTGTATTTATAGAATAATAGTTTATTTAAAAGTGAGCTGGGTCTCAATGTAGAAAATATCACCAAAAGCCTTTTCAGCTGTAGTTTAGGTGATAGTGTAAGAACAAGAAGGGAAGCAGAACATATCACTGATATGTATCTGAAGACTTCAAGGTGATTTACATCTTGCAAAGGCAAAGATAAAAGGTTTTCTTTCTCTGTGGTTGCTGTATCACTCTTAAATATTGTAGTATATACTCCCTGAGGAGGGGGGAACATCTATCCCAAGCCATTGGTGATAGAAAGAATAGTAAACATTGTACTTCAATATATAGAATATCAATTCTCACTAGACAGTTATATTATTGTAGCCTGCTGTGGTGCACTCAGTGCAAGAATAATATGAACCAAAGGTTCTACAGAGCAAGCCAGAAGTGGGGGAAACACAACAGAAGCACACAGGAACTCAGACGGTTAATTCTAACAAAGCAAATTTAAGAGATGAATTAATCATAGCATCTATTTGAGGAACAGAAATGGGAAAGAGGACTCTTCAAATAAAGATGTAACTGGATCTAACAGCTGGAAGTTGAAGCTGACAAATTCATTCTAGAAATAAAGCATGTATTTTTAATAGTAAGCAGCAAGCAGAGCAACAAACAGCTAACACTTGTGGTGGCTGCTCCATCATCGGAAAGAACAAGCTAAGAGTTGGCATTTTTGAATGTCTATTTATAGAAAAGACAGCAGGAAATAATTCAGAGAAGACCTGTGGCTTAAATTATGCTGGAGATCAAACCAGATGGTCACAGCAATCACATCCAACTGCATAATCTATGAGCAATCAAGAAATTTAGCTGCTGTGGTCAAAGGCTAGTGATATGGTAATGGATAAATGGATTACCAAGGCCCACATGGATGTGCCCCCTTTAGCAGAAGGCAAATATGCAGAGGAGGAAAACAATGAGTTTTGATGGACATCAGAAGGAGTTTAGGAAAGTAGACAGTGATTGCCAAGGTGAATAGCTGGGTTACTTGTCTGTGGGGGTCAGGAGATGCCAAGGTGGCAGAAACCCAGGGATGGTGCTGTGGGGTGAGGGAGCACCATGGGCAAGTGAGAGTCATGGTCGGGGAGGGAAGAAGGAGGCACGCAGAGGAGGTCTATGTGGCAACCCAAAAGACTGGCATCCACTGTCCATGGGGCAGAGACCAGCTGCTCTGGGGCAGCTGCCTGAAGAGGGGAAAGCCTGTCAGAAAATCAAAGCCTTGGAAACAGGGACGTCATGGCAGGGTTCAAGCAGGCAGAGGGTGAAGACAAGCAAAATGCCTGGGAGGAAGTCTGGGTCATGCAAGGAGGATTGGACCTAACAACCCAGGGGAAGGCCAGGGATGAAGCAAAAGACACACATCTTTGCAGTCAGCTCCCTCTGAAAGAGCCTTAATGAGCTGAAAGACAACATATGAATAGTCATATCTGAAAGGATGACAGTGTAAAATTGCTTTGGCTCTTAAAATTTTCAAGTGCTTTTATTTATTCAAAATTACCATGACATCACCTTCTCCCTCAGAGAGAGAGCTCATGTCATTGCTGTTTACTGATTCAAGGCCTTTTGGTTTAATTTCTGAGGCTGTGTGCTTCTAGGATGAAAGGCAATTATCATTTCTCTTGTCTTATAATGCAGTCACAATCAAATATAGATAAAAACTCTGCAGGAGGTTACTTCTTTACAGCAGCAGTGCATGAGGCAAGGCTAGACCCTCGTATGGTAGCCATCCAGCTGCAAACCTTCCCTCTTAGAGGAGAGGGGTCAACCAGTGTTTAGGGCTAGGAAGGGGCTGGGAGCAGAGAACTGGAGACAGTGTGTGAGAGGAGGAAAGGTGAGGAACAGAGGTAAAAAATAGAAAACTTACTTTATCCTAGAGCAAGTCTAAATTGATCCCTGGGCACAAAGGAATATTAAATTGTGGACTATATAGCATCCTCTTCCCAATATATGCAAAAGCTTCAACACCCAAAGGCCAGTCATTGAAATATCTCTCATTTGAGTGTGAGGTTCAGGTTTTACCTATTCTGTGATTTGATGTGGTGATACATCTTATAATGTCTAATTTCCTCAGCCCAGTAATAAAGTGTAATGTCTCAAAGGACTGACACATTGTGACTTATGACGTGAATGTCTCACTATAATTAATTTTTATTAGGATCATAAAATATATATTCTGACTAAATATTAGGCTAATGATATTAAAATCCTAACTGCTCCAAAAGGGAAACATAGCAGATCAATATGAAATCCACATGCTATAGAAAAAAAGACTGATATGTAAATCCTGGTCTTAGAAGTTCACAGTTTTATGCTAAACTGGATGTAAATTCAGTGTTATAAAAATTACTATTAAAAAAAACCAAAAACCAACCAACTTCAGAACTACCAAGTTTAAAAAAAAAGAAGTCTTAACGTGCTGTTATTCTGTCCTACTGTTAATGTAAACTACCTGTGGCTTGTGGATGTGACCCAGCCTTTCTTGACTGCTCCATCAAATCAGATAAGCAAATAAAAATAAGACATTTTTTAAACAACTTCTTGGCTAATTCCTGTCCACTTTGCAGTAGCTATCACTGAAGCTGGTGCCTTGGGAAAGGATGCTTTCCAGTTCTGGACAGCTCTGCTGGGGTCACAAAGGTACCAGCAAGTTTTCTTCACCCTCTCTCCTCCAGTAAAGCAAGGTGGAGGGTCCTGCTGGTCACAACTCAGAGCAGCGTTTCTTTGGAGGCCTAGATTAGTTCCCTAACTTCTTGTATTTCTCGGATTTTAAGGAGGTCAGGTAGGGACGGACAGCACACAGCAGCCTAGAGTTTTGTAATGTCACTGCTTATTCTACTCACAACTTGGGCAATCATTTGTAATGTGCTCACCGAAAGACTCTAGCTGACATAGAATTTGCTCCCTAATTTTAGAAGCAGAATTTCACAGCTCCTTTCCTCCATTGAAGGAGGAATTTGCTCCAATGGCTGCAATGCCGTTGTTATGCATCATTCAAGGTACTGCATGTCTCTGGCTCTACAAGGAGAAAACCTCCACAAAATAAACCAGTACTGCCAACTCCACCTTCCCCCTTCCCAGAGGGCTCTGGCTTTGGATTCTGGCTGTGTGCATCTGGGGCTGCTGGCACTGCTTCCTGACTCTGTGGAGTGGGAATATCCCAGGTCTCTGCCAGCCTTCCTTGGCCTCCAGAGCACACTGAGCTGTCACAGGGATAAAGCAAAGGAAAGGCTGGGTCGAGTGACTTGTTTATTACAGCATCAAGAGCTGCAGAGCCAGCTGGGATGGTGAGCATGTCCTATTCTCTCCTGGGTGAAACAGGTGAGTACCTGGTTTCAGGTTTCTGCTATAATAGTTTTTTGTTCATTAGAAAACTTGTTTTTGATGCAAATCCTCACTGTAGATCTCCTCTGATAAACGAAATATAGACTCACTCTGGACGTAGCAGACTCAGGTCCCAGGTCTGCACCAGGCAGATGAGGAGCTTGAAGCTGCAACTCTCCCACCACAGCTGAGCTCTGCCACTCCAGTGAATGCCTAGGTCAGCCAGGGCTTGCAGGATGCTCCTGCACTGCAGTCAGGGCCCTTCAAACACCACAACTCACTGTCTGTGGAGTTACCAGCCTTGTGCAATGGGGGCTGGGCTGGCTCCCTCCTGGTGTGGGACCCTGTTTCTCTTCTGCCAGGCTGGGCACAGAGCTGCCTCTGCCTCTGCTCCTTCAGGTGTCTCCACAAAAACCTGCTAACCTTGAGGCATTCATAGTGGAAAGCCATGAGCCTTTGGCTGGAACCAAAAGCTTCAACTAAAACAACTTTGCTCTCCTGTTTCAAAGAACTGTAAGTCCATTGAGATTTGCATCTGAACAATGTAGCCTGGGCCCATCTTTAGTCAGCTCTGCTGCAGTATGACTCAGAGCGAAGCAAGGCAGAGTCCTGATGCAGACATACTCATACACACAACCATTTCATAAAAGAACAGTTCCTATATTGTCCCCTAAGGACTAAGCCTTGGAGCAAAAACAAACATGCTTTGCAGCCTCTTGCTCATTGTCAGCTCTTTTCTTTCCTGTGTAGAGCCAGGTATGAGCCCCCACAGCTGGCAGTGGTGCAATAGACGTCCTTCCAGCCCCTTTCCTCCAGGATGGGCTGCTGCTGGGGTATGAGCTTTCACCATATGAGGGATCTCCTTCATGTGCCTCCAAGCTCAATTCTCCCTGCCAGCCAGTGCCTCAGCACACACTGCAGCCCAGCATGCTCAATCCTTTGCAGAGCAGCAGTATTAATAATTCCAGCAATGTTATGGGGCCTTTTCTTTCATCCCTGCTGGACAAGAAGAACTGAGGTCATGGCATGTCACTTCATTTCCCCAAGCTGTCGGCATTTCCAAAATGTCATAGGTATTTTTGACTTGATGCACAACACTGAATCAACTGAAGAGCTTTTCTTCCCCACTTCTAAGCAATATTTTTGGAGGGGGGCATGGCTTTTTAGATGAATCTGTTATCTCTTGCCAGTATTTTTCCACTGGCTTCTTTTATTACCTTATTGGTGTTATGTTTTGAAACCGTACAGACATTATCACCTTCAGGGGAGCTGAGTCTCTTGGAAGGCTGTTGCAAGGTAGACGGAAGGCATCTTCTCTGATGCCTCTACACAGGCCCCAGAACGTGACTCAGTCCTTCATTTCTGCTCCTTCCAAACACTTAAATACTGCAGAGTTCCTCTGGTTGCCAAAGGGAAAGAAAAGCATCCACTAGCTCTTCTGAGTCTTGAGGAGGCCCCCTGTCCTTGATGCTGCACTTGTCCAGGAGCTCACATTCAATGCCTACTACTGCCACTCACCAGCTCTGCCTCTCCTCCGAAGACCACTTTGAGGATACAGCCTCTTTTCCACACCAGCAATCCTCTAACCTAAAACATCTTTTCCCCTACTGAATTAGATGTGCTGGAAAAGAAATCTTGCTCCATGCTAATACCATTCTCAGAAGTAAATTGCCAGCAGAGCTGATGCTCTGAGGTGCCCTTTGTAGGGGCTGAACCCCTGTCCCAGGTGAGGAAGAACCAGGCACTTCCCAAATTTCTACTCCCAGGCTTCACTGAAGCACCATCAAAGTTCCTCACTACTCCATAGCCTGCGGCTCCACTTTTGTTGAGTTATGCAACAATACAAACCCAACAATAACATGAGCTGCCCCAGCAGAAGTACATTTATTTGCCAAAGAGCCATGCCAGAGAACGATGGCTTGCTGGCACCACTCTGACATTGTTTCCCACAGCATTTGCTCTGGGTTGCTGTCAGAGGCAGAGTAAGTAGGCAAACTTTTGCTCTAACCCAAATAGCCTTTTTTACTTTCTGACATTAATGGGGTTTCTTTCCACAAACTGGGATGGCCAAAACCAGCAGGTGTTGCCACAATCCCAGCAGCAATCACTGCATTTTTTAATTCCCTCCATTGCACTGTTCCTCACCAGGTAAAGGATAATTCACTGTAATGCCGTTTTTGTTGTAGTCGGTGGTTGCCTTTTAAACTGTGTATGAACTGTGTTTAAAAAAACAACACAGAAAATAATAATGAATTTTTGAAGTAATGCTGCTATTTCAGGTAGCAAAAACATGGCTTAGAATTCAATGTCATTTCTGGATCTTTGTCATGTAGCTGTAACCTTTGTTCAGTTACACCTTACATCAGGGAGTGAGAGCTTTGTCCCTGGCACCAGCTAACCCACCTGAGAAATGGTGGTTTTTTCTCCTTGGAAGAGCTCATTGTTTCATCTTCTGTTTCCTTTAGGAATTATCTTTGATTCCCTTTATCTTTCTTCTCTTGCCCTTTGCTGCAGGTCACTTCCAATCAGCTTATACTCCAGTTCTTTTACTGCTACTTAATCCTCTGCATACTCCTCATTCCCCTCTGTTTTCTGCTCCTCTGCCTCTGACTGCTGGACACCCACTTCTCCCCAAAAGCATGGGCACAGGGGCAGGTCCCACATCTCATGTGGGAAGGCCAGTGTACCCATAATCACAGCAGATGAGCCAGTCACAGGCACCTGCTCTATGGGCAAGGCATGGAGAATTGCACATCATGGTGCAGGGAATCCAGGTGTGATGTAGGGGTTGGTCTTACATGGCCTGTCTGGAGACACCTCATCAAATCTGCTGAAGGTTTTGACCAGTACTGCTGGCAACTCTACTTTTTTCCTTTTGTTCACTTCTTCCCAGGCCCTTCATCTGGTAGAATTTCACAGAAGGTGGGAGAAGAAGGTCAGTTTTGTGGAGAGATTTGGTGTGGCAGCTTATCCCAGAGTCACCAGTGGAATCACATGGGACAGAGACACTAAGACCTCTTGGACCCCAGAGAAAGCATAATGTGCAGCTTGTGTCTTGTTAGATATCAGTTAATTCAGCCACAAGACTGAAAAGAATAGGGAAACAGGCTTTACTTTTTTAATGCTTTTGGAACAATTTGCTGAAACTTTCTAAACAAGAGATGTGCTGAAAGCAGCTGGAGAAAGGGAAGGAAGGTGAAAGTTTGACATCCCATCCTACTGCTAGAGTAAGTACCTGAGGATGGTCAGTGCAGTTGGGCATACTCATCCAACACAGGTCAGATAGAGAACAATTGGTCCTCATTACGTGGGGATTTGTATTGCCCTGTGAACAACATTAATTTCAGTGGCCTATACTGAAACCCTTTCTCAGACCATATACATGGCTAGCTTGTGATCACAAGTGTCTGAAAGGCAGAACATTACTTAGCCGCTTGAGTGAATAGCCAAAACATGTCTAATTAAACCCACAGTCCCTCTCTGAGAAGGACACAGGTCTGAGGATACAATCACCCCATGCAGCGGGGTACTCCTCTCCTTGCATTAGCACCTGGGGCTACTGCCTGAGGAGGTGGCAGCAGAGCTCTGATGGGGTGTTTTCTGCTGAGGGCTTCCCTCTGCCTCTTGAGTCTTCTGGTGACAGGTTTGATCAAGGCATGCACTGTGTTTTCCATTGGAAACAGCTGTGTCACGGTGGAGAGCAGGCCAGACGAGCACATGCTTTATGCCACTTCAGTTGTCACAGCAAGATGGGGCCTCATGAGCACTCAGGACATTGTCAGCAGTCACCTAGAAGTGATAAAACACTCCATTCATCTGAAACCAGGAGATCCATGCAGAAGGATAAGACCAGGCTGCCCAGACTGCTGGCATGTGCAGCTCCAGGACCTGCAACCCTCAGCTGATTGGGGCAATCTATCCCCCCGACTCTTCTTTTGGGGCAGAGACCCAAAGCCAGCCAGTGCTGAGTGCCTTGGTGCAGCTGGAAGCCTTGCTTGCTCCAGGCTGCCCCAGCAGGCACCCCTGTGCCCTGTGCCAGACCCGGACCCATCCTGCCTGGGCAAGCAGCAGCAGGAACGTCTGGGTTATTTTAAGCAGGTTATGTCAGTCCTGCCCTCCCTTTCTCTCCCCATTCTCCCTGAAGCACTGATCACTGTGGCAGGATGGATTTGCTGGACTAAAAGGGCCAATGGTTTAATTGATATGATATGGCAGCTCATATGTAATCTCATTATTCTGTCTAGCAGGACACATTATTCTCTATTTATCACACTTCTGTCATCACAGGTCTGTTGTTCCCATGCTTTGAGGACAACAGAACACACTTTTCTGCTGGAGAAAACTCCATGGGGGCAAGAGTGCAGGAGAGGCTTCTGCAGTGGCAGACAAAGCTCCTGGATGTGGGTTGTAGGCACATCTGCCTCTAATCTTCATACAGAAGGGCTGGGAAATGCAAAAGGGCTGACAGAAGAAGAGCCAGGGTGTCTTCCATGAGCAGCAAATTTGCTGGAAAATGAAGTCTTTGTGAGCCCCTTTTCAGTCCCTTTTGCTATTGTGCATATATGGGGGGTAATATTGCTGTAGTGGGAAATCAGTTTGCGTCTAACAAACACAGATTGCCCCCCACCCCTCCAAGGAGGAGGGAAACCTCCACCAGCAAATACGTTCTTGTGTTTTCTGTGTTAAAATGTCTGTCTTTTTTTTTTTTCCTTTATTTTTTTTCTTTCTCCTTTAAATCAACCCACAGCTGAAAGGAGAAAGAAAGGGAATAAATATTCTGAACATGGAAAAAAACTCAAAACAGTTTCAGGTCAAAAAATACTTGATTGAAATGTTCTGATACAAAATTATTCCTTTTCCTACACATCCTCTTCCCCTTGATTTTCTCGTTGACCCTTAAAACAAAATAAAATTACTGGGCCAGTTCTAGGTGTGTTTGTGCTCCTGCTGCTTTAATAACAGCCCATAGTGCTGCTGCTGCTGACTGCTACTGAATCCTCTGACAGTTTAGTGTGGCAAATGAAAACACGGCTTGTTAGAGGGATATGCCTACAAGGAATCCACAAAGGAGCACAGTACATGGATGTGTGCGGGGTGGCTGAGAGGCAAGGGGGCGTGGGAGGGGAGAGCCAGGCAGCTCAAAAAGTGTCACAGGCAGAGCAGCCACTCGCACGGTGCTTTTTATGCTTGGAACTGAAAATGCCTTGCAGAGGATGGGAAGCATAATTAGCACAGTGTGCCCTAGGATAGATGCTAAAGCAGTCTGTCTAGCAGACAGATACTATGGTACTGAATAATATAGATGTTAAACCAATGACCCAGAATCTAGCCAGCTAAAATCTTAATCCCCTCTAAATAGATTCACAGACATCCTTTCACTGCAAACATTTGATCTGAGCAGACACTGTATGCTGTTGTGTTGTATTTATAGAGCACCATGACAAAAGTTTGAGATGTTTGTGCTTAAATAATGCTATTTTCCCCTGTTAATTTGTTGGCACAGTGCTGTCTTTGTGCAACTTGCTTTGGAGATGGAAAGAAAAAGAATAGCAGCTCTGGATCCACAGGCAGATAGCAAAAAAAAAAAAAAAAAGGCTCTGTGCAAGCCACCCGTGTAAGACAGAACAAGGGAGAAGTAGGATCTGATCTTGGAACCAGAACAGGCTTGACTGGGAAGAGACTTTTCATCCAAATAACCCCAGGCTGAAGCTTGGCAAATGTTTGTGATTAAGTGCCTTATTTGACCAAAAGAAAATCCCTCAAACCAGCAAATGGAACAGTTAAAAGTATCTGTAAATTCAGTTTGTGTTCATCAGTTTGGATCAAAATAAGGAAGAGGCTCAGATACAAACTGTCTTGCTTTAGCACTTCCAGAAGGAACTGCTTTAATATTGAAGCTAGGTTCAAGGGTGGATTTGCAAAATTGACAAGGTAAGGGTGCCTTTCCTCCATCTTCCTGTCAGAAGATCCTGCATGGTTCAAATGCATCTTCTGCCAGGAGGTAGACAAAGGCTGAACTTCCCAACCCCTGTTTTTCAGGAAAATGCCCTAGCAACAGAGACATAGAGAGGTCTAACAAAAAGGACTTTTCAGCATCTCCTTGTAAAATTATTTGACTTGTGTATGTGGTTAAGAACTAATTGGAGTGAAGGCTAGTGTCCAGCTGTTCCCACTACTTAAGCCATTGGGCTACCAAATCACTCAAGCTTTTATTTTCTCTAATTTGTGTTTAACAAAGTTAAAGTTCTGCAGAGAATAAATATTTCCAAATGAGGAACACTCATTTAGAACTCCAATGCCTGTGTCCAGAGCTCAGAGAGCTTGGACGGGATACTGAAAGTTTGTGTCCAAGATTACAGACCAATAATTTAGTTCAAATAATCTTTCTGCCTAATTCTACCCTACTGTTCCACTCATTCACCCTCTCATGAGTCATGTCCCCTTGAAAGGCAGTGGTTTATTTTCCAGTTTCTTTCATTGCAGAAAATACTCAAGGATTTCCTAAATGAAATCTGTAATTTGAACCAAACAATTCTTGTCTCTTCAATTCAGAGGCTATTAAAAAGCAGATAATGTGTATTATTTCACTAAGAGAGAAAAAAATAAAAGAATTGCTGGTGAAGTATCAATCATCCATACATTTCTACCTGCGAGAAATATTCAATTACTGAGAAAGGCACTCTCCCTGCAGAGAGGTAAATCTATCTCTTGCTTGGAGAAATTTCTTTGTCTTTCTCTTCACTCTGGCTGTCCTCTTCACAGAGTTGCCAGTATTGTCAGGGATACCCACAATGCTGGAGAGAGCCAAGCTCTCTCTTCACAATGGGGGAGAGCCAAGCTCTTGGAAATTCTGCAGGAAGGACCAAGGAAAAAAATGCCTGGTGGAGTGAAAATGTCCATTGAGTGCCCAGGCACAAACATCTGGGCAGCAACACAAAAAATCATCTCTCAGTCTTGCTGACAATTCCAGCATCTGGTGGTAAGAAATACTAAACAACTGATCTTAAGGGCCCCTGCTGGTGTGAGATCTGAAGCCGTGACAGCTCTGCTCACAGTCTGACATGGCAAAGCAAGCAACCTGGTTTATATTGCCTGTCTGGCACTGAAATGTTGTTGTGATGGAGCAGGCCTGTTTGCCCACTGTCCCATTGAGCCTATGGTAAAAATTGCTCACAGCAAATGAAATGGAACAAGAAATAAATGCACTGAAGTGCATCAGTAATTTTCTTTGCAGACAAGTAATGCTCAACCCAGGTAAACATGCTTGACTTTAATTTTCACCTTAGCACTCTTCATATTTGGTTCCTTATCTATAATGTTCTGAAAATTTTTCAAGAGCACCTCTACTCTCTGCTATGTGAGCAGAAATCAGAAAATGAAACTAGAGAGGGGTCTTTGAGCAGTGGGCTTCATTCTGCTGATAGGATGATCAGCACTGTATTCCCATTCATGGAGTTTGAAATGTGCTCAGATTCTTTATTCTAATTATTCCTACCAGAAGACAGATGCAGAACCTCACTCTTCTCATGAATAGAAATCTTCTGATTTTCCTCCTCAGTTTATTCATAGATAATATATACACATTTGTTCTTGTGACAGTATTGTTCAGCTCCCAGTATTTTTCTCTTCTGTTTACTGGTTTATGGAAAGCAATCATATCATTCTTAGGCCTAATTTAGCAAAGCAAACAAGCCAAGTTCTTCTAGTTCTCTTTCTGTAAGGTGGGACTTTTTTCTCTGCTCATCCTAGTAATCCTTTTCTGCATATGTTTCAGCTTGAATCTGTGGTCTCTCAAGCCTGACTTCAGGAATACTGCAGTTATTTCAGGTAAGGTGGTATCAGCATCTCAGAGTCTGGCATTCATATTTTCCTGACTCTATTGGAAATACCTTACCTGGAAACACATCAAATAAAATTTAATTTTTTAACTTTTTCATTATGCAGGCTTCTCCAGTTATCATTCTCAAGTGATGAACTTCTGTGTCAGGATGAAATTTCATGTTATTAATCTACAGTACTTTGTACAAATGAATTTCAGCCCTTTTTGCTATTATTATTCTGAAAGGCATCTGTAACACTCTGGGTGATGTCTGGATCCTGCATTAATCTTGCAGTGCCCTTTGTCTTGGGTCACCTGAAAACTTTATCAGTACATGCTCTGTTTTGTACTAATTCATTTTGAACCAATATCACCCATAAATATGTTAAATCAGACCAGTCACTTCCATAGAATTGTAAAGTGGAAAATGAACAACTTACATCTGTTTTTCTACTCTTTGCACAATCATGTCTAATTCCTAACACTTTCTTTTAAAGAGTTGTTAGTCCAGTTAAGTTCAGACCTCTTTCCAAGTGTTTGTTTTCCTTTGCTGAGGCTGCAAATTATTCAGGGTTTTGAAGTCCTGGCTTAAGGACACAACAAACTTTTCCATTTAAACCACTGGACTGTCCAGGCCACTTGGTTTTGCTAACTCATTCCTACACATTTCTCAGAGTTTGCACTGGGGAAAAAACCGCCTCAAAGTGTTTTAATTTCTCTTTCTTTTAATGAGTGTGTCACAACTAGTTCACATACTCCACAATTACTTTATATGAGAGGCCTGTCTGTAATATCTTCACCAGTTATCAAAACTGCATATAAAATGTCATAATTTTCTCCTGATTACACTTTTAGTGATGAAAGTTTTTGGCTCTCATTCTTGGAACAACTGGACATTGAATGATTAGCTCTGCAGTCTGTAGCTGGAAAGATAACATTTCTATAATGATGCTGTGCATGGTTAATAGCTCTCACTTTAACAGTGCAGAGATGTCTGTTCAGATTGCAGCCCATTGCTTAGAGGCCTGACATGGATGTGGAAGACTAAGTAGCAAAGCCTCTAATGCTGTTCTTTCCCCAAATGACTTCACCAAATCAAGTTAATTTTATCCATTCCTTTATTTCTCATGTGTCTCTGGTTTATGATACCATCAACACTCATTAATTGCCAGCTTACCATACACATACACATTACACATTTTTACCTCTATGTTATCTGGACACTGCATTCTTGCATTAAAGGCACAATTGCTGGATTTTGGTATTAATTTATCACAGGTAAAATAAAGCACTCTCAATGCCAGAGTGAAATATGAACAGCAATAAAGCTAAAGCAACCTATATAGGAAATCATGAATTATATTCTGTTGTTTACAAGCTTACAAGACAAAAATCTTCAGAAAAAGCTGTTGTGATTTCAATTATGTTAGTGAAAATCTCAGGTCTCTAGCAAGACAGGCTGCTTTTACTGTGTGTCTGCTGTTGACATTCCCTGCATTTGGTTCCTGAACAAAAGAAAAGCACAATGCTGAATGGAAAAAGATCTGGCAATCCCAGGATACAAAGATTTGAGACTGAAAGTGGCTATTGATGCATTGATTAGTAGAGCACTTAAGCTCAGGATTCCAATTGGTTTAGAATAAAATACTGGCCTGACTAATGTTAGGCAGGTGCTCTGTTATCTTACAAAACCGAAGCCCTCATGGGAATAAAATAATAAGAATAAATATGTGTGGCTCAGCTCTGTGTTTCCTAAATGAAATATAAATAGAAGAATAAGAAAAAGTACTTTTAGCTCTGCTACATGTTTCCTAAATAAAGCATATAACAGTCTAAATATCTTTTAGAGGCAATGAATCCTGGTTTAGAAGTATTTATTGTGATGCGTGAGGCCTCAATTAGGAGTACAGGAGGTAAAGCAAAAAGGGAAAATATAGGCTGAGGATCAAGAATTTGCTGACGTTCTATTTTTATAAGCCAAGAGCAAGCAGAGGCTTTGGACTCACTCTGTGTGTGTGACCCAGGCAGAATATTTTCAGGAGGTCTAATCTTTCAAAGGGCATTTTGGGGGGGAATTCTGTAAGTCCAGCTTTCTTTGAAGTACTTCCAGTTAGCACTCTGGGCAGCTTAACCATTTTGCAAAAGCCATATTACAGCCCCATGGTGTTTTCTGCAAAGAAGACATGCTTCTGCATTTCACTTCTACAGTCTTAGAAGGTTGTTTTTTTGGGTTTTTTTTGGAAAGAAAAGAAAAACCCCGAGAGAAGAATATACTATTGCTTTTCGAGATGATACTTTTTGCTCACATCAGTGAGCTGTAAAGGTCAAATGGCATCTGTCTTTGTCACGAGTTACTAGACACTTGCCTGTAAATAGTGGGTTCGGTCCTGTATTTCAAATGCCGGCTGAGTACTGAGTGAAATTTGCCTTCGAAAGCCCTGAGCGATTTGACCAGCAAGGACCAGCTGCAAAAATGAAGGGAGAACTTGTTTAATGTTTAACCAAATTAACCAATTGCACAACGTGGTGCTTTCCAGCTCAGTCAGAGCCTCTCTGGGAGAAAGCAGGAATACAGAAGTTGCAGATGTTTGTCTGGGTGACTGAGATAACCCTGCAATATCTGGAAAAGAGAAAGCCAGGTGACTAGGGAGCCCGATGGTGTCAGGGGTCGTCGCTAGTTGCAGGGACATTTCTCGGTTTTCAAACACTGCAGCAAAACAGCTCGGTCTTCAAAGAGCAGCGAGCATGCTGGTGTTGGGTTGCAAATCCCCTGCCACCCCTGCTCCAGCATATGTTATCTCACTGGGATTACCAAGAAACTTGAAAGATGTGCTTCTGTCATCCTAAAACTGACAAGTGGGCTGAAGGAAAACATTTGCTCGGAGTGTGGGCTTAATGAGGTCTGATGTTATCTTTCAGACCAAATGCCTGAGCGAGCAATTCTAAATGAGCATGTGGGCTGCCTTAGCGCCTGCCACCTTTCCCTGATGGAGAGCAGGTCCAGGCAAACCAGGGAGGGCACAGAGAGCAGAGCTGTGGGGCTCTGTGGGCCTCGTGGGAGGGCTGGTAAGCAGAGTCCATGGGATAAAAGCAGTTTTCAGGGTTCCTTCAGGTTTGGGTGACACCAGAACCGTGCACATGCCCTACTATGCAAAACGGCCCCTACGTGGCTGATTGTGGACTGAGATGCCATTTGCTCACTGAAAGCACAGCCCTAACAGTTCAACGGGAGTGAGCTCCTCATCATGTCTCTGTTTCTACTCCATTCCACCGTACCATGGTCAACCACCCCCAGGTGTTACTTGGTGGATGTGGCGATGTGCCCCTGAGCAGCTGAGCTGACAAGGGAAGGCGTCTTGCCCTGACAGTCTTGTTCTGGGAGCAGGATAAGGAGTGAAAAAAACCTGTCACTGTCAATTAGCTAATGTTTGTATAAGGGATGGTTGAATCCCATGGAGTTTTGTTAACCTCGTGGCCTCTTTGTAAAACCTGCCTGAGTTCATGAACCTATTCCCATCTTGTAATTTAAAGCCATACATTCTCCTTAGGGGTGGGGTTAATAAAAATATGCTTTTAGTTAAGAAGAGTATGATGTTATGCATAGGGGTAGAACATTAGCTCTCAATTTAGGCAGGCAGATGCTCTTGGCAGTACAAGGGCAGTACATGCACTTCCATTTGTTTTTCCCTTCCTCCTCTTCTTCCATTTCACAGCTACTTGGAAATTATTTTTCTGCTACCTGCGTTTTCTCACTTGATTTCTCTGCAGTAGTTTGTTTTTCTGCAGTCTCCTGAAGGTGACAAGGCCCTCATGACTTACCAAATCTAACCATAAAAGCATATTCAAATAGGCTTTGAAAAGAGGCTGAATGGATTCCCTGCTCTTTTCAAAGTAAATTCTATCAGCACAAAATATCAAATGCCACCTGTACCTCCTGGCTCCAGCAGAAGAGAGGGATGTCAAGATGTGAGGATTCCCTTTGTCTGGACAAATGTGGCCATTACTGCTGGTGCACAGCACCTGCATCCTGAGAGTACTCTGGACCACTGCTCCCTGACCTACTCAAGACTTGATTCCTCTGTTGTGTTAGATTATGAAAAGTACCCCAAAATTGACCTAAATCACCTACTTTCAAAGGCAAGACTGATTTTGGTCCAAGTCCAAGTAATTTTGCTCACATTAATAATGTCAAGACAGTATTTCATGGTGTATCAGTTAAAACCATGTCATCATCTAAACATCTCACTGCAAATTCAGCGCTCACAGGCAGGCTAACAACTCTGGGATTGGCATCAATCCAGAATAAAACTTTGGTTTCCAGAACACAGCACATTTTTTTAATGTAACATATTTAAATGACTTTGGGGGGGGNNNTTATGTAACAGTTTTAAATGGTTTTGGGGGGGGGGGGGGAGGGTAGGAGGGGTTGGTATTTATGATGACTTATTTTATAGCTCCAGGATTTCAACTTATGTAAGATGTTCATGTTTCATTAGGAAGCATTCTGAAGTTTTTAATGCTATTACAGATATTATTTGAAATTGTAATGTTTAAATGTTTTAGTAGAAATATAAATTTGTATCCATTCTGTAAATCATGCTAGAGAAATGAACAGAGCAATTCAGACTTGACCCTTCCCATATTCTAATGCAGAAAGAGTATAGAAGGAGTAATTTTTAAAATCAGGGTATAAAAGAAGTAATTCTAAAAAAAATCTATTCAGCACTTTATTTTTTCAGAAGATTTACTCCTCAATCATTTAATCTTATCAAACAAGGTAAATTTATATACACAGACACAATTTGGTACGATTTTTTGATTTATTAATGTGCTAGCTGGTTTACGTGCCAGTGCTGATTTGCCACACAAAAAAAAGACATTTGAGAAAGTACACTTAATCACATGAAAAACCACTCTGTTTTTACTGGTTTGCCTCACTGTATTTGGAAGCCTGGTGACATTTTCTTTAGTCCCCAGGTCACAGAGCATTTCTCTGACATCACCAGCCTGCAGAAAGAGATGTGCTTAATAGTTTCCAATGTCTACATCATAACTCCTTCCCCCTTTTCCACTCAGAGTGTCATTACAGTCATATGGCTCATTTTTTTTTTTACAGAAGGCTGCTTTTTGTAGCAAAATGATGGCACGTATTGGTGTCCAGAGTATCTTCTTCTTCCAAATCTGTGCACAATGGCTGTGTCGTCAACATGACCATGAGCAGGACCAGCCTGGGTGTATTAGCCTCTTTCAACAGGGTCAGTGTTTGGGTTTTTTGGTACCCATGGCATGTGACAGGGATGTCAGCAAAACAAAGTCAGTGGGCAAGCTTCTCTTGAACAGAATATGGCACACAAACCTTGGCCACCACCTTTTGGCATTATTTTTGGCAGGGGGACAGGTATTGAGTGCTTTAAATGGGTCTCTGGGCAAATAAGGACAGCTCTGCAGAAGGAAATGCGTCTTTGGAGGGTTCAAGAAATCATGGTGAAGGTTCTAATTTCCTACCAAACTCCAGCAGGCTTTTCATGGATTTGTTGAGTGACCCGTGTGGGGTCTGATCTGTCCTCTCATGCCTTCAGGTGACTGAATCACAGAGCTGTCCCTATTGTGCCTGTTCTGGGGTAAAAGAAACACTACATTCTCATCTGCTTTCCTGAGGGTTTCCTATAGATACCACTGAACATATGGTGCTTGCCCATCTGGGACTACCACACACGAATAAAATCTGAGGACCCTGTTTCTAGCCCTTGCTCCAAAGAGAGCTGCAGCTGTCATGCAGGACTATATCCAGGACCATCAGGTCCTCCTGAGGGGGAGGAGGTAGACAGAAGTGTGTCTTCTACAGGCTGTGAATCCCGAGGCACTGGTCATGCACATGGTGTGTTTGCTTATGGAGCAACATCTTTCTCTCTTCCTCCCAGTTTTCTTTCATAAATGACAGTACAGGCCTTATATTCACTCAACCCCCACTGCACTCCACAGTCGAGAGATCCATGCACAAGGTCCCACCGTTAGGTGCATGCAGTCTTTACGTATGGAAATATGGAACACCGAGGCTTTTACAGAGTTTTTCTGCTGGTGTCAGCGAGTCACAAAGTCTAATTACTGGTGCTTTTACCATTGTGGCACTGATGCTCCCCATAAAGTTATTAGTAGTTACTTCAGGATTTGCAAAAACCCTTAAAAATAAAAGCTGGGGCATAAACGTCTCAGCTATAGTGCTTCAGTTGCACTTCTACTTGGTGAATGTATAACAGAAGAAAGATAATTTCTGGAAGTATAATACAACTAGTGATAATAAGTAATAGAACTGTATACCGTTCTTGCTCCTATCATTCCTCAGCTGTTGGCTTGCAATGCAGAGGGATAGAAATGAAAGATAATTAACAAAATATAGTGTGGAGTGGTCTAATCAGCAAGTTGGATGTGTCAGCCTCAGCTGAGTGCTACCTAGTGTTGAAGTCTGTAATTTCATTGGTTTCATGACCGGCTTTTAGAGGCAAGAAGATCAGCTAGATTGTAACAGGATATAATACTTTCTAGAGTGAAAAAGCTTTACAAAGTGAAAAAGCATCCTTTTACCTATCCTTCTCAAGTCATTCCTTGCGGCAACAGACCAATAAAAATTGTGGTTTTAATCTTCTCCTATAATTCATTGAATTTAAAATCATGTACAGGTGTCCTGATTACCAAGAACACACAAAAAGCCAGCTCCATCCTGTGTAGAGCTTATTTATCCCTGAATCCATGTTCTTGGGTTCTGACACTGTTAACAATACATTGAAGGGAAATTTTGCCCTGATGCCTAACTTGTCTCTCTGCATAAAACTCCATCTTGAAGCCCCCTGTAATACCTAGACATTTTTGGTAAGCAAAATATAACAAAGCTATAACTCTTCAAAGGGAGCTAAGTAAGTATTTGATGCAGTTGTACACTCTTGAAGACTCAGACATAAAAAGAAAGTGCAGCAAATTACCAAATGGCAGCATCAACTGAGCTATAGTAATTGCAGAGAGACATTCCAGTTAAATTGCTCTGACATGCATTTGGAGTAGGCAAATAACTTATAGGCCAGTGTATAGAAATTTTTCAAATTACCACAACTCCATTGTGAGTCTGAGCACAAAGTGAAAATCCTTTTAAACACCCATCCTGGGAGACACACATTGCTTATGCAGTGCATGAGTAAGGCATGATTTTCTCTTTTTGTAACTGAGACAGGACAAGAAAGATCTCCATGGTCCTTGACAAACACTCAGGTGCCTGGATTTTTTTTCTTATACCTATTAAATCTTAATTAAAGATAGCACGAACAGGTCCATCTAATGGCTGTGCCTGTGCAGCAGACAGAAATGTATCCTGCTTTTTGTCCCACTTAATTCCCTCTTGTCTGGTTTCTTTGGGGAGTGTCTTTCTCCACACAGGAACAGATTTGCAGATCTGACCATGAACCACTTGTATTTTAGTTCTTGATGGAAAAAGGCTAAAGGAAAACTGGGCCTTCATCTCAGCACCGCACGTTAATAATCTCAATGAAATTATTGACATTATTACAAGAATCATGGAAGATGAATTCAGCACTTTTTCATTTAGTGAGAATACAACTCCAACATTGCAAGTGCATTAGAAGGACTCTGGCACTGTCCCAACATCTGTCCACTGTGATCCAGTGGAGTCAGTTTGGTCTTCACATTCATTCAGTGTTGAACTTTGTGCCATATTTATTGATAAAGGATGGAAAATACAGCAGTGGCTTTAACAAAAAGGTTATCTGTTTCTTGACAGCAGGACAATATCCTACAACCTCACAGATCACTGAGAAGCCTACAAATATTAGTGGTTTTTACTCATGCTCTCTATGGATTGAATTAAAGCCAGTTTAACAGAAAAGTAGCAAAAGAGAGTCCAAACTCTTGAGTGTTTGACCAAAAGTTGTAATGGGCTGTCTTTGCAGCAGGAGTGTCCCTGGAGCTCTTGTCACCAGTCATCTGGGTTTCCTTGGGGTTAGGTGATGAGGCCAACTCGGAAGCTGCTGGATCAACATTAACTGTAAGTTACACAGCAACAAAGACCATTGCCAAGCACTCCAAAACAATTAAGCAGAGCCAGGTAAAAGGATTGAAGGTTTTTGTTTGTGTCTTTTTTTTTTTTTTTTTTTTTGTTTGGTTTGGTTTGGGTTTTTTTATTTATTTTTTTTTTAAACAAAGCAAACAGTCAAATGCTGGCTGCCTTACCTCCTGCTGAGAAAGTTCTCTGACTCGACTGAAGGGCCATTCACAGCATTTCAGTCAGACTGAAAAACAGCTGTACATGCTGAACAAAATAGGAAAAAACCAACAATGTGCTGCAGGATGGACTTCCTCCTGATGAAAACTAATTTCTCCTTCAAAGAAGGAAAGACTTAGCTCAAGATTTTTGTAAAGAACTGGAAAAGCAGGAATGATAAAAGCACTTAACGCCAGATGCTCTCGAGGTAGCGACAGCACCTTTATGCGTGCGGAATCCCTGCCGGGATGAGTTGTAAAAGTTCTACAACTCACCCAAAGGACAGAGTCCTAGCTACTGCAGATAACCTGTTTCTGCTGGCTCCTCTAGGACAAGAGTTTCCCCAGGTGTGGTGTGGTAGTGCAGATGAGAATAAAAGGCTCAGACAGAGGGCCCTTCCCCGGGATATCAGCCGTTTATTGTGAGTCCAGTGCTGCGTTCTGAGGATCCAGAGTTATCCAGATGGCTGAGTAACCCAGAAGAAAGAGCAATGAAGAAGCCCTGCAGGGCTCTTTTAAAGGGAGAAGGGACCAGGAAACACCCAATGGGGAACGGCATAGTTCAAAGTGACCAGTGGAAGAGAGCTTTCCAGGACATAGCCATATATGGGATCTGAAGTATGGATGCGGGTAATACAAGGGAAATATGGGATTTTACCACAGCTCAGGTAGAAGGTTCAGATATTGGAGGAAGAAGGCCGAGGGCTTTGCCTTGGCTTTCTTCCCACCAAAACGTGAAGCTTAAAAGCAGCAGCTTCTGCCAAGTGCGCTGCTACAGAATGAGATCTGGACTGAACTGTCAGTAAAAGAGGGCAGGCTGGCTTAGAAGAGTATGTGAGCTCACCTTTTTCATAGAAAACATTTGCCACTTGTAGAATGAGTACTATTTTAGCCCTTCAGATCTGACGAAGTAAGTGGGATCTCCTATCTCCAATGGCTGCTGGTACATTTTACTTGAATTGCATCACTGTAAAAGCAGACCCAAATTCATCTAGTCAAATGGAGCTTTTTGAGGGAAAATAGAACCTCCAATATTTGCGTTTAGAATCTTTTAATATGCAACTGCCTTAAAGAATGCAGTGCTTTTATGTTTCCAGGATTTTTTTGGATAAAGTATGTTTTATAGTTGGTCAGCTCACTGACCCCAGTGCTCATTGCTGCAGAAATTCAGTGTTTCTGACATTTTCATCAAGTAAGGAAATCAGGGCATTCTCAGCCAGGGTAGTCAAAAACAGCACTGGGTTTAGGATAGACCCAAAAGTTAGCTTTTGTTGTAATCAGCACAACCTATATGAACACATGGGGGCTTTAAGCCTGGAGTCTTACCATGTCTCAGACTTGGGAATGTCAAGGCAAGGAAACTGTATCTAATCAGAAATGAAAAATTTTGAACTGACACACAGCAGGAGATAAACACAGACTTTTAATATTTATTGTGGGAGAGCTAAAACATTTCTTGCCCAGGTGCTCTGAGAGTGTGGTATGACCCAGTCTCCTGTTGGAAGACACAGCTGATGCCAGCAGGACCTCACATGACAGGTGATCACCACCATGTTTTCAAAATCCTGGTGTTGTAAATGCAGTCCTGGACTTCCACACTTGCACAAGGCCCTGAATGAAGAGCTGATCCACATTGCAAACAAACAGGCAGGAATAATTAATTGCATCTAAATGTTTTTGCAGCAACAAGGTCAAGAAAAGGAACGGAAAGTTCACTAGGAGGATATAGAACAGAGAAAAATGGAAAGATTGGAGATGAAAAGAAGTTCGGTTATCTGCCTTACACTGTAGGATCAAGCTTTAGCACACCCTTCTCCTCCTATTCCTCCTTACAGCCATATCAGTGGACCTTCTCCATGAACTTGAACCTTATGAAGGATAAGTGGGAAATATGAGCCTGCTGCTTTGTTATTTCTGGTAGCTCTGCAGACAGAGAGCATAACTTCCCCACCTTCATGATGTTTTACTCTGTCAGAAGGCCATCACAACTATTCCAGGACTCGCAAAAACACACTTCACTCATAACAGAATATGCCCAATGTATGAAGGGAAGGCATAAAAACAACAACAACTAAAAAATTTAAACAAAATACAATAATCTTTCCAGTTTTTTTTCACCTTGTTTGTTCTACTCCCACCACTGAGTCTTTAAACTCCTTGAAAACCAGCTGTTCTTTGCCTTGTGTGATAGAGCATTATGTGGTGATGATGGTTAATAAGGAAATGTAACACTTTAAGAGGCAATACACTATGTTATTACATTAAAAAGCACCATGAAAGATCTGACATGCTGTTTTTAAGCAGAGAAGATAAGACAAATGATCAGAGAGTGAGGTGCTACAGCTATTTGAGAATGGACTGTTCTTCATAGGCTGTACAATTATTGTAATACAGACTCCTTATTTTCATTCAAGGTCTGTGAGTCAACCAAACAGGGAAGTTTTCTGACCATGACATGTAGGCTTCATGCTCAAGGTCAGTTGTTGGCCTAGGATGTACCTTGGCACTCAGGGACATGGTTTAGTGTTGGACTTGGCAGTGTTGGGTTAACGGTTGGACTCCATGACTTTAGAGGTTTTTTCCAATCTAAATTACTCCATGATTCTTTGTGCCCATATCCACATATTTCTTGTGTTGGGATAAAATTTTCTGATTCTATAAAGGAAGTTCCGAGGCATCCAGTGTACACACCTTCTTATGGTGCCAGGGAGATGAGAGGGGAGGCATTGCTTTTGAACCACCCTCACTTTCCTCTGCTGACCCTATAGAAATTAATTGAGATTTAATCCATATGTGGACATAGTATATGTCAGGTCAGTGATGGCTGCTCACAACACATGCCCTGTGCACCTGCAAATTCGTGGACCTTTTATAACTGTTTTATTTGTCTGGATGAGATTAACATTGTCAGCACTTCTAGAGAAAATGCTGTAATTGGTAAAGAGGATGGGCAGGAGGCAGAAGGGAGTAGGGTTGTGGAAATCTTAATGCGCATTGCCAAGGATCTTCACATTTCTCATTAGCATCAGGCACCTCATGTCTGAAGTAGAATGTCTCTCAGCAGCTCACAAGAACTCCACCTATTTGTCATCCAGAAATATTCCAAGGAAATAATGAATCCAGATATTTGGGGGTTTTTTGCTCCACACTGAGAAACAGAACATGAAAGCCAAACTCCGTCTTCTGCTGAAGATCACAGTAAGCAATACTGCAGATTCTATGGGCAACATAGGACTAACAAAACAGCCTACTCAGTTCAAAAGTATTTCATCTCAGTGGCCTTGCTTTCTTCTTAACAGAGAAAATTATGCCATTGGTATCAGTGCTGCTTTTTCAATCCGGTTGTGTGTGGTACCTACAAAGACTGTTTGGGGCTTCTTCATCCCAATTGTCAAGACACAAGGAACAGGAACAACAAAACTCTGACAGCTTCTATTGCAATGAGAACTGGTTTGCTGTAACACAAACGCTACCAGTGAGCTATGTAATAGACCTTGAAAGGTTCAGCTTACAAAGCATTTTAAGCCAACTTTTGCAAACATGGTTATGTAAACCACTGAAAAGGGATTTGCACTGATAATACTAAGAGTTGTTCAACTTCAGCAGTGCTAGCAGGGAAGGGATATGGTTGGACAGAGACAGAGAGAAATGGATGAATGAGATATTCCTCAGCTATGCTGGCCAAGCGGATGCATGACTGCAGCAGCTAATGGTCATACTCAAGTAGGATAATTTCCATATTTGTAGGATGAAGCCAGAAACTGTGTAGTTTATTAGCCATGAACCTTTCAAGCCAGGCATTAGACACTCTGCTCTTGTTTGGATTGTATGAACACTCATCCTCCCTTAGCACTTGCCCTATAACTAAAACTTTTATTCATCCGTCTTGAGCTAAAGTCTCTTCACTGTTGAATTGCACAGTGAATATTTAGCACTTGGACTCTTCTACCCCTCACTGTGACTACGTCATGCAATGAGATGTGATTACACAGTCTTTGAGATGAACAGTATTATATCAATACACTGTCATGAAATATGGATTGAAAATATATTATCATTTTGGATATAAAAGTTCTGAGAGCAAGAATGGTAATTTACTACACATTTCCACATTTCCTAAGACAATAGGGCCTCGACCCAGACTTTGGCTCTCCAGGAACATTATAATGCAAACAATATTCACAAATCTAATGGAAAAGTTTTTGTATTATTAGTATTGCTCCAAGAGATATAGTGTGACATTAGGTTGCTGCATAAAAGTGAGGAGCCCTGAATGATTAGACTAACTTCCACAACCAGGATACTGCTTTACAGGGAACTAAAATCCACTTTCAACTCTCTATAACATTCCCCCTAAGACCTGTTATGAAGTCTCCTACATGTCCACCGAGGTTTCAGTAGGATGCAAAAATGTGTGGTCTGCTACCAAAATGGCTATTGTGTATTAAGTCACTGACATTTTAATATCTGTTGTACATCATCACCTCCATTGCACTTTAGCAACCAGATTTCTGCAGTCAGGCTTGCTCCTGAATCAGTTTCCGGGATGATGTGATCCTCAGTGTTGAGCTACTTTAGCCTTTATCCTTAGAACTCAATTACCTTCTGTGGAGTAATTTTGGATTTATACAGCCTCAGTGTGAGAGAAAAGCTCTAGTCCTGCCCTTTTGAGGAAAATGGTGAGGAGGGCAACTGTATTCAGCCCAGTGAAAAGACCTCATGAAAGTGATTTCTGCACAACCACCCAATTCACTGGATAGAGAAAGCATGAAGCAATGTGTAGGTGGATGGTTGGAGCTACCCCTCTTCTCTTCTGATAAAACATCGTCCTGTGTAACTCATTAAACCTTTTAATCTGCTCTTAACTGTTTTTTCTCAATTTTTTCCAGGGATCATTTAGTGTAGCTCTGCTGCTAGACACCTGTTTTTTCCCCCAAGAAGTGTCTTGCCATGGAGTGAGGGGCAGAAATCTTTGGCATGGCTCAGCTAAGCCTTGCTACCCTTCCTGTTTCAACAGTGCTTTAGAGGCATGAAAGAGAGGGGGGGAGGGATTAAAATTAAGCTCTTTTGTGGCGAAGGATTATGTACAGTTTTTACTGTATCCTGAAATGAGGAGAGAAAAGAGAGAGTAACAGAGGGGAAAGCTGTTCTTAAAGCCAACTGCCAGCTTAATCAAGCAAGCTTCAGAAAAGCCCAAGGTGATAGGTCAAGCCAAAGAACCACCACGATTAAGTCAGCCAAGGCAGAGTGGTCAGTCTTTCTGCATGTTCAGGATATACTGGCAGCCTCTGCTTGGCTTAGGCAGGATGACAGAACAGAGAACTTCAGCAACAGCTGTTCCGGCTGCTGCTTCAATATTGCCTGGCTGTCATCAATTTGCCATTAATTCCCTTCAGATGTACTGGGTTTGCCTCACTGCTTTTCCAAAGCTGCATTCTGCACGGCACCAGGCTTTCACTCTTCCCATCAGATGTTTGATAATTGCACTGAGTTAGAGACTGGCAGTGACAGGCATTAATGGGGGCATTACCGGCATTATTAATGTGTGTTCACTTTTCTGCTTCCCCTGCCTGCTCAGATTGCAGATCTGTTCAACTGCTGGCAGCAAAATGACCTGATGCAAAATGATACAAGAGAGACAAAACATAGTTACAGCACTTCCTAAATCATCTTGCATAACACCAAGCTGTATTGCCATGCATTACATCTGTATTTACATCAAGGAAAGGCAATACTCAGTACCTTGCATATGGAAACAAACATACTTTATGTGTGTTATTCTCCTCTTTAAGGTGCAGTACTTGGCAGTTGCACATGACAACACTGTGTTGTGTTATGGTGGTTTCCAGGATAGCAATGTGCTCAGTCTGGGGATGCTTCTGCATCCATTCCTATTCTCATGCACAATCAGGAATTCACTAGGGCAAGTTCATCCCAGGAGTATTGCCAATCAGACCACAGAGGGACACCAGGGGTGGATGTGCCATATTTTCCTTGCTGTTATGCTGCAATACAGCTCTGTGAGTAGCTGGAGTTCTTCACACCTTCATGGCACTGCAGAGCTTCCCGACTTAGAAAACTCTCTCTGTGAGGGCATATTACAGCTTTCAAGTGAAAGAATGATGTTTTGGTTTGATTTGTTTTATTAACCATGGACCTTTATGTTTAGGTAATGAATCAGAGCTCATCCTGAAAAAGACTAAACTATATTTAAGAATAGCCTGTGCAGGCAGTGTTGCTAATGTTGCTGCAGTGAGTACATGTTGGTTTTTAGAACAAGTACCAGTTTCTGTCTGTGGTGGGTGAACAGCTTTTACATTCTCATAGAAACAACAGCTACCGGGAACAGGGTTTGTTTTGCAGCTGCCATGAATGAGCATACATGCTGCCAACAGCACTCATTCCTGGGAACAAAGTCTGCCTGGCTTTGTTTCCAAATATGAACCTCCCGCAGTAAGTGCCAACATACTTCACCTATTTTAACACGGTGGGGCCTCTGTAGAGGGACCTGGGAAAGAGGGTCTGGAGAGGAGGACGGTCTGCCAAAGGAAGAGGAATTATCCTTCTCCTGGAATTTTTCTTGTCTGTGAACAAATGGACAGAAACACTCTGAAATATGTAAACCCAGCCTTCAACATTTCAAGGAAATGCCTAAATGCCTCATCTTGGCAACTTTCCCTTTCTCTCCAATATTTATTTCCTAGTCTCACCATTTATTGTGCAAAATACTGGTACTGAGTCAGTCTTGCAAGCAAATGCATCCTCTGCTGTAGAGAGGAACAAAGATTTGCCCAGCTTCACTGAGTGGATTTAAAAGTTTAAAAGCCCAGTTTTATACAAGCAGAGTCTCTGCCTAGGCAAATACCAGAACCAGCATTTGGCAGAGGAGTGGGGAACAGACACCCCTCCTCACACCTGCACTGGGCCCACAAAACTTACATCAGGGGCATAAGTTAGGGGCAGTAGATACTCACTTGAATGAGGGGATATGGGTGTGCATCCAGGGTATGCCTCAGCCATGACCCAGTGCAGGATCTCAGTGAGATGCTGTTCTGCACCTGTCCTTACTACTCATCTGCTTTGGCTTTCAGGGGACCAAAACCTAGTGTGAGGGCCAGCACAGAGACTGCACTGAGTTCCAAGGGAATTAATCCACACTGGTCTGAGTGAGAAGGATCCTGGATGAGCCAGCAGCATGTCTATTGCCCTGGCTGAATCTCCTTATTGGCTTAGAAAGCTGGAAAAACAGTTACTAGTGAGGCAGGGGACTGGAAGAAACTGGAAAATACAAGCTGAAGGCAGTTGAGGACTGCCATGGAGAAATTTCAGCTCCCCCCAAGTCTGGGACCTTGGTGCAATGCTAAGCTAGTCCCTTCAACCAGACTTCTCATACATGGCTGTCAACTGGCATAGTGACTAAGATTTTTTTTTTTTAATTTAAGTTTAACATTTGCTTACTGGGTTTTAAAAATAATTTTAAAACAAGACTTCATGTTGAAATAAAAAGTAGCCTTTTGAGATAATAAAATTAACAACAAAGTGATTTTCACACTCAAAAGCAACAGCACAGCAAACACTATGCACAAAACATTGCTGTTTCAAATCTGCATTTTTCACAGATCAAAATGGAGTAGACACCCTCCTTCATGCCCCCAAGCCCCTATTCTGACAGGCTTAGGGATTGTTTACTTTTTGTTTCCTGATTTCTGCCTAGAAACCCTTCAGTCTGACTGGCAGAAATGCTGAACACTTAAAGCTGCAATTGTAGTACATAGGAAACTTGCTTTCACTTCCATCTCTTTTTGCCTCATATTCCTTACATGTAGAAAGGTGCTGAATTACTTTTCATTTGTAAGAGTTATTGTGAGAGGCTATTTCTAAACACCTGTGAAGTGGCTCACTGCCTACTGTAAATTCCACAGGAAGGCTCATGAACATAAGAGTGATTCTTACTGCATTGGTGGGCAGTAAATAAGGTGTGGGACTGCACATGACCAACACAGAGGCAGGAATGTATTGCACAGCTTCTCCCTAAGCGAACACAATCCGTCATGTCCAGGGGCTGGTGCAGTGCAAGCACAGCACAGATTCTATGGCTCTGGGGAGCTATGGACCACCATGGAATCTAGCCTCTGAATGGGATGAACTGAAGGTGTGTGAGTGATTTTAATCTGGGCATTTCCTAATAAAAGTACATGAATTTACAGCCTTGAAAATGTATTTTAATAGAAGGTGTTTGTGTGCACTGAACATGATGCAGAATAAATGAAAACCCATGCATTTAACCAGCTTTGCTAGCAGTTTGTCTCTTGTAAAGAAGATTCTCCTCATTGGGCCTTTTCCCAATACAGAAGCATTTCACATTTTTCCCTTTTTGACCAACTAAAACAAAAAGCTAGGACAAGTCACCTTACAAAGCTCATTCTTATACAGTTTTTAGGAAACAGTCATTTGGATACATTTCAAATAAGCAGCCAGCCTTGTGCATACTTATCCAAACCTAAACCTCTTACAGTGTTCTCTCCCTACTATTAATCTTATATCCTATTGGTAGGATTTCTTGTGACTTTTCTGGATGCTGGTGCTGTATTTTGGCTGGATGTGGGTGACCTGCTCTGGATGACCGAGGTATCAAAAAGTTAATTGAGATTTCCAAACATGTAATTAATCTCAAACTGTATCTCAAACTTTATCTCGAACTTTATCTCACCTAACAGGGCATAATTACAATGTTGATAGTAGATCTAGATTTGTATTAAATGACTCAGAGGATAATAAAACTCCTCTCAAGGCATGGAAGACCCTTTCTCCTCTGAAGCTGACAATCTGTTCAGAGGAAAAGAGCATTCTTATAGGGGCTATTTGAACTTGAGGGATACCAAAGGTTTCCTCTGGTATTTAAAGGTGTATGATACACAGATTACAAATCAGGGTATTTATGTTGACTCCAGCTGTGGGGAAAAAAGAACAGTAAGAAACTGTGATCTCTCTGGGCGCACAATAATGTATATACTTCACTAGTGTTCAGAGCATGAGACAGGGTGAAAATGCACACATTCTTACAGCCCAGATAGGAGATGGTGCAGTACCAATCTCCTTGCTTTTCAGATGAGAAGCTGACATGCATAGCAAGCCCAGGAAACAGATGCCTCAGATGGTCTATGTTTGTCTGTGATATATTCCCCACCCTTCCTTGCTCTACCACATTGCCAAGGCAAGCAAGTGGCTCAGTGGGACAGGCATCTCCTCTCTGGATTAGTTTTGGCTGTAGTTTTGTCTCCTTGAGGAGGGTGAAGCAATTTTTCTTTCAATGGGAAATCATAATATATGCCTGTGTGAGGGAACAATCTGCAGTTCATGCATTACAGGAACAGTTTCTATTTAGAAGTACACTTGGGATGAGATAGTGAAAAACAGACAGTAGCACTCAAAAAACCAAAAAGTCCCCTTCAAAATACACAGTGTGGGACTGTTTCTTGCTTAGTGCAATGTCACAGCCATTTCCACTCTGTGAATACAACAGGGCACAAGTCATTTCAAGTGCCTGTGGAGCGAAGGAGCCCCTCTCCCTTTCCCCATGCTCCTGCCTTCTGTCACTCCTACTTTAGTGAGTTCAGCAGTGAGGGACTGGTGGTAACATATCCTAGGTTTGGTATGTTCATCTCCTTTCCTCCTCCCACTGCATGTTCCCTCAGGCAACACTTGCACACTGAGATTTGTCTAGCACCCAAGTGAAGTCAGGTCAGCCTGCCACAGCAAAACTGCTGATGCTGAAGAGAGGAGAGTGGGTGGTTAGGAATGATATGTGATCAGCCCTGTACAGAAGGTGTTTCCTTTTTTTGCTCTTCATAATAGAGGTAGGGGGAGAAAGAGGGACATGCTCCAAATGGTGGGTATTTTTATAAAGTTCATTCTGTAATGCTCCAAAATGAATGACTGTAGTGCAACAATGAGGGCTGGATACTGAGCATGGTCAGAAAAGGACTGAGAGCACTGGGACCGACTCATTGCCCCTGCTGTGGCTACCACCAGATACAGTTCTGCTCCACACTTATAAGGCAGGAGTCAGGGAAAGTCATAAAGAGCGTAATTCATATTGTTACACATATTGCTTCCTTGAGGTGGTGTGTTATTTTGGTTTTTTTTTAAATCAACTTCAAGATTTCAAAAAATTAACATTTTAAAAGTGTGTGTTGGCATGCACAGTTATGTCCATAATTCATGAAGGCTTTTTAGGGATTCAGGAGGATCCAACAGTGCTGAAATCAGGGGACAAATCCCTAATCACTCTGACTTTATGCTCTTACACTTGGACCCAATCTGCTCAGTGTTGAAGCACCCAAGACATAGTAGCAGAAGAGAGAGCCCAAGGTCACTGTGCCATGCAGTCTGGTCTTTAGCACTGTCTGGCTGACTTTCGAGGAGATGAAACCTCCAAGGGTTGCAAATCAGCAAAACTTGAACAAGTAATGCCAGCTTCCAGAATTTCATTAAATTTTCAGGAAGTTGGCTGCTTACATGAACAAAATTTTGCCCTGGTACCTATGTGAGAGGACCCCAGTGGATCAAACACAGGTACAGCACTTAGGCCCTAGGTGTGCTGAAATGTACTGGCTTAGAAGGGTTGAGGAACTCTAACCTCCATCATGTGGCACAATATGTACATCAGTTCCTCTGAGTTATTTTTGGAAGGGAAACGCCCGCATTTAAACTGTACTAGATGAAAGTTAATTTAATCAAGGACATTTATATAATTGCTTTCATATGAACAACTATTGCTGAGATGAATTATAGAGATGGGGAGAAAATGAGTACTGTGAGATGACATAATACTACTGCTCAGAAACTTGTAGTCAAGGGGGAAATATGCCAGATGTTCTGTAGCACTTAAAGCTAATGGGATGCCACATTAATCACTCTTTAAGGCATCCTTCCTTACTTATGTATTGGAAATTGCTATCTTTCTTTTAAATTTCACGTTTCTGATTTCATCACATTGGGGCTCAACTCAAGGTCATTGCATCAGTATCATACCTTTGAGTGCGTCAATAGCCCTTGACTAGACTGAGATTTTTACACTCTCTGTGTCCAAGGGGTTTCCTTGGACATTTGTTGCTAAGTCCTGCCAGAGGTATAGCACGTTATGCCTCCTGAATTGGCACAGTTCAAAGACCTGCCAGGTATAGGAATTAACTGCTAAGAGTTGTGTGTTTAATTACACCCATTACACACACCAGGTATGAGAAACACTTATAGCTGGTCCCAGGGAAACACTTAAGTGGTCTAACTAGGTGTTCACAATATCTCCATTAATTGGTCTTTGTATCAAAATAAATTATCAACTTGCCATATCCACCCAGAAAAGAAACTGAGAACGACAACAATAATCTAAGTCCTACCCAGTCTGGAGTTTGCCCTATGACATAATGCCAAAACAAGGAACATAAACTGAACCAGAGCCAGCAGCCAAGGTGTTTGGCTGACAAGTTTGGAGACAGCAAGGAATCAAACACACTAAGTGACAGCCAGCCCAATTATCCCAAAATATGAATCTGGAGTTGTCTGTTCTCAAAGAAACACTCTCATGTGTGCAATGCTTTGTCTTGAATTAACTATTCGGCTAAATTTTCTGAAAGTACACCTGTTAATTTTTGGCGCAATTCCCTGAAAATTGCCAAAAGTTTCAGGGCAAATGAAGGCTAAGATCCAAATGCCGTAGAAGGCAAAGACATCCAGAGAATGGAATTGTATGTGGAAAGCTATTAGGACTGGAAAGGGAGACATATGAGATCTGTCTGGCTGAGAATAATCCAGGAAAGTCCTCAGAACTGCTGAAGAAGTTATCTCTGCAGACTAAGCTGGAAAAAAAAGAAGCTGTAAATCTAATGCTTGCTAAGCTGTATCTGTTGAAGTGATGCCATGGCGTGCACAGTGATTGAATTCTAGCACATTAGTATTACAGTCTAAGTTCTCTTCCACATTGACCAAATATTTTTACAAGTTTTTGAAGCTTAGCAAATTTTTTGAAAGGGGAAGAAGCTGTCCTAAGGAGATTTTAAAGTTCAAAAGCATTTCCTAGGTCTTCCCATTACCACTTGAAGTGCCAGCTATGCATCCTGACAGCAATTAGATCAGACCCACCAGAAAAAGCAATTGAAGAACTAAATTGAAATCTTCACATAGCTGTCTCCAGTGCACAGCGTGCATGAGGCAGAGTAGCCAGTACCAGCTAAACACAGTCAAAGAAGAGAGATAACAGGATGCTATTGCCAGCTATTTTATGTGAGGGGTTTTGAGAGCCCGATTGTTGTCATGAATGAGGGCACAGTATCCCCCAGAATGATTGCGCCAGTCACAACACTGACCCATTTGTATGGAAACATCATCTGGCAAGGATACCAGCAAGCATCCTCTGCCACTTCCGCTGCCTGCCAGAAATAGTTGTTTGTCAATCAGGGAGAAGAAAAGGAATGAAGTGTGCAAAGGGAAGCACAATAAAGTGGCGCTAGGAGCCCAGGAGTGCAGGAAGATGTTAAAGCAACGGAGGAACATCTGGGCAGAGATCTGGCTGCTGCTGAATTCAGCAATGAAGTGCTTAATTGGCTTTTACAGGGCCAGAATTTAAGCCCTGATGAAGGAGAGTTTTCATGAGTGGGATGAAAAGCACATCTGTGTGGAAGAAGCATCTGGACTGTCTATAGATCTTGGATAGTTTCAGTCGAGGATCTTTTATGCTGCATATATTTGTAGAAATACACTCAGCATGACCAAAGATTTTTGCATTGTTTGAAGTCCTCTGTCTTGGTATGGAGGTCTACAGAAAGAATAGCTACAGCTATTAAAACTCAACAGGGTGGACATGTCTCTTAATGGCACATAAATGAAAACTGTGGGTAACTCCCGCAAGGGGTCTCCTTCTTCTTTCCCCAGACTTAGCTACTTGAGGAGATCCAAGAGCAATAATTAATGTAGGGAAAGACTCCTCACAAAGGGTGATGACACAGACAAGAGGATGCCTCAGAGGCTCTTAATTCAAACAGCAAGTGAGGGTTTGCCTGTGCTAAACTGATCGAATAGCAATAAGCACATGAAAGGCAGACTTTCAAAGCTGCTGTATAAGACGTTAGACTTGGACTTAGATCCAGCCTTCTGGCAAAACATTAATAGAACTACTGATGCTGTCAGAGCATCACATGTGCTGAAGGCAGGAAACTTTCATGGGTGTGCATCCAACAATTACACTTCTTTCCCAAAGTAAAGGCTAAGTGGGATGTAGAAAGGCAGTGGGAGATGCTGCCTCTCAGATACAAAAGGAGCTACCAGTCAGAGGACAGGGGACACCTTATTTCTCTGCAACACAGTTCACCATGACTACTCCTGAGCCCTGGGCTATTCCGTTCTGCCTCATCTCAGGCAAAATCTTGCCACCTGTGTTCCCAATGCATGACCAGCCCATGCCCTACAGTTTTCTTTCTGGAGTTTTAGCAGTGAATTTGTTTTCCTCCTGACCTTCAATGGGTTTGACTTGTCTTTCCAAGTCACTTCTGCATTCTGATTAGGGCTTCCCAAATTTGTTTTCCCACCCAGGGCAGCAGGGTCATCTGGAGAACCTTCTGTGTGGCAGGGTGACACACTGCTGCAGCCAGGTAGCCTGGGGCTGTGACACTCAGGACAGCCCTCACCCACCACTTCCCTCCTTGAAGCTGTGCTCAACAACTGGGGAATCACCTCTTTTCCATGGAGAATCCAAATATGATGAGACTGAGAGAAGGAACATTTTAAAGGAAGCAGCTGGGGTATCTTGCAGACAATGCCATCTTCAAGATGGCACAGCGGTTGCTCATAGGAATAGGAAAAGGCTGTCTGTTTGAGACCTTAAAAATAATATTGGAGTAAGTCATAGGAAAAAGTGTGGGGAACATCTATGTTTTGAAGTTGTGGGTTAATTAATTGCTTAGAGCATTTTGAAAATCTCCTTCATTATTGTCATAAGAAACTTCCTTTTTGCCTTGAAAACAGACTTTCCTCTTAGCATAAATCAGAAATTAATCTATTAAAGGCAGAACATTATACCAGCACAAAAGGTAAATCAGGCATTCAACTGTCAATAGCCTGATGTTTCTCCTGGATAAATCAATGGTTGCCCAGGTCTTGGACTAAATTTTGCTATCTGTTTCAGAAATATATCTCCCATGTACTTCAGCTTCCATGTGCAGAAAAAGTAAAGCAGAATTTGTCTAGTTTGATTCTATAAAAACTAAGTTTTCATTGCCCTGACAGTTCAAAGGTCATTAAAGCTGGTCATTAATTATACTTCCATGTAATTTAGATGGCCATAGCTCATCCATCTCAGAGTCTGTCCTTTCTAGATTGGCAAATAAGTAAGGCTCAAGAAATTTTCATTACTTAGAGACTGACAAAAGAAAGCTAGGAATAACTTCAAAGGCAAACTTATACTAGTAATTTAAGTTAATAGTCAACTACTTGTTACCACTATAAAAATAACACCACATAACACAATGAATATTAAATGAATTAAAACTATGACCTTTGATTTTATCTACACACCTCTTTTGAACGAAGAACTGAAATAAATTTATAGGAATGTTTATAAAATACCTAATTTTTCCCATTTTAAATTCTTACCATCTTATGTATATTTTTTCTACACTCTCCAGGACTTCTATTTCTACAGTTAAAAGGGCAAAAACCTTAGGGAGGTCATTTAGAACTCCACTGACGACTGAATGTACACCCTATTTGTAAAACTAGAGGGTGTATAAATCTGCCTTTCAGTACCCGAATCTTTTCAGATGCTGTAAAAATCTTACTGCATCTATAAAATTCATCCCAGAGGAAGTGGTGTAAAGCCTGATGTAATAAAATGCATCTATCTCAAAGTATGCACTCATTAGTGTGTGCAGAAACACCCCTCATCAGTCACTAGTGAGGACATGTTTACAGGCTGTCTTAAATATCAGCTTGGGCTGGTTAGCAATTTTTACAAGCAAGAGCTCTGTGTATAAAAGTGTGAAGTGAAATGACTGGTGGGTACCTTCACTGAACACCTAATTGACTGATCAACACAGATAAATGAAGAACTGGGAAGAAACAGCAAGAGAGTGAATTTGGGACAAGAAGGTGGGCTCACTGTGTGCAAGAGCTTTGCAGCTAGAGAGGTGGATGGAATAGGAAGGTGCATGGCCAGGTTATTACTTTGCTGTAGGCTGCTGGGCTGCTAATTAAAGATTTGGCTTCTTTTACAGCTTTACTCCTTCTTTGAGCTTTAGGAGTTTGACTCTATATTTCAAACTAAAGCTTGGTAGATAGGAGTAGGCTGCAGACTAGTACACAGAACTAAATCTTTGAAAAGACCAGACGGGCTCTCCAAGCATGTGAATTCCAGCCTCACACAGCAGTAGAAATGCTGCTGAAATGGTTACAGATGTTGTGCCTTAGGTATTACACCCGCACCCTAAAATGCTGATGTGTCATGTGTTTCTGTTATCCAAAATTTTCCTGGGAGTATTTCCCTTTAACCATTACGGCATCTGGACATCAGGAGAAAGCTCTGCACTGAATGCCAGGAGCCAAGCACTTTGCACTCACTCTGCTGCCCTTCATGTTCTCCAGTACTGGGTGTTTCAGCTCCTTTGCTGCTACAGCAAAATTACAAGTTACAATCAAAGTTCATGTCCATGAGACCCTAAGCACACAGGGCAGTTCATCCTACCTGTGAGACAAGGACTATTACTGCCATTTCTTGGGTGGATAGCAGACAGACAGATTACATGAGACAGATTACATGAGACACTAAGGACATACCAGAAAAGGCTCTGTCACTACAAGAGCAGGGACAGCCTGCTCCAGCATCTCAATCTCCATGCTAAGGATGGAGTTAACAGCAGCTCTGGATCAAGAAAAAAGAGTTGAGCACGTGGCTTAGATAAAGCCACTTTCTAAATATGATTTTAAGGAACTGAAAGAAAACAAGGCTTGTGAGATGAATGAACATGCTGAGGACTGAACAGGAGGGAGGTCTCAGCTCACTTGCCCCCTAGACAAGCCTGTTTTGCTCACATAACAGCAAGGCAGAGGCAAGGAAAGACTCTCACACTGCACAGTATCACACATTCTCATGCTGATAACAGGTTGATAGAAAAATGTGGCAGCCTTGGAAAGATATTCTCAGCAAGACACTCTCAGAGAAAGAACTTGTATAACATAGCTCAAGAGGAAAGATGGAAGTTGCTACTTCACTCTGGGAGTAATAGATAATTCTCTCTTAGATGATGTGGGGCATCTCTGGATGGGCAATGGAGTGTATTTCTGTTTTTTTTTTTCTAATTCCATCAAAACAAGGGGGAGTTCTTCCACCTTAAGAATATATGGCAATATTAGCCTGGGAGCAAATAGCCTTACATATTTTTGCCTGAAAACGTTTGAATTTTTTTGCTGAGCAGAAACAAGGACCACACATGTAGTTTTCTGGGGAAAGGCAACCTTCTAAGTACTGGCTGTACTAGTCTAATTTGATGAGAGACAAGAGAAATCAGGTATTTCTTACCCCAAACACAGACTGGGATGTGCTTAGGGCCTAAGGGCCAGCAATAAAAACCTTTGTAAATTAGATGAATTATGCATTCTGTAGGTTAATTTCTGTTCCATTGCATCACAGTACTTTCCAATTAAAATCTCAGTGAAATTGGCCCCTTTTAAAGAAAAATTAGGATTCCATGACATTTGAGCCATAAGCAAGGTCACAGTAATAGGTACTCCTTTTTTATCTTCTCTTCATCTACAGAGAAATGTTGAGGTGGCAGAAATCCACTGCAGCTGCTCGTGGCCATTGTTCCAAGGTTTTTGGCACTTTCCTGGATGCAGAGTTGGCCCTCAGAGGCCCTTTGGGACAGTTTTCATGCTGTGCTCTGCTAGCTGATTGCTGTCTTGAGCCAACTTTGTGAACCTTATTCTAAAATAAAACAGGAATAGACAATGTTTGAGAGAGGGAAAGTAAAGGGGCTGGACTGAGAAATCTCTGATAGTCTTCTTATGGTCTCTGTCTTTCAGCTTCTCCCTGGTTAATCTCAAAATATTTGGAGGTGGAAAGGAATATTATAGCTAGTTTGCCTGATAAAAAAAGGTGTGGAGGACAGTCTGACTCCTGAATTCATAGAAGATTGCCCACAACAACCCATTCCAGCTTTCTTCCAACCAAGGGGAGCAGGACACTCTTCCTTCCTTCCTTCCTTCCTTCCTTCCTTCCTTCCTTCCTTCCTTCGTCTTTCTGTTTTTCTGTCTTTGTCTTTCTGTCTTTCTGTCTGTCTTTCTGTCTTTCTGTCTTTCTGTCTTTCTGTCTTTCTTTCTTTTCTTCCCCTCCTCATTCCATGTACCCCCACTATCACCACCTGTGGGGTGATCACTCAAGATGACTTTGCATGAAATAGGTCTTCCTATATATAATCTCTCTTTGGGAAATTATCCATGGACAAAACATATCTTTACAAAACCCCATATTCATAGATGAAAACTTATAGTGTCTATCTGGCCCTGCAAACCCCATTCAGCTCCACTTCATCTGCTGTGGCAGGGAGAAGTAATCAGGCTTTTGTCCCAGACATGGATATTGGGCTAACACATCTTCCTAGGTGCTTTTCCACTTCTTTGAAGGTTCGAACTCCATAGGGGATATCTAGGACAACTTGCCAATGGAAGCAGCTGGTCCAATACACTATTCCCCCATTTCTCTTGCAAGATCCTGCAGTGCAGTGTCTGCATCTCTTTTTTTTTTAGCAGCTTAGTTCTTTCTATCTGAGGTAACTTTGTCTTTTGTAGCTACCCTCCACGCATTTGTCAAGGACACATATGTTTTGAAACTTTAAAAGGTAAGGGGCTCTTTTCTTCAATGTTTTAGTTTTTAATAATTTTTTTAATGTAGCAACCTCTACTAAAGTAACTTTTTAAAATTATCTGAATGTCCCAGTGACATTGCAAATCATTGCTTTTTAGGCTTCAGTTGCTTTCCAAATTGGCCAGAGCAAGACTCTGCCAGAAAGAAATATATCTGCAAACAAGTTTTTGAAAGCAGCTATTATTAGGAAAAAGAAAAACAAAAAAGGAAAATGAAACCAGTAGTTGGGAAATACAGTGAGTAATATTTAATGCACTTTGCTTGTAAAATAGAAAATCACCAGTGTTTTAGAACATCTTTCCACTTACTTACATGGCAATCCATTAGATGAGCAACACAGTATACTGGTAAACGTGGTCTTTGCTTTTAGAGCTACCTGGAAGATTTAATTCTGACAAAGCTTCCCGATGAAAAAATACCTTTTCAGAAACTGATCTTTGGAATCTTTGTGGGTTGGAGTGAATTGAATCAAAGGAAATTGCCAGGTTTGGGGTTCTGACTTTTGCTACAAGAGACTTACTAGGTGAAATGTTGCTGTTTCTGCCTGCAGTTGGTGTAAACATGCAAGGTGCATTTCAAATGCCAAATACCAGTGTTCAGAAATGTGTCACAAACCTTTTTTCTCCTCTATAGTGCAGTTTGCAAAGTCACTGTTTTTCTCTGCAAGCCATACATATCCAAATACCCTTAGCTATTGTAATAATTGCCTGGAGGATACACCAATCCCGACATGGAAATAACATATGCATGTTTTTCTCTCATTCTCTCCCTCTTTTTTCTTGTCTAACATGATCTATCCTCCTATTCCCCAATGAAAGCAATAGAAAGTTTTTCTTATGTACTTCCCTTGTAGTCACTTGTGGGTGGGCATAAATTAAGTGATTATTGCTGCTATGCTGCTCCCTCAAGGGAGGGATTAAACCAGATTTGAAACCCAGGAAAGGTCAAGAAAAGGAAAATGTGACACCTGTACATTCACTGAAAGTGCATGCTGACCTTCCACATGACATGTCAAAGACCAGCTGTGTGGTACAGAAACAAATTCTTGTTCCCAAGCACCATTCAGCAAAGACTCAGGGTGGATTTATTTTATTCCAGTTACTTTTCACTTCATTGTGCAATGCAGAATTTACTTCCATAGCCTAACAGTCAGCTGTTTTCTAATTCTGTAATTCAAGGTAAGTCAATAAATGGTTGTTGGAGAGGAAAATCATTACAATCAAATAAATGCTCTCTTTTAACCTGTATCTATGGGCAATGGTTTTCAAGAGGAAGAGTGTGAACAATAAAAGCAGATTAAACTGTAAAATGAATCTGAATTTGGGCAGTAGGATTCAGCTTGCTGAGTTAAGGTGTTCCTTTACACAGGGACTTAGTAAGGTCCCTGCATCTGAACCACCTCAAATTCCTGCAGAGACCTTGTGAGTGTTGGAGCCTGTCGTGAGCTTTCTGGCCCCTGCCAAATTAATAAACCTAGTTGCATTGCCTCTGCATCTTGGTGTAGCTAGAAGGCCAGATTCCCTGCAGCCTCACCAGGCTGCATAGGCAGTCATGCATGCAGACCCCTGTCCTGGAAACCATCTCTCTCCCTCTCTCATCTCCCCATCTTTCTCAACATGGGAAGATGTTAATAAAACATTTTAAATAGTAAACCATGGTGTTTCATCATTGTAAAATCTGTTTCCAGTGTAGTGACTGGTCTGTGACAAACTACTTAATATGCCCAGGCCTTTTTCCACAGGGAAAATTTTCTACATTTTTTACAAATTGTGCTTTAAACCGCACCTTGTCCAGCTGAATTTCAAGGTGGTGAAAAATACCCAGATCACTGCTTCAGCAGTACTTTAGACTCCTTTTGTACTGTTATAAATGGCACTTAGAGGTGCTGAATAAAGGACATTCATCACCTTCTGTATGGACACAACGATGTTTTGATCTTGTTCAGGTTCAATTGCTTACATGTAGATGCCATGGTATCTACACTTCTTCAATAACTCAATTTTCTCACGTGATCAGAGGAAAAAAAAGGCATGCCTGTATATTTCAGCAAGACATTTTTCAGGGTGATCTTTATTCTTTTGTAGACTTTACTTTCCAAAACTGTAAGTCTGTTGTACTCTACCAAATTAGTACACAATTAGCTGGATAAATAGCTCCAGCCTTCTTAATTTCTACCTTTCAAAGACTTCTTTTCAGGTAGTGGAGAACATGGGAATTTGCTTTAAATGCAACCTATGATTTTAAACCGAAAAGGAATGCAAAAGAATCACCTTGTTTTCTGACTGATCAAATTGATTCCTTTCTTGTGTGTGTGTGTGTGTGTGCTTTAAAGCGGGTAATTAATTCTGTGTTTTATAGAAAGATGAAGGATATACTCTGTTCACTGATGGGCTATCACCTGCCACTTTATAGCTGGTCTCAGGTGACCTCTGTAAGACCCTTCTGCCAAAACACTCTTCTCTTGACAGTAAACAGGCTTCCCTTCTGTGTTCAGCAGAGCTGGAGTCAGATCTGATCCTTGACATCATTAAAGTGCCTCTAGAACAAAACTTTAATACCCTATGGGGCATTTCTAGATGTGTATTTTATAATATGATTTCCATATACATTGGCTTATATAACTAATTTCATATACTACATACTTTCAAGGAGATCTGTATTCTTAGGTATGCAGTAGGGTGAACACGATTTTATGTGGGATACAAAATAGATCTCTCTGTCAGAAAAGGGCTTGAGCTGCTTAGTTTAGGTCCAGGTTGTAACTTGCACAGTCCAAAGTTCAGCTTGACATTTGGTTTTGTCCAAACTCCAATCCCTCCAAACTTCCCTTTCACTCCCTTCCCCCTTTGCCTTGGTGTGTGTGGTTCAGACTCCCATGGATTGGCCCCTCCTCTGAGTATTTAGCACAGGTTCACAAACAAGTGAGGGGTACTTATTTCTCCACCTGAAATTTGCAAGAAATGCAAGCTTAATTCATCATGGTCTTCACCAATGCTCTTCAGCCCTGGCACACCCATGGTCCACGATATTTTTTCCCACCATAGCTTGTTGCAGTGATGTTTCATTACCATCTGCACACTGGCTGCAGAGGGGTCTGAGTCAGGCTACTATTGAAAACAGTGGTAAAGTTCAAATCCCAACTTCTATAACTGTATAACTTGAATAATTTTCATGATTTCTACACTAAGAACTTCTGTTATTCTCTCCACTGCCCAGAGGTGTTCATATTTCCTTTACTTGGCATGATAACAAAGTCAGGCTGTGTTATCTGAAATAAAATGATGCCAATCCATATCTGAGCAGCAGGGAAAGCAAAGCTGCCTTCTGGTTTTCTGGGTGAGTGACAAGATAGGGTAAAGAAACTCTCTTTAGCTCATGTGTTTCTCTGTAGACACCTGACTAGCCTGAAAATCCCCAATGGCTGATGTTCAGAGAGCAGACTGAGTTGTCACCATGAGGGAATAAGGTACCACGTTCTCAAAAGCAGCTTTAGAAGTGCCCCACCTATGAATTCTTGGCTTTGGCACACACTTGGACTTACGCTTGACAGCTGCTTTAGGTAGACATCCTACACTGCACGCAGGGGTAAACCTGGCAAAATAGGAATCACCATAACTCTAGTACAACATGGTGCTACAGCTGAGCCCAGTATAGCAGAGTGTGTGCATCTAGAGGACACTTCCCTGCACAGCAGTGATTTTCTTCCTTCTCTTTCACACACTCTTAAATATCCAGCTTAACTCCTGACACTGTCTCTACCATTCCAGTAAAGGAAGAATCTCCTCTCATATATACTTAGAAATCTTGCTTGCATATCTTCCCAATCATTTGCCAGTAATCTCCTACTCTCAGCAAGGCTTTCAGAGGTTCCCCTCTGGCATCAACAAGGGCAGAGTCCAGCAAGAAGCCACTCTGTCAGCAGTTTGCAGAGTATCAGCAAGGCAATTAACCTAATGCCAGAAATGATAACATGCCCAGCCCTTGCCTGTTCCACCCATATTTTGCTCCCGAAGAAGTGCCATAGCATTCATTGCTAAGTAGTTTACTGAACCTTCATTTAATCCTTATCCCTAGCTGAGGCTTCACAATATGCAGCTCTCTTTCTATCATCATCTTGGATCTGCAGAAGTTAATTATATGAACAAGCACCAGTGACTGGGATAAGCAGCATAATACAGCTGACACGTAGGCCTTCCTGATATGAAGCCTGTATTGCCCTCTCATGGCATGAGTGGGCTTCCTTTTCAGTGGTCCATCAGCTAGCTCTCCTTTCCCAGTGCCTTTCAGACAGCGTTTCTTAAGGGGTGCTTTTTTCCTAAGCAAACGCCTCCAAAGAGGGAAACTAAGAAGAGCCACAGTCCAGGTCTGGGTGTTGCATGCTGAGAGGAAGGCAATCCGTGGCAGTGGTAAGGACTGTTTGGCAGCAGAGTGTCTTTGACCCTGTCCAAGGAGACCAATCTTCCTCCTGTTCCCTTCCTCCCATCCCTCTCCCCTGAAGAGTCATTTCCCTCTTTTCTTATCACTTTGCAAGGAGAATACAAGGTTGATGAGCACACACGAATGACTGCAACTTCTTCCCCAGTTCTAAATGTTACAAAGGAGGCTTGGCACCAGCATTTTTTGGAAGAGGGAATTAAGAAAAGAAGAAGAAGAAAAAAGAAGAATATTCTGGATTGCTGTTAACCTCTGAAAAACCCAACATGACCTCAAGGATCCTCTGGTACAATCTTTCTAGACAAAAACATGGTCTAGACAAGATAGCCCAGCACCTTGTCCAGCTGAATTTTAAAGGTGTCTAATGTTAGGCAAACCACCACTTCCCTGGGGAGTTTATTCGGCTTATTTTTCTCACTGTGAAAAATGTTCCTCTTGTGTCCAATCAAAATATTCCCAGGAGGAACTTCTACCTATTACCCCTTGCCTTCTTCATGTGACTCCTTATAAAAACAGAGTCTCCATCTTTGCAACCACCCTTTAAACAGTGGAACATTGTGATTAGGTCTCCTCTAAGTCTTCTTTTCTCCAGGCTGAACAAACCCAGTTCTGTCAGCTTTTCCTCACATGGCAAGCTTCCCAGTCCTTTGATCATCTTTTTGGCCCTTCTCTGGACCCTCTCTAGCCTGTCCACATATTTAATGTTAATTCTCAGCCATGGAAGGGTTTTTCCTGTGCCTAACCCAGCCATTTTTCTACTGAAGTAGGAAGAGATCTGCAGTAGCATGGAAGGATCCTGAGCACACAAGTTCCTCCCGGGAAGAAAGCATTTGCATTTCATCATTTCAAACAGAGATGTGAATATAACTGGGTTTTTTTTCAGACGCCTGGTTAGGAAGTATTTAGACTTCATTTTTAAAATCTCTCTTCCCCCACTTATCCTAAATGGTCATTGTCAAACTTTAGTCACACTGAATCTGACTGGTTTTCTGTCCAAGAAGTTAAAATTCTTTTTCTGGTTCTTGGATTGCATTTGCAGAGTTTTTTAGTTTTTTTTTTTCCTAGACTAATTTTAAATTTGCTTTATAAAATATTTGATGTCTCCAATCCCTTCTGAGAATACAGATATTTTTATCCTTGATTTCAGAGAGAAAAAGAAAGGAGACCACAGGGGTTTAAAACCAGCATCCCCTTCTTTTGTTCACTCCTTTAATATTTTCTTATTTCTAGTATGTGGCTCTCCCCTCTAACAACATATTATTCTTAATGTATTTGGTAAGAAGAAAAGGGAGTCTGGTAATGACCATATCAGCTGCCTGAACCCTCTTACATCCTAAAACACATTAATGGTTTGGGCTTGCTATGGACTGAACAAAGACAGCCATGATTGCAAACAGACAGACTTTCCAATTGCATCTGTTTGCCTAGAAGAAAAAAATTATGAATTATTCTCTGTAATCATACTCCTGTATTATGGCTCCTGTCAGCTTATATTAAATGTGAATAACAAACCAATCTCACTCCTACAAATTTTAAAGGAGAATAAAATCGTGTGGAGTATATATAACAACAGCTGAATGGAACAAAAATAACCATCCACCTAGCAAGGAGAAAACCACATTTGATCTAGGGGAAAGGACTGTATTCTACTTGATCTGGAGTTTAAAAATACATGGTATCTAATACAAAACCAAAGCAATACTATCCCCAGTACCGAGAGGAAAACCACAACTTTCAGAGTAAATCTGAAAGAATAAAAGAGTTACTAAAAAATCATATGAATATGAGTCCTTGCTAACATTTCTCCATTTGTCAATTTTACTATTTTTCACAATTTTTGATATTTCTTTTCTTGTATCTTACACTGTACACTATATATCAGGGCTCCTTAAAACATCCCATGGAAAATCTTGGCACAAAAGATGACCTTGCCACCTCCAGCTGTCTGCCCACCACTTATGCTGCATGTACCACCCCAGCAGCAGATGCATCCTCACCACCAGGGTTCCCTCCATTGGGAGGGAGTGTGTGGTGCATAATCATGACACTACGTGCACAATGATGAGTGCACTGGACTGGCCCAAGCCAGCTCAGCCACTGAGAGATGGAGAAATGGATCTGGCTGAAAGATTTTCTATGCAGGTTAGTATTTAGGTGGTTTTGCTCTGCAAGTGGCCACGCAAAAGGCTGTGCTCTGTGTCCACAGGGAATGGATGTACAGCTGAGCCCTATGAGACAGGGAAATTGTTTTTAATTATCTCTTCAAAGCTCACACATTAGTTGAAAGCACATAACACACAGCCTTTGCAAAGGTATTTAACACAAATTCACTGATTTTTGGATTATATTGTTGCAAACAAGACCAGAACAGTAATGCATCCTCATGCTGTCTCCTGCTCTAGTCTCCTCATGACTCTGAGCTCGTGCTTAAGCATAGGTCAGATCCTTTTAAAAGTCCATTCTGTTCCTATCCCTGCTGCATGTGGTTTCCTTTATTCTTCTACCCTCTTCTATATTTACCCTTAGTCATCTGTCCTTTTTTACTATCAAAAATGGGTAGAGAGAAGTGTTTTCTATTATTGTCTCCCTTTGATGCCTCCACAAAACTCAACAGGCATCTCTGGTAATGCTGATGTGAATTTAGAAATTAAAATACTGTGAAGTATACTGCAAAAATACTCCCAAAAATGCCCCAAGTGGCAACCAACATTTTATTCCAATCAAAATTATTTTCTCTTCTATATTTCAGTGCAACCACTAAACCAATCCCTTCTTTAGCTATGGCCATTCCCTCCCACTAAATGTTTATCCTCTCTTTCAGTATCACTCTTGGTCTTCCTTCTACATCTCCTTGCCCTCCTCAGATGCCAGGACATATTTAACATCATCAAAGACAAAAGCTTTCCAATTGTTAGCTATAATGTTAAACGGACATACCTTGCTGTGATCAGTAATGCAGTGTTGTGTATATGAGTGCTGTGTATGTGCAGCTTCACTCAGCAAAGTGTAGTAGGACATAGGCAAGAATTTGTGTCCCCAGTGGTGGCTGCTCAAGAAAGAAAGGTTCAGTTCAACAAACAAAAATTCTCTTCCTTAGGCTAAAGTGCAGACAGGATAGACATCTCCCTTCAGGAGCCGGGGGCACAAATTTTAAATTGCAATTTCAACACCTTTAATCTCAGTGTGTAAAGTGACTGGTATTACTGTTAACTACATAGGAATCCACTCACAAAACTCATCTCCCATTCAACCTAGAGAGCTCTAAGTGAAAGTTGCAAGAAATCGCCATATGCCTTCCTATATTGAAACAGGAACAAAAAAATATTTTCAACATTTTATTCAGAGGGTTTTTTTAAGCTTATCTTATATGTAGTTTTATACAGGTGCACACACACACACGTGCTCACACACATATGTAGGTTTTTTATTCCCTCACACGTTTCCTTCTTACTGAAGTAAATACTGTTTGTGGATGGAGAAATGTAGGTTCACAAGCTTTCCTAAATAACATCACTGTCTTGATATTAGACCTTGGTTTCTGCCACTGTAATTTCAAGAGTTTATCATTAAAATAAAACTCTTTGAAGACAGATGAGCCAAAATAACTGTTGGGCTTTTGGGATAGTTGCTGTGGAGACAAAGAAAATTAGACCTTGCATGGCCTTTCTGCTGTGGGACCGCTGAGGGTCAAAGAACAGGTACTGATCACTACCACAATAGTGCACTATTGACAATGCTGCACCAGCTGGAGCTCTGTGGCCCCCATCCATGGGATGATCCATGAACTGGAGAGCCAGGGAGTGGTTAGCAAGACTCACTCACCCCTCAATAGTCCCATATGGCCTATGCATAAGTCTAATGAAGAGTGGAAACTGACAGTGGACTATTGTGGCCTGGATAAAGTCACTCCACCACTGAGTGCTTCTGTGACGGACATGCTAGAGCTTCAGTATGAACCGGAGTCTAAGGCAGCAACGTGGTGCCACCATCAACTTGCTGACATGTTTTTCTCCATTCCTCTGGCAGCAGAGTGCAGGCCACAGTTTGTTTTCACCTGGAGGGGTGTGCAGTACATGTGGAACCAATTGCCCCAGGGATGGAAACACAGTCCCACTATTTCCCATAGACTGATCCAGATTGCACTGGAAAAGGGTGAGACTCCAGAACACTTACAATACACTGTTGATGTTACTGTGTGGGGCAACACAGCTGAGGAAGTTTTTGAGAAAGGGGACAATATAATCCAAATCCTCCTGAAGGCTGGTTTTGCCATAAGGCAAAGTAAGGTCAAGGGACCTGCCCAGGAAATTCAGGTTTTAGGAATAAAGTGACAAGACGGACGTCACCAGATTCCAATGGATATGGTCAACAAACGAGCACCAAGGAGCAAAAAGGACACACAAGCTTTCATAGGTGCTATGGGTTTTTGGAGGCAGCATATTCCAGATTACAGTCAAATTTTAAACCCTCTCTATCACATAACCCAGAAGGAGAATGATTTTAAGTGAAGTCTTGAACAACAGAAGTTTTGGAACAAATTAAACAGGCAATTGTTCATGCAGTAGCCCTAGGGCCAGTAAGGACGGGACAAGATGTGAAAAATGTGCTCTACACTGCAGCCAGGGAGAATGGTGCTTCACGGAGACTTTGGCAAAAATGTATCTGGAGAGACTCCAGGATGACCTCTGGGGTTCTCGATTTGAAGACACAGGGGATCTGAGACCAGCTACACCCCCAACTGCAAAAGAGACACTGGCATCTTATGAAGGGGTTCGAACCTCATCAGAAGTGATTGGCACCAAAGCACAGCTCCTCCTGGCACCCTGACTGCCAGTGCTGGGCTGGATGTTCAAAGGGAAACTCCCTTCCACACATCATGCCACTGGTGCCACGGGGAGTAAATGGGTCACGCTGACCACACAGTGACCTCAAACAGGAAAACCCAGTTGCCCAGGGATCTTGGAATTCATCATGAACTGGCCCAAAGGTGAAAATTTCTGACTATCATCATCATCGTCAGAGAAGGAAAAGGTGACACATGCTAAGGAGGCCCCACCATATAATCAGCTATGAGACAATGGAAAGCAATATGCTCTCTGTACTGGTGGTTCCGGTCGGGATAGCATGGCACAGTCGGGTATTGTTGGGGCTTTTCCACGTGGTCAGTGCTCACATATGAGCTGTTCAGCTTTCTTGTATACCTTTTTATTAATATTGTTGCTGTGACTGTTTGTTTCTTGTATCATTGCTGTTTCCAGTAAATTGTTCTTAGCCTGTGATCTTTACCTTTTGTGCCTTCAGTTCTCCTCTCCAATCTGCTGCAGGGGGAGGAGTGAGTGAGCGAGTGGCGCATGGTTTGGGGTGTTTCAGTGGGAACACTAAATTGGGGAATACCATTCCTAAACCATGACAGCAAGTTAGGGGAAGTCTAGCAAGAGCACATGCAAGACTTTCTAAGCAGCCCTCAGATGCATTGATGTCTGACAAGAGCATGGTCTTTTGTTTCTTGGAAAAGGAAAAAAAGAAGCCACAATCAGATACAAGCTATTTAACTGGTATTTCTCTCTTCCCTGGTTCTTTGACAGACTTGCTTTTGCTATCAAACAATCAAGTCTCAGTGGACAACAGAAAGACTTTTGGTTTTCTACTGAATTTAAATCTTCTGTGAACTCCAAATAGCTCAGCAAAAAGTAAGGTTCTACAGGATCATCCACCCTCATAATACTGGTGGAAGATTCTTTCAAGCTTCAATACTACTATTGCAGTAATTAAGTTGACTGAAGACATGCATATGCTGTGCTATAAAGGGAGAGCTGGCACCCACACTCTGTTTATGTTAAATTGATGTTTGATTTACTATTAATAGTCCTTTGAAAAGAAATTAAATCATGAATCCAGTATATTGGTCTCAGAGTTGCACATCTCTCATACAACATGCTGTAACATTTGTACGGTGCTCAAAAAAGACAGACAGAAGACTATATTTGTATTCCCTTGTCTGCTCCAGTCAGTGCAGTATGAGAGTTCATTAACTTGATCGAAAGCAGAAGTGCCTTCTTTCCTCAACCCATTAAAGAGATAAAGATTTGAACTGGCAGAGAACCCACTCTGTACCTGCTCAAACAGCCCTCTAAATAATTTTCCCGTCAGTGGCCCAAAGCAGTGGAGTTAGACTGCAGCTTCTATAAAAGCAGTTTGTTTTTCAAAAGTTGCTAAACGTATCCTTCAGCCTCTCAAATTCCTTTTGCAACAGGAGGTACTCAGACAGCTTCTGCTGCAATGTTATCTGGAAGCACCTGCCAAGGGTTCTCGCTCCCTGCAATGGGCATGAGTGGAGTGAACAGCTGCTGAAGCCTTAGCACGGGAATTGTGCTTAATCAGTCCCTTAGAAAATCCCTGAGCTGCTCCTTAGACCTTACTAGACAGTTTCTATAAAATGTGAAAAAAGGAATTTGAATGGAAGCAATGGTCAGGTTAGGTAAACACAGCAAGAGCTTGCTGCTTTTTGGCTTTCTACACCCCACTTCACATGATAGGCATTCAAGGAGCAGATGTCAACCTGGCTAAAACAGTGTTTGGCTAATATGTGTCTCCCAAGATGCCTGCAGTTCTCTGGAATATTAGGTGTCCTTTTCTGTGTCTGCCTGTCCAGCCCACCAGTCCATGCTGGGACCAGTGGGTGGGATGACTGGGCTTTGCAGGGCAGCAGCTCCCATCCCTCTGTGTGCTGCTGGCACACAGCACCCACCGCCCGGTGGGCAGAGAAGCCTGGGCAGAGGGAAGGAGTGGCTGAAACACCAGGGAGCTGCTGTGTCTCTCAAAAGATGCAAATGGCCTCTGTGAGGCAGAGAAGGGAAGGCAGGGATTTCGAGTTACCATGCTGAGCAGGGACTTTCCGACCAACTGAGCAGGGAACAGATGGTGCTTGGCTCTCCACAGGAACTGGGGACCTTTTGGCAAACGCAAGAGAAGAGATGGCTCTATTTTTCCATGGCTAGCCAAGGGTCTATAACTTTACTGTGACTCTTTCGTTTATCATAGGCCACCCACAAAAATGTGCTGCATTTTGCACATCTTTCTGTGTGCACAGGAGAACATGAGCCACCTCTTGGGACAATCACCACAGGACATAAACAGCCCTGTACATCACGGTGGCTACAACTGCAGTAGCAAGCTGAAATGGTCCAGGGCATGGATCCCATCCCTGGCAGCTGAGCATCTGCACCGTTTAATTGCTGTGTTTATTGGCACAGGTTTGGCCTGTGCAACTGTCCCAGACAACACCAGGGCTTGCTTTGATGCTGAGGATTTTCACAAAAGGCAGTATTGATGAGGTCACTTCCTTTTTGGAGGAAGGCAGCTTGCCTATATGATTGCAAGCTGTGCCATGCATGTCCTGTTAGGACTGCAGAAGGAGCCCTAGTCTGGTTTATTTGCTGGTAGAGATACAGCCATTGAGGCCAGAACTTGTTTGTTTCTCTGCAAAATTTTAGAATTGTTGTTGTAAATATTTTTAAAAATAAGCCATAGACATGCTACTAAGATTAGCAGGTGTAGTATACTCAAATGCATATTTGGACACTTATTAAAATTGTGAAAGAGTAAGTCATATATACTGGATGCTGCATAGTAGATTTGTATTAGTTTTTATGTAAAATGCCAAATGTTAAATTGAGTAGCTTATAAATCTATAATTCTTTGACTTTACATACTTTATTTTCTTGCCTCTCAGGCTCTGGAAGGTTGGCTGCTTCTGATCTAGGGCAAGCAACATTTAACAGCACAACAATCAGCAGTGATCAAAGCTACTTCAGCTGAAAGTTCATTTTTTGCCCATGATGCTAAATATTATTTGCTGCGGTGCACACTGACTGTGGAGGATCATTTGCTCCAAAGGGATAAGTTCTCAGTGAGACATATGGCACGGAATAAGCTAACCATGCTTGTTGTTTTCAATATCTGCTCTGAGAAGTGGCTCCATCATCAGCAGACATGCTGCCAGGGGCAGGCAAATTTCCTTAAAATGTCAAAGTTATCATTACTCTCGCTTCATCAAAGATCTCATTGAGACAAACTCTGGTGAAATTCCCCCCTTCCTGGTGATTCCGCCTGTCAGGAGGTCCAACTCCTCTGTTTCTGAAACCACAGGCTGTTTTTGCATGGCAGGGCATGAGTCTGCCTCAGCTTCACGTGCCACATGTGATGTGTCTCTGCTCTGAAAGCCACAGGGACGCAGTGAGAGGACTGCAGTGTCCTGAGATAGCATTTCTCTTTCCACTTCAGGTTGCCACCTGCGAGGAGTTCCCTATGAACATCTACAGAGTTTTAATCCCTCTTTAAAACCCTGTCTTGCTGTGATACTTATGAAACTCAACTCCCAACACAGACAACAAGAAGGTTCAGCAAGTCAGGATAAGTGCTTGTCAAGTCACTGTGACTCCATCAGGAGCACTGTCCTCCCAACAGCCTCCCTTAGTGCATGGTCCCCAGTGCCTGGAGCTTTCAGAGGAGTTTTCAGAAAAAAAGACCCCTTTCTATTCATCAGTGAAGAGATTCTAGTGACACAGGTCTCCCTGGGTTATGGTCACTCATAGGGAGTTTTTTCTTCTTTCCCCTCCCTCCACCCCATTTCCACAATAAGTGATTGAGTTCCTCAGCAGGCTTTAAATAGAAATCAGCAGGAAGGGCAGGCAAGGTTGATCAGCTTTGCACACAGCAGGAGGTGCTAGTGCAGTCATTAAGAATTAACACATGAGTTTCAAACCAGGGGCAGAGAGACAGCAAAGATGATGCACCAGACACAGGAATCGCATTTCAGCATCACTGAAAAGACTTCAAGAAGTAGGGCTCCATTACAGGTGGCATAATGCTGCTGCCTTCAAAGCAACCCTACAGATTTACACCCATGCTGTACTTTGCATCCCTTCTTCCAAAGCAAGCATTGCAACCAATGCACATTTAACAATTCACATTAAAAAAAAAAAAAAAGTGATATTAACAGATCACAATCACCTGCAGATCATTTGGTAAAGGAGAGCTCTTATCAATTAGTGTAAAATCATGAAATAAATTCAATATATTATTTATTCTCTACGAATAAGCAACTGGAGTATTGGCTGGGGATATTCTATGATAACAGAAGATAGTAATCTCATTTTACTGACACTATTAAAACCCAGGGAGCCTTTTCATTGACTAGCTTATTCTCATTTGTTCCAAAGAGCGGAATGGCAATAGAAAACACTGCAGCACAGCAGTGGCACAATGGAGTACTTCTGAAGGCAGATTTTACAGATGTAAAAGCCAATAAAGGGTATTGGGTCTTATTTTCCTCCAAACAGTGTACAAACTTGCCTCCATGAACCATCTCCAAAGCAAAGGCAAGCTCTTGGGACTTGTGGTGGATTTAACTGTACATTTAGCAAACCTGTGTGTGGAAATCTGATGGGTTATTTATAAAGGTCTCCCATGTAAATATTGATGAGCCTACTGTTCAGCTAGGTTATTCAGCATACATAAACTGTATTTGTGAACCAGAAACCTAAAAAGCTTAGCCAACAATGAAACTAGCTGGATAAGAAAAGACACCCTTTGTGGCCTGCAGGCCTATAGTTGCAATTCCCCAACAGAAGCAGTATCAGTGTCAAGACTGGTCTCAACGATCAATTCTTTGTTTCCTACAATAGTATGTCAGATATTTACCAAGATCATTTATATTTGAAAAATATAAACATATGAGTTCTCAAATTGGTTGCTTTCCCCTAAAAATCTTGATCTCTGACATTCAGTTTTGGAGTCTGAAATGTTCTTATGGAGATCCTTATGTTCTTCTCCAAGGTCCAACTGCAAGTGGACTACAGTCCACAGGTTTGTAGCTTTGTATGCCATCCACAGAAATCACATAGAAACAGGTCACAGCCAGGTAGTATATCTGGTACAAAGATCTCTTATTTTAGTCCTAGATCTTACATCACTGACAAATGAAAGAACAAAGAAAGAAAAAAAGGGAGTTTGTGGCCTAAAGAAGTGCTAAAATTTTCTTCCCATACTGTAAAACTGCAACAGAACCTCAGAGAAAATAATTCACAACCTGAAAGCATTACATCTCCTCCACATGAGTCTGAGAGACCATTATGATTTGCATTTGTATCTCAGTGACAGAGAAACTCAAAGTAGTAAGAAGTTGAAACTCTGCATCAGGTCATTGGTAATTTTTTTTGAACATAAGTATGTGAACAATCCAAAAGGACCAGAAAGTCTTAACTTAAAGTCAGACCAGATCTGGAGCTGCAAGTTTGTGCTGACTGAAAAGAAAGACTGTTCAGGCTGTGCTTCACCATGGCTGGTGGCATGATACTCTTTGCAATTCTGTCAGTTTAAAAGTGAAGATGGTGAAGTTGTATTATCAGCATCAAGCTGAGTAGAGGAAAAGCTGAGATGTAGTATCAGAAAGAGACTTTGGTTTAAAACATAACTACAGCCACGAGAGTGGGGAGATGGTGGGGGAAATGGAGCTGTTAAAATTTGCCAATTCTCCAAAACCATTACGCTGTGCAGAAATACCTTCATTTTTCATGAAGTTTTGGCAAAATTCAACTTTAAGTTTAATTGAAATGTGCCCTTTGATCAAAGTGCCTTAGCTGGCTCCTAGCCAGACTCTCTCTTCTATTGTCTGGAAGTCAGAGAGCCCAGGACCTTGTGTAACCTCCAATCCACACTTCTTTCCTTTCTGAAGCAGAAGCTTTTACCTTTCCTTCCTTTGCTCTTTTTTCTTAAGTATTTTTTCCCCAGCAGAAATAGTACACCAGGATTAATACCAGATAAGCTGTTAATTATATGTCTCCTGCCTTCTGTTTTATGGAAATGCAAAAACAAGACAATTCCTCATTTCTCTGACAGTGCCACTAACTTCACATAGTTTTCTCACCAGTGTGTTGCAGCAAGGGGAAGTGCTTTGAGGAATAAACGGGCATCTTGCCCTAGTTTTATAGTGGTTTGATGCTAGGGCCTAACAAGAACTACTTGAATGCTTCAAACACTTTTCCTTTCTTTTCTCTCTTCCTTCCCTCACCAGGTAGCCTATGCCTCGTGATCCCAGTAATAAAATTACACCTCTCTTACACTCTTTCGGCTACCCTATTTTTTTCACTCTGGAGAGCTTTTCTGCAAATTACAATGTCTTGTGATAGTTATTAACCATGTATCAAAGTTAATATTAACTGTATATACACAGCATTTTACTTGTACCTGGTGCATCATTGTTCATTATTTAGTGACCCTCTGCTTAACGTAGTCTGTTAAATGCAAACCTGGCATTTACCTTGACTTGTCCTAAATCATCTTTGTCCTTCCACTAAACTGTTTTGAGGATTTCACCTGTCACACACCAGCTTGTTGTCTTTATTCCTTTCATAGGCACATAAGAGAACAGTTTTTTCCTTCTCTATAGCCATAGAGCTCAGGGCCCTGGTCTCCCTTCACACCTACAGTGCCATTGCAATCTCCCTATGAGCCAGCTGTTCCCCATTAGCTTCACCTGGGATACTGAAGACCTGTTCAACAGGACTTGATATTTAGTACCATGCAGAGGACTTCTACCTTCTAGTAGTGCAGCAGTACACTTGCCAATTTTCCGTTGCCTTTTTTCAATAAGCCTCTTAAACAAAACTGCACTAAAGCTTTTGTGGTAACTTTTGTCCAGAGATTCAGGAAATTCATTTCATTTCCTTCAGTGGTGATTTCGGCTTATCACAACAAAGTCAAATCCTTTGAGTTGCCATTGCATTAGTCCTGCTAGGGAAAGCTGATCATTAAAACCCCAAACAAATAGCAGTTTAATACATTACACAACAGGCAAGCAGGCATTGCCAAGATCTAAAATGCAGAATGTTTGCAACTTTAATATTGAGACTTTCTTTCTCTTATTTACCACTGAACTCTGAAGACTGCTCCAAAAATAAATGGACTCAGCCATACCAAAGGACCTTTCCTCTGAAACAGAAGATTAAATGTAAATGCTGAGTTGCAGATCCTTAAAGAATGGAGATAAAATTGTCAAAAGACTTAGTAGCAACTACTGTATTTTTATTTGTTCTAAGCTTAAGAGGAAGAAAGTCACTTATCGGGTAAATTAATACAAAATTTCCTACTCATTATATATTTAAAGTAATCTTAGTCTAACTAATTTTAAGAGTGCAACTCACTTCTGATGGAAAATTTATTTCTTCACTTGTTCTCATTTGCCAGAATTTTCTGCTGAGAAGTATAATACAGCTTGGTATATTATGGCAAAGGAAGGGGAATATGTATCCAAATGAACACAGATTTTATGGGCTCAGAAAACTGGGACTTAAGGTGCAACTAAAATTCGCTACACTGCAGCCAAAAGAATAAATCCATTGGCTGACAATAATTAGTATATTCATAGTATATTGTTCCATGTTTGAGGCAGTAAAAATCCAAAGATTATACCTTCACTAGAAAAAAAGAGTAGTATAGGCAGGAAATAATTAGTAAGTCACATCTACATCACTTGAAATCCCCATAGGGCCTGGGTATCTTTAGATTTTGTTGTTAGATAGGTAAATAAAGTATTGTGTTCCAGACTAGTGGGACACACCTGATACCTCACTGACCTTGGAAAACTGAAGCAAGCTAATCTACACAAAAATTAACACCATCCTGGCAGTGTAAACAAAACCCTGAGTAGGACACAATAGAAATAGGATATCAGTTTTTCAGCTTGGCATGGGGAGCCCCTCTGAATACATCTTGCTGGGCACAAGCTGATTTGCATAGATAGCAAGCAAAGATTTTTTTTTCTTTCTCCCTTGAGCCAGTCCAGAGTTGAACTCTCTTCCTGATGTGTTCCCTTGCAAAGGTCCAGCTCTTGGGTGGTTCCCCGCACTTCAGAGGACGAGCATTCCTACCTTCATCATCCATGGGCAGTGGGCTGGGCTAGAGGAACACCTTTCTCATAGATACATACAGTGGTCAAAAAAAAGCCAAGGTATTTATTTTCTAAAATAATAGTGGATAATGGCTTAGGTAAGTGTTAAATTGTGTAGATTTAATTCTTATCATGGCAAACAGCTTCAATTTAGATATGTAAATATCTGTCTTTGATCTGGATAAATAAAGCAGGGGTGGTGGTTCTCTTGATGGGATGATGTCATGCATCAGATTACATCCTCATTTCCTGTTGGTGCTTTCCCAGACCGGGTGCACACTGAGTCTGACTATTGTTAAACTCCATGTGACACGCTGGTGAGCAAGCCAGCCAGAGACCAGGAGAAATTTCTATTTTTGTTTTGCTTTCTTAAATCAAGACTGACACACTAACATAAATAAACACAAATATTTCCAGAAAGCTGCATTTTCAGGGCTTTTCCCCCCCTAATACAAAGAGAAGCAAGTTATTATTCTGTCAACTAGCAAACAAGAATACCCACAGCCATTTGTTCCAAGCAGCTTCCTGCCATTACCATGCTCAAAACAACAGCCGAGCTTGAGGATGTACACACAGAGTGCAAAGCACCAGCTCCTGCTTCCAGGTGCCTCTGGCAGACCAGAGGGACAGCATGGACACACTGCCCAGCTGCCCCTTTCCTCGACCCCTCGTTATCCCTCCTCCTCCCTGCAAGTACATGCAGAAGGCACACCGCCAGTGCCGAGCCCGGCCTCAAGGAACAATTCATTTGTTTAGACCCGCAGAACAAGGCTAATCGGACTCATGCCCGCCTCTGAAACTATCAGGGAGCACAAAGCGGAGCCGTATGGGTCATAGAAGAACGAGCCCAAACTCAGGGATGAAAATCATTCAGTCTTCAAATCCACAGCAGAGAGATTAAACAAACAAACAAAAAAACCCCCAAAAAAACTTTAGAAAAAAAAGCTGTCAGTGTGCAGCCTCCCCTCCCAAAGATAAGTCAGAAGGACAATGTGCATCTCCCTCCTGAAGCTTTGCTAAATTGAACAGTTTTGCTAGCTGGAAGGTTTCGAGGGAGGGTGGGTTAACAAACTCTGCATCTCCACTGTGCCAGAAGTTTCCCAAGAAGCACAAGACTTCATACCACATCCTCAATTTGATAATAGATTTTAAAAAATGTTACATGACAAGCACAATCTAATCCATGCACAATGACAGTAGATGCAGAGAAACTGTTTTACAGAAGCAAACGTGTTTGTCAGTGTGGTGCAGTGCCAAAAAGCTTCAAGTTGTGTGAGAAGGGAGGAAAATAAACTCCAGAAAAACAAAATGGTTACAGATCATGATCAATCAGTGCTAGTCCAGTCTATCCTGATGTAATCTCCCTTCTTCAGAAGAGAACAGGGTAAGACAAAATTCATATCTGGAAAATAAAGAGTAGAGAGAGCAACTGGCTTGTGCCTGACAGGAATTTCTCCAGCAGCACCGAGAGACTCATTAGAATTTTTCCCATGACACACCACAAAAGATGGCTGGAGAAAACAAAGTGAGGTGGTGGAGCTCAGTATATTTCTTTGTCCTTGAGAAGCCTGGCCTTGCTGAATCTCACGGGCTAATGCATGCATAATTTGGGGCAGCTGATTAAGTTTATTGTGTTCCTGACTAAGTCGAGAGGAGTGAGGGAGGGAGGTCGAAAAAAGAAACAGAGTTGGCTTTAATTAAAGCTCTGCAATTGTCTTTAATATTTACATAATGTGCTATCATAATTGATCCTGATTGGAGACTTAAGAAGCACAGAAGAAAATGACGTGCTGGAAGTCCTCAGCTGAGGAAACATAAAACGAGGCAGCCCCTTCCCCTTCCCCCCATCACTCCCAGCCAAATCAAAAGCCACGGAAGAGGAATTGTGCAGTGGCACTTTGTAAAGCCCGGAGCTCAGCATGAGCTCAGGACAGCACACCTCCTTCCACGCGCCACTGAGCTGCGAGCCGATGGCTGCACTGGCAGGGACCGGAGCATCCGCTGGCTTCACACGCCTGGTTGGATGCGGGCTGTTCCTCTGGTGCGGGGCTGGATGCTGGGCAGAGGCTGGGACAGCTGCTGCACCTGCTGAGGGTGGCTGGTGCTATTTCCTAGGTTTAACTGAGAAGTTCCCTGTGAGGAGGGGACCACAAGCTCCACAGGAGAAGGAAGCAGTGCCACAGCAGAGGAGAGCAATTATTCCTTAAGACCCATTCCACTGATGTCAATTGTAAGGAGTTCTTTATGTAGGAGGGGCACAAGTAATTCTATTGGAAATTATAGAACTGTCAGTGTTTCTTCAATTTAAAGAGAGTGAGGAGTCTAGGTCTGAATCAAAGAGGGGAACCTGATGCAGCCTGGGCCATCCTCCAGTCTGGATCCAAGAGCTGTGTCTCAGACCCACCTCTATAGTGTCCTGGGCTGCAGCCACACATCTCCTGATGTCTGAATGCAGATGCTCATAATCACTTGTCTTTGCAGCATAGCTCCCAAAGAGGTGTTTTATGCATCTGTGTGAGGTCTTTTTTGATTTGAGATTGCAGATATTTTGTTTGCAATTACATGCAAAGGCAGGCACCATTCTACTCTCAGTGATGCTGCAACCACTTGGAATGGAAAATATGCATTGCGGTCTCCCTCATGGAAAACTCCCTTCTGATTTCTCATTAACTTTCCTCATAAAAAAAAAATAAATAAAAATAGTTTATGATTTACCAGATATATTGATTTACCAGACCTTAACTTTATATGTTTTTGTTTTAACTTTCTAGTCACAGAAGAACAGATAAACCAAAAAGAAGTTTCTGTCCCTCCCTTCAGAGCATAGCTATGACTCACAAAGTTCGTGCATTCACTTGGAAATATGATGCTGCATCATTCTCACTCCATAACAGTAATAACGTACAGAAACTGCAGATGCTTCAGGCATCAGATAACCTATTTACTGGCAGGGAGGGCCTATACTTGGACTGTTGTTTTCACTAGCTCTGAACTCAGAATACAGCAGGCTCTAGCAGACTCAGGAACTACTCAAGATTTAGTATTCTGGTCCAATCCATTATTTATATTCTTTTTTCTTCAATATAAAAACTACAATGCTAGAAGAGCCTAAGTATTGTTAGATATGCAAGACACTACAAAATGGCTGGGAAATCACTTACAATACCTCTTTAGATCCTGTACAATATCCATTATGACCGTATCCAAAGCAGTGCTGTTGTTGATGCTCCAAGAACTTGCCGTCAGTAATCATAGACCTTGTAGAAACCAGTGCTGGTATAAAAAGAGACTTTTTCCTAGGGGCTAATATCACTGAAGTTCAAGAATCAAATACTGCTTTTCTACTTCAGATATTTCACTTCAAACAGTCAGGCTTAGACTTCTCTGTGTAAGGTCACGTCTCTGCCTATGGTGTAACCAGAGCATAAAGCTAACTCACCAGGAACATGAACAAATTTTCAGGAGAATTGCCATGAGGGGCATGAAGAACATTGTGGAAAAAACATTTCTACCCTAACCTACGCTACTGGTTCTGGAACAGAAAGCTGTAAAAGTTTGAGGTTCAGCATGGGCTGATGCTTTGTTCCGGGCGTAGGCACCCACTCAATTCTACAAAGTAAAAGAGCATAAAATAGGCTAGAGACTGCACTGTAGGTTGGAATCAAATTGTAAATGGAGAGGGATATTTTATCCTCCTTTTTATTGCAAGCAGTCTGTTTTATCCTAGCAGTTTGTATTTGGATTACATTTCCAGACACATAAAATTTATGTGGGAATAAGGTAGCTGAAGAGGTGGTCCTTTTTAAAATTCTTTTCTTTTTAGATGGTGTATCAAAGTGAGGATGAACACTGGTTGAGGCAGAAAGTCTTTCTGCAAGTCACCATCTGCCTTTGCATGGGGTATTACAACAATTATTGGCTTTACTTAACTGTTAATGAAAAACTACCATCAACAGCTGCCATCACTCCCACTACAGACTGTAACAAACAATAGCCCATTTGGCTAATAGCCCTCATTCTCCTGCTCTAGAGAAATGAGAGCTAGGGAGTCCACAAAGAATCAATAAAATAGAGAGATGAGAAAAGATGGCTAGAACTCTGTGATTTATTTGAGTTTATTGGAACTGTGTTTTGCCCAGCCTTGAAAACCATCTAAAAAAATGTGTGTGTGTGTGTATGTGTACACACATACATATACATAAACTACAGGGTCATTGAAACTAATCCAGTTTTAGTTTTCCCTGGAGTCTTTTCTACTGACCGCAGAGAAAGCAGGAATGGTCCACAGGCCGATTATAAAAAATCCACTGTACTTTTCCAAAAGCAAGAATTTCTAATTGGGTATGTACTCAATTTCAGACTCTAGAATTTTGCCTTTTTTGGACTTTAGAATTTTTTCACCTTTTGCTGTCCATTCATAAATCAGCTTTGTTTTACCCCACTTCTAATTAAGTAATGGAATATTCTGTTCATTGTCTCCAAGTTTTACTGACTCAGAAGATCTCTGCTCTTTTGAAACACCTCAATGAATTTAGCCGAGTCTCAAGGGTTCTCCAAAATTTCTACTGGAAATTTGGCTGATCAAATCAGTTTGGCTAGTCTTATTTTCAGACAGAAGAAATCCAACTTTAAAAAATATGTCTTCAAATATCTGCTTGTAGGTGTTGTTTCTAATCCTAAAGTTAGTTCTTTGTTATTCACACTTGGAAGAGTTATATAGGTGGGTCACTGTCAGTGTGATGAAATAATAATGTTTAGTTTTATGTGATGTCGTCGTAAAATTAGTAATACAGACACATTCATGGCTCAACATTTCCTCCAAATGAAAAGGAAAGCTCCACCCATGTACTTCACAGATCAGTGGGAAGATGAAAGATTGGATAACTGGAACAACAAGCAGCTGTGCCATGACATGCACACGAGTATAAATCCCAGTGGAAGTCCCAGACACAGAAAGCACAAAGCTGCAAAAGGAGCAACTCTGTTTTATCCAAACTTCACTTAGACCTCCTTAACTGAGACACTGTCGAGAGAAGTATACTAAGTTTCATCCCGTAAATGACTAGCCTAAGAATAGGTTTAGAGATACGGGAAATAAGCTATTTTCAGAGCTATTCTAGATCAGTTGGCTATTTTCAGGCTTTTGTCTTGTTTACTTATCTACCATATTTTCATTTTCTACTCTTAGAAATCCGCACCACATAATTCCAAACATTTAGCTATATTTGGAACTAGAAAATTTTCACTTTCATTTCCACTGTTCTTTACCCTGTACAAGAAGAAAGGAATATCTGAACAGAGGAGAAGTGAGCAGGTGAACAATTTTTTTGATCATATGAGACTGGCAAGACCAATATCAGAATAGTGTAGTTAAATGTGTTATCTAAGTTTAAAAAAAGATACTCGAAAATTGAAAGAGAGGCAGAAAGGAGACAGGAAAGTTTTCAGTTGGCCAGGGAAAATGTGTTACACTGGGAAAATGAAGATCAGCTTGCTTAGAACAAGGAAGTCCAGATGAAGGGACAAACATAAAGAATTTCTTTGAAAAAGTATACAGAAATTATTTTCCCGAGAAAAAAGAAGCTAGGAAACCTCTAGAGTAAATGGCCAAACATTAATACTTTATGCAGCTAGGTATAAATAAACCCTATTTTCAGTCTTTCCTCTTACCAGGCTCATCTCCAGTCTCTCCAGTAAGGGGCACAAATGTGTGAAACAAACTGCCAAAGGAAACTCCTGCATATTTGAATAAACTACCAAACGAAACCCTGAGATGGGGATCAAACTTGCACTAATCAAACAGAAGTTACTGAAATCAGTATGCAACTGAATTAAGTTTAGTGGCCTTTTACAGGGAAGAAGTCAAATCCAGAATATTTCATGGACTTTTTTGGTTTAACATCTATACTTCCCTACAGCTGGCATGTATATACATATATATACTTAAGTGCTTTATTGACAACTTGAAATGCTAAAAAGAAGTAAAGATTCAATGCAGTGAGCACTAACTCCTCTGATAATTCTGATGACTCTAAGCAAGAACTATGTCTACTACTACAAACATATTTGTGATCACTTCTCATAATGCAATGTGCTTTGGTGTCTTTTCCAAAGTTCCCTCCTTTGGCACAGCACAAGACTCTGGCACTTAGAGGGGGAGCAAGTTGAGATACAGAGAACATAGGAACACTGTTCCCATGGGAACATTATTCCCACCTCTTCCATCACTCTCTTCAGCCACCTGCAGGGCTTTTACCAGGGCTTTGTAACTTTTACATTTTTGAGAACAGGTGAAAGGAGCATTTTCTCACCTTTGCAATATACTTTGCATAATTTAAGTGCAGAATGATATCCATTTGCCATACACCTTTTTTTTCCCCTTTTTTTTCATTTTTTTAAGTATCTGTCCATACCACAGGAAAAAAAAAGAAATCTAGCTGCTAAATATCTGAAATACACTAAGCAGGAACAGATTAAATGGGAAGATTATTCTTCCTTTTCCTCAGATCAGACCATTTGTTTGTGACATGAACTACTTCATGTAACAGAGTCCCAGGTTCAAAGCTGGACCAGATGTGCCCACAGCAGTAAGAAAACCTCTTCTTGTGTGAAATTGCTGTGAGTGAAGGCACCCACACATCCACTTTCTCAGCACCAAGGCTGAGTCTTTGTGTACCACTCCAGAAATGCAGCCACTGTATGAACCACAAACGTTGCCCACAGTGCAGATAAAGTCAGTTTGGGTTTGTAAACATTTGAACCCCAAACTATCTAACACAAAATGGGCTTTTTCAAAGAATATATCTGAGGTCTCACTCATTGCTAGAAAGACTATGGACACGGCATTATCCTCAGTACTTCAGTCACATATTTGGCATTAGAACTGTCAGAACATGTTGCAATCACTCAGATGACTAATACATTAAGGTATTTTTGTGGCAGAGGGCTGAAATACTTCCCACATTTCCCCTTTTGTCTTTTCAATAGAGACGGATTATCCCTTTCTTTCTCATTCCCTGTTAAGCCCCTAAAATGTATACTTCATCAAGACACAATGTTCAAGGATGTTAAGAGCTATATAGCATATACAGACCTCCCTACTTTGGACACTCTGTGTAATCTGCTTTTCTGGGAGCTCATTGCTGAAGGATGAACCAGGAATCTGCCTACAGGAACAAGGCTTTGTATGTTTGTTGTCCCAAGACCAGCACCACTCGAGTTTCCCTGCTGCAAAATGGGAAGCTGAGGCCAGAGCACTCTCAAAACTCAGAGGATGGTGTTAGCCAGAATCCTGATGGTGACCCAGAGGCCCTTCAGCCTTGCCATGCTCAGAACAGGCAGTGTCTGAGATTCATCTCAGGAGGGATCAAGTACCGCTCCATGCAAACGAACTCAGTATAGGGTTTACACTTGAACAAATTGGTGCAAACCTTAATAATCTTGGTCTTGCTTTTGGGATCCAAAAGTTTGGGGATTTTGACTCAAGACACAAAAGGATTTTATCTTGATGGACAGAATGCAAATTCTGTTCTTTCCCGGCTTTATGTGGTTTTGCTCTGCCTCTTCTCTAACAGCTTTCTCTGAAACACCTCACAAGTCATTGCCTTCCTCTCCTCAGCTTTTGCCTGGGCATGTGCAGAGGCAACCTTTGTTTTATGGAGGTGTGGAAGGTCACACTAATCCCTGTTTTCTGTGTGACAGAGTGAAATCCATGTAGCTGAAAAGGCTTTGACACGTGCCACACAGTTTCTTTCCAAGGATTTGGTACTCTGTGTGGACTTTATTCCTTGTGGATTTTATTGTTTGTGGCAAGAGGACAATTTGTCAACCCCTTGTGCCTGCACACCAAGGCCCTGATTCCACAAAAGCTTCTGGACTCACTCAGGTGAGTAATCCTATAAATTTCTGCTGTGAGTAACGTAGCCATACAAACATGCCATGACTTTGTATTCTTCTGACATATTTTGGGCAAACACTGATCTCCTTTTGATATAAATCCAGAGTAGATCAGTTTCATAGATTTTCTTTCTATGTAATTACAATGGAAATACTAAACAGAATAATAAATAGCATAATATTAACTGATGTTATATAGCTGAAAATCTTACTTTACAACACAATGATTGATGTTTTTATTTGTAACTTTGAGTATAAACATTCTCCTTTAGAGTGATCAGCAGCTTCAGGGCCTTTTGATTATTATTATTTTATATCTTCTCTGTTTTAATTATACCGTGCTTTGCACTTCTCTAACAATTTTCATCTGGAATCTTAAATTACTTAGCAAGTATGAATTCATTAATCCTCACAATGTCCCTCTGAGGAAGCTGTTTAATTAATACACCCAAGTTATGGATAGACAAATTCAGGCACATTGATATTAAGTAATTTCTCCAAAGTCACAGAGTAAATCAACAAAAAAGAACAAAAACAGAATTTCAGGGACACATGCTGCGAGGTCACATGAATATGAATGTGAACAAATGTCTTCATAGATAACACAGAGCTTACAGGTTCCCACTGATCTGAAACCAGCTCAAGGTACCCCCTCCCATACTACCTGCCAGACCATGGACTCTCTTTCACATCTGTTTCCACAAAATTGCTGCCATAACCACAGGGGTAGCATCATTGCCACCACATAGCAGCTTAGATAAAAAGAAAACAGAGCTTTTGGGTTTGCCTATGCACAAGCTTTACTTTTTTTCTCTGGTGAGGTTCACCCCCAAGAGCAGTGGGAGCACAGGAGCAGGAGAGACTCAGCAGCTGCAGGAGCACGTCAGCTGCAGCTAGAGCCTTTCTCCCTACCTACAACCAGCCCTGGCGATGGACTATTTTACTGTATCCCAGATCCAAGAGCATCTAGAAAATCTGTGAATGTCCCTTTCCTGGCAGTGTTCAACACCAGACTGGATGGGGCTTTGAGCAACCTGGTGTAGTGGGTTGCATCTCTGACTATGGTGGGGGGTTGAAACTGGATGGTCTTTAATGGCCCTTCCATCCCAAACCAGTCTATGATTTCATTATTCCATCTCCTCTTAATGTCCAGGAGGCTATTGCTGTCTCTTCTAACAGTCCTAAAGTGTAAAGGAGCCCAGGATGCAAAGGAGCTTGACAGACACAAATCTATTTTCGCTGCCAAAGCTTCTGTCTCTCCAATGAAAACACTGCTAGTACTTGATCGTCTGATATGGTGACAGGTTTCAGGGGTCTCCTCTTGTGCTCAGGAATTGAACTCACAAGCCAAACGTCAGCGCAAGGAGGGTGCAGTGCCTTTGCAGCACCACAGGTTCTGCACATGCAGGCCCATGATGTTGGGCATAGCTGAGACAGTCTGCACCTACAGGGCTGGTTGAAATCAGTGAGTCCTAAAGGTGCTGAAATATCTCTCCAAACTGGATCAGCACTGTCAACTAACTGCTTCAGGTAGAATTACACCGATGTTAACAAGGTTCCAAGCACTTTCAGAGCTTCGCTCATTCTCTCTTAGAATACAATTCTCAATTACCGTCCTATGTTGACCCCAGCTCAACCTTTCCTCTCTTCCTTCCCCCCTCCCCCCTCCCCCCCCTTATTTTCTTCTTAAATGCTACAGAAATTGCTTTCCTGGAACATGAAAAGTGATGTATGCAAATTGTTACACAGCATTACCACTGCTGTAGTGCCACTATACTGCTGAGGTAGTTAATTACCAGGATATTGCCGTTTGTCTGCTCTCTATCCTCTTGTGATGCTCCTAAAAAGAAACAAAGGAAACAACATCAGAGAGACAAACACAGAACTCAGTCCCCTATTAATAACCACCATAAAGGAAATAAAGGATTAAAGGCCTTTGGCAGCACACATGGCATACAGCTTTGTATGGCACAGATGTTGAAGAGGGTCTTGGAACTTTGTCTGCACCTGGCCGTGTTATTCATCTAGAGATAAACTTTGAGATCCTTGCTTAATTTACATTTAATTGCTGTAATGCCAAAAGTAATTTCACTTAGAAGTGAGATCTAAGTGAAAACCAAGGCCAGTGGCAAGAGCATTGCTTGGAATCACACAATGCCTCTAGTCCTGATTCTGCCACTTTCATGCAGCTATCACATTTGTGCGTGACTTTTAACTGCTCTTGCTCTCCTTCTTTGTAAAGGCAGTGGTAATCGTGTCCATCAAAAAGTATTTTGGGATTTACCTTAGAGCAGAAATTCTAATTTCCTCGTGTCTCCCAACAGGGCAATACGTTCTCAATGACTGAAAAGCCAGGTCCTCACAAAGGTAAGTAATATCACCACCAGATTTTTCATGCTCTCTTCAATCAATTATGACTTTTCTGAAAGCCAATGACAGAGCGTAGTTCTGAATAAAAATGACATAATTTAGCCTTAGGAAGCATACAGAGACTTGATAAAAAAAAAAAAAAAAACCAAAAATCAAGAAGCCCAGTGGATTATAATGTCTGCATAATTTTTAGAGCTGCTCTGTGGGATTTAACAGTCATTTTAAAAGGATGGTTAAAACTACCATATTGAATATGCAATTGTTCATTGCATTTAAAGGGCATTTATTTTAAAATTGTTTCTATTGATCTCATTCAATCTCTGTACGATCACGTTTGTGCTGGTCCTTCCTGGGCTTATAGAATGTTTCCATAAAGACCTGACTGTCCCTGTAGGTGACATCAATTAAAAGGGTCAGTTGCTCTGAAATAAAGAGAAAGAGATAAAGACAAAACCCAGCTCTCACCGAGGGGGTAGGCACCAACACCCCACCTCCTGTTATCTCCAGCCAATAACACTGTGTGGTGATGAGGTAATGCTTGCACGCAATGCTCTAGGCAGCGCTTCGGTGGTTTGTAATTCTCCTTAAAGGAGACAAAAGTGGGAGGCTTCACTCTCTGTTCTGCTCCTGCAAATCAGCGTTTGAATTCAGATCTTTAAAGCTACAGGGAAAGGGGGGCAGTGGGGAAGTGTGCCAGTGCTTAAGCTTTTCTTCCCTTCCATTTTTTGTAACGTATAAGTGAGTTTGAAGTGCTTTACTCATGCAAGTTAAACAAAATCTAAGCAGGTGGTTTGGTTCCTGCTGTAGACAAATCCCAGGATGGATTGGTTCTGAAGGCTTATGAGTAAATTTAGGAAACTGAAATTTTTATATCACTCACAAATCAGCTCATTCTCCTTTCATCATCCTAATGCAACCAAGGTAAAAAAAAAAAGTAAAATATTTTGTGACTCAGTGATTAAAACACATCAGTGGGGGAAAGACCACAGAAACAGCTTTGTTTTCCTCAGCTGGTGTATTCTCCATGCATTTCAGTCACGCCTGTGTGTTTCCTTTGACAGGAGGAACAGCTCCTCCTGTTGAGGCCAGAGCCGCCACCAAAGGCAGTTGGTGGATGGGGCGGGCTCTGCTCCCAAAACACCAGAGCCTTGTCAGCTAAACCTTGGCAGCAGATTGCGTATTACAGACAGCATTTTGGGAGGAAGACAATAATTCCCCTCTTCACGCTCAGGCCGCAGGCTACCTCTGCAGGCGTGTAAGAGTGGAAGACACCACCTTGTTACCAACTGAATACACTTGGTGAGAAGTAACAACAAGGAAAAGAGGGGTTGTGCCCAACAAGCCTGATCCCAACCATCACCAAAGTAATCCTGACTGTACCCAGAGCAGAAGCCATCCTGGTGGTGTTTTCCTGTCACTCTCCTGACTGCAAGAGTGATTTAAAATGGGTTAACTGCCCTTCTGTACATGCACATCACCAACTGGATAATTGTCCTTGGCTGGCCGAACATTTTTAAGTGCTCATTTTTCTGCTACAGAAAGTATTTGTCCCTTCAATCAAGTGCAATTACCCCAACCATCTCTTTTAATTGCTGTATTTCCAGAAGATATATTCCCTAGGGGCTTTCTTGCCAATACCAGTGGATGTTTTATTAGGGATTTATATTGACCTGCTGGGGCTGATGTCCATCTTTCATCTGCAGAAAGCCAGTGTTAAAACTTCATGGGCATGGATACTGGGATGGCCCGTGGGCATGTGGAGGAGGGGGCAGAAATGGAGATCCAGAAACACACATGTGAATAGCAGTTCTGCCTCTTGAACTAGTGCCAACACTCCACAGATGCTCAGCTGGATGAGTCCATATGGAGCCTCTGGGGCTGGGAGCCATGGAGATGTTACTCACTTTTGAAACGGCTTCCAGTGTAATTGCTGAAGTATCCTCTTTTCTTTATCTCAGCAGGAGTTACAGTGGGAGACCAGAGATACACAGCTTGGCTGTTATTTTACTGTATATCCAGGCTGACAAGGGCAGTGGGAAATCAAAATCTGCTGCCGCTTTACTCAGCTCTCAGCTCCAGTCTGATCAGGAGGAATCAAAGAAGTGGGAGCATGTTCCCTTTTCACAGCACATATGCTTCAGTGCACCCAGATACACAGATGAAAGTCCAGTGAAAAGAATGGAATGAACATGAACTTTAAGAAAACCCACCCCAAGTGTGGAGTCCAATAGCCCCTTCCACTTAAAGGCAGGAAATGCACTGGCTTTGTACAGCACATTGTGAGAAGATGCAAATGCAAAGATAGAAAAGCTTTTGTAAAAAAACAAAAAGGAAAAAAAAAATGAGACCCACTGTGTTCTATTAACCTTGAAAAATGAATTTGAACTCTTCTTCAATTTATATCAAATGCATATTACAGTAGGCATTTTAATGTCTGTCTTCTTTCGGCTCTGTAATCATTTTGGTAAAATATGTCTTTTCATTGCACAGGGGTTCCTCCCTTGCCTCTTCCCTTTCTTTTCACACAATAGAAAAGGCATTTTGGACAGATTTCCTCACTTATCTCCACTGCATTTGTTTTCCAACATGAATGTAGCATTACTGTTGGCAGTACAGCTTACCTCCTCTGCACTAAGCAACACAGCATGAGTTTGCAGAGCTATAAGAAGGATGCTCCTCAAAGTGTTCACTGATACCTAAGTTGCAACATTGAACATTGATGAAAATACTTGTCCATCTACTCCAGTGGGTCCTGTTCTGTAAAAGAACTCTGTTTTTGCATGTATGTTTTCCCTGCAGGGACAGCCATTTTCTAGTTCAAGGATGTTCTAGCCTGTCTGAGTTAGAGGGGGTTATAAAAAGCCACCTGAAAAATGAGAACTGGAGAATACAGTTAAACAGTCAACTCTCTCTTCCTGCCTGTTAGGTTACTGCTTAACTTAACCCTTATCCCTGGGTCCAGAAGGGAAACTAGTTTCTCCATGCTGCAGAAAGAGTGGAGAAGAATGAGAGTGCATTGCAAAGTGGGATCACCTGAATTTTTCCTTGCTTTCAACTGCCTGAAAAGGAACACACCTAGCTTCTAATATTCAGAATAGGATCCTGATTTTGGTGCATCTCAGTTGTTGTAGATTTCTAAACCAGCAGATCTGAACCAGCTCATGATGGGGATGGACCTATGCACAATACCCTGACCAGCTCAGAGATCGACTGTCACTCGACCTGTATAGGTGTGCCAGTTATGACATTTGATTTGGGCCTGTGAGTTAAACTTTTTATGTTCAGTAGTGCTTCCTCCCACGGGGGAATACTGTGAATAAGACCTGATGGTAACAGACTCTGATCTCTGGAACCTCTACAGGTTCCAGGTTTAAAACTAATTTTGAAGAATTGCAAAGACTGTCACTTCTGTGGGAAGAAGAGAGGAAACAAAGCCTCCTGTGGAAACTAAAGTTGATAAACTCTCAGTCATGACCAAGGAGGGAACATCTAGTGGAAAAAGGGAAATATATCTTGGCAAAGCAGTGAGATAAGAACTAAGTCACCCAGGCCAAGAAAGTAAAAACTTATACAAGCTGTCATGAGAAAATAATACTCAGGGGAAGGAAGACGATAAGCAGACATCTAGTTTGCATGAACAAGGACAGACGTATGGAAGGAGAAAAAGGCTCTGCAAAAGAAGACGAGATTAAACAAAGAGTGATGGGAAGCAGTGAAGTCTGTTTATTGAGGGGTAAAGCGCCTGACAATTTGAAGTCCCTTGCTTTGAGGTTGACCTACTGAAGACATCTTCGTGGAACCTGGTTTCCAGAAATGCCTGAATTCTCAACTCATGATAGTCAGGGGCCCTTTAGAAAGGCAAGCAACATCTTTACTGGTTTTGACCTTCTCCCATAAAAGAAAATAAATTGCATCATTACTTCCTCTACTTCCTCCTTGAAGTAGAGTTGGCTATGACTTCATCAATGCAGAAGGAAATTGGGAAATTTTGGTATAGGAAAGGAGCTCCTCGTGCCTGAAAGAACATGCAACTTTAGGATAGGCAGTGCTGCTTCTATAAATAGGATTTTCAAGGGGTTAAAGAGCAGGGTGCAGGTAGGATGTGGCACAGGACGGAACCATGGACATTTATTAGGAAATGGCATGAGGCCATTGGCAGAGAGACTAAGATATCACAGTGAGAAGGAGGAATAACAAATTCTAGACATCAGCTGTTCAGTGTGTGACTATAAAAAGGCTGTAGCTGCAGTGCCTTTCTCATCCCATTATCTTGTGGAAAATATTTGCCCCACCCAACACAGCCTCACATGTCCATTACATAAAGAGGTAACAGTCATACGCTGTCACAGCTCTCTACCACACCTACATCCAACATTAGGGCTACAAAAGCTCATCTTGTATTTCATCAATCTGACCTATAAGAAAACCCAAGCATTTTAGCTCTACGATTACAGTGTATCCTTCTATCCTTATTTCATATAATATCTTTTACCACTGATGACAAAAAAATATTCCTTCTTTCTCCATTTACCTTCAGCACTAAGTGCTGATGTAAAAGCACCTCTTCAGAGTCTGTTGACTATATGCTACACTATGTCTGTGCATTTCCCTCAGCAAAACAATCTACCTACTGAGATCCTTTGCCCTGCAGAGGTGACTATCACACCCTTGGAAGGTTACGAGATAACAATAAGAGGAAAGGTAGCAAACAACAAGGGCAAACTTGGTGTCCACAGAAACTGAACATCTGAAAATGAGACAGTACTGACATTCTGTTCTTCTACACCATTCACCTTGACTAATGAGCTCTGTGCCACAAAATGAACAAAATCTGGGATTCAGCTGCACTGAATAACCTGTAGTGCAAGCTGCAATAATAGGTAAACATTACCTGGTGAAGTGGGAACAGACTTTAGCAAGCACAGCAGAAGTAGCCTGTGATTATTACATGAGGAGGGGAAAAGAAAATAAACAGCATTTATTTGAAAGGTTGCAGACAAGAGGTCTTTCAAACTTCTTAAAATAACTGTCTCCATTGTTTTTACAAGTCACCTCATGGAAGATTGAAATTGAAACATGCTTCCCTAAAATATTGTCTGTTGGCCATTCAACAACCCTCACTTTGTCTGTTGGGCTGTGCCAGTGGGGATCACTTTGACATCAGAAGAAGACATTTGTGCTTTGTACCAGCAGCGAGCGTTTTTTTAGTGGGACACATTTCAATGGCACAACTTAATGGCACCACAAATATTGCAAAGGCAAAATAATCAGTCACTGACACAGAAAACAAGAACACCTGGCACCAGAAATACTAGTTCTCAAAAGTGATGTGAGAATTTTAAAAGTTATGTGCATCTGTAAGTTTCAGAGCACAATGAGCTATACTAGCTATTACAAACCAGGTGGGTTGGAAGATAGACTAGCTTCTAGGAATTCAGGATATGCAGCAGCATACCAAAAGAAGACTGAACTCCCATTAATTAATGGAAAAGCTTTTATTATCTTCAGTAGTATGGACAGAGCCAGCTTTGCTAGATACTGTGAGACAGGCAAACCCAAAAGGTAGTGACTTAAAGCACTGCCTGGATGCAGCATGTAAGACAAGGCATTGTGATGGAGGTGGAAAGGCAAGCAAAGTACAACAGCATATCAGTTTGAATCCATGGGGAGAAGTACCAGAATGCCAGTGTGATACTCAAATTGACCAGAGAGAGGGCAATATCTGTCCTGCAGGGGAAAAACATTCATCTGAGATTCAGATTAGTTAAAGAACACAAGGTGTGAGTAATATAGTCTTACTTATCCCAACTGTTCAATTCATTCCTCTTCCAAAGGAAGGAATTAAAAACAGCAATCGATAATGTTTAGAGTTTTTGTGGCACTGCTCATTTCAAATTAAAAGCAGTAATTTAAACACTTTGGTAAAAAGGATAATTTATACACAGATCACTGAACCATGGAAATGCAGCCTCCGCAATATTAATAATGTTTGAAGTGGCAGTGGAAAAAAGTGGCTTTGGTGAAAATATGATTATACAAATAGCTGTTCCAATGAACAATGCCAGGAAATGCTCTGTGGCTGCACAGGACTGGGAGGCCCCCTTCACCTAAGCCAGGATCCGGAAGACACCTGTGCAGTACACCATCAGCCTCCGCTTCCCTGTGGAGAAGGGGGGTTGAGTCACAAAAAAATGAAAGGTATTCTCTGCTGAAAATTGTTCCTTCCTGCTGATATAGCCTGTAAGCACTAGAAGGAAATGAAGGAGAGACAGGCTTAAATAGCATGCAGATACAGATTTGGGATTGCCAAACCTCTATTGGTAGCTCTCAAGGGACCTTGATGCATAATCAAGGCTTGCTGTGTGGATTATGTGCACAATACTAAGACAGTGATTGTCTCCTTCTTAACAATTTACACATTACACTTACCAGAAATATTTTTATCTTCAGCAAAAGAGCCATTAGCTACCCATACCTCAACTTTCTTGTTGCCTGCAAGACATTTGGTTCCAACAATGACATTACTGAATGCCCCCTGGATGAATAGAGAATGGCACGTGGCTGAGGGCATCTGTTTTCTGCTTGTCTCAGGGCTAGGTAGCATTTCTATAGCCTTACTGTTCCCTTGGGGTGTAGTTTAGGACTACTAAGATGAAGCAGGACAACATGGAGACCATGCAATGTAAGTGAAGAGGTTTGGCTTTTCCAGGATTTCTTTGAAGGACAAAGCAGAGATTAGGAAAAAATGGCTTCCAAGTAGAGAACAAATTCCTAGCATAATCTAAATTAAACAAGCTTCTCCTCATCTATGCTGACAGGATATTAATGACTTTTTAAACAAGTTAATCCAAGAAATAACCAAGTAAAAAGAGAGGACTATCATTTCTGACTACTCCTTGTATTCTCTTATTTCTCTCTGAGTCTCAGTCTCTCTGACTACAAGCTGTTTCCTCACAGCTGAAGGAGATCTGTCAGCTGGTGCTGGCCCATGACTCATGGGGACTGCAATGGGCTGGGCAAGACCTCAGTGGCTTCACTAAGTTAAAATTCTTCCATAACAGGAGAAGAAAAGAGCTGGAAGACATTCCTGACCTAAGTGCTGCTCCACCCTTCCCCTGCCTGAAATACCACAGGAGACAAACCCAGGAGAAAGACAAACCCTGAGCATCCCTGGGCAGAAGACCTTCCTTGGAACTGTTCATTGTAAGGGATGCTGCTTTCTTGTGTGCAACATGTACAGCAAGCACTGGAAAAGGACTGGCGTGAGTATTGGGCAGACGGTGATGCTTGAGGCTCACACTGATCCTTCCCAATCTCTGAGGGGCTCTTCTCTGGCTCACTGGTAGTATTAGCTCACCCCACCAAAACAGCAGAGAGGTAGCTGATCACCAGCATCACCAAATCAGAGGCAGCTACCACAGGCCAGTCACTTGGAGTTTGTCATGACCGATGGTGGTTGCACCGGACACTATCCTAGGAGGTCTCTTGGAAAAGGCTCTCTAGTTAAAAAACTCAATTTAGGCATGACAAAACCTCAACAATTTCTGTCTTACACTAGACTGGGTTAATCCTTGGGGGAAAAATATTTTGTATATGCACAATATATAGATATTTTATCTATGCCTCCTGTGAGTGACTGCCTACTTACCCAGCTGGTGATGCTGGCCAGTTATAAAGCCACTTCTTCCTCAGCACTGAAGGCCTGCTTAATACTGGAGATGTCTGACTGTCATCAGGCAACAGAAATGTCCAAGACCCTTTTTTCTGCCAGAGTCCCTCAGCCTCAGACAACAAAAGAATATTTTATTTTTGTCACTTAAAAAAACCAAGAAATGCACAGCTAAAGTAGTATTTGTATGCATGTAAATGTGTCAGCTAGCTAACTTTGCTTCATTTTCTCCCACTTTCAGAAATAAAACTTCTGGGAAACATTGGCAACTCTTACAAGGCATTTGAGTCAAAAGAAATAAAACAACACATTGAACAGTGAATTAGATAGCAGAATGATTACTGTGTGACTCACCCCTTTAAGTATAATAATGGAGCGTTTATAAAGTATGCACTTGGGCTCTGGACTGCCCACCTACACTCAATTTCCTTTGACTGTGGAATGTCCTTTGGCAGCTTTGCAGATAACCAATACCCCAGAGTCTGAGGAAAACATTATAACTTGTATGGTATTATTGGTCTAAAGGCTTTGGGCTCATATTTCATCTGGCCAGCACAACGTTACTTTGAGAGACAAGAATTCATAGGGCCATGATTGGAAAATATGTGCTCAGATAATAGAGAGATGAACACATTAAAACTCCTAGATAGGTATCACATCAAAAGGCAATATTTCCCTTTCTACCACAATATTTTGGCTCACAAGCCAAACAGCGTGGTAGCTAAAAGAGGAGCCTGCCTGGCTACAAAGCTCTATTAAGTGACATACAAGTGTCGAGGGAAACACCACTCCTTAATTCTGCCCTGATTCTTCAGGGTGCCATGCCCTAGTGCACATCCATCACTCCTACACCACACTCCCAGTGGAGCTGTGGCCACTTCTGTAGAAATCCCTTGCTGGACATTCAGCACATTTCCTATGAGAGTAACTGGAGGCTGCTGTAACAGTATTGTCCTTCACTTTGGCATCCCTCTTTAGCTGGATGTGTATAAGCCATGCTGGAGAAGAGACCTGTGCTTAGCCTGCTTGTGGCCCTTACCGAGTAAGCATGACTGTATGCAATTCTCAGTTGCCTTTGTTTCATTGAGGTTCATCTTATACCTTTTAAGCAATTCAGTCCTACATGCAACTTTTCCTGGAGTCTCTTCTAGGGGAACTGAGCCACTCCTCTCTGGAGACAAAGGCTTCTCTTCTTGTCCTGCCAGTCTTGTGTAGTTCTTAGCCTGTCCCAGTCATAGCACAGGCATTAGTCCTAAAATCTTCTGTTTGGTTTTTTCATCTCTTATGTAGTGAGTAGAAAGGATCTTCTGCTTGACTCGCTGCACGGCGAAGCACCTCATCAAAAACAGTTCCATACTTATTATCCATAAGTCCTAAAAAGTCATAGCAGTTTTCCCCAGTCATTACACCAGCCCACTGTGTTTTGTCAGAGCATTTGACCCAAAAGAGAAGTGGTCTTTATTTCAGTGGTGACTCCACTGGCCTGAACTCAGTAGCTTGTAGTAAAATCCCAAGTAATAGCATTTCAGAAAGGACATACAAAATATCAGAGTGAAAAATCCCAAAGTAGGTACACTGCAAAGACAGAAGAATCAGTTTGTAGCATAGCACTGCAGCAGAGTACTTTAGCACTGAATAGTCTGGAGCAGGAGGCCTGTAACACCTACCTGGCACACTCAGTGGCTTATTTCATCTTAAGGAAAAACAAAGGTTTACTTCTAATGCTGGGCAATCATAAAGGTCTATCTGCAAAACTGCAAATAGACAGTGTGATAGAAATCTGCAGGCTTGACCTTGCTGCTAACCTACTCTGTGAGCATCTCCTTTCTTCTTCTCTCCTGTCACCTCTGTAGATGGACAGAAAAAAAGCAAGGCATTTCCTTGAGTTTGTAGAGCAGCTGAGCAGCTTTTTTTTTTCTGAAGAGTTGTGATCTCTAAGCTAAAGATCAGCACAACTTCAACCCCACCCCTAACCACGCAAAAACCTCTAAGCCCCTCTAACCCTATGTTCAACACAGAGCAGAACCTTCTGCCAAAGCTACAGGTGTCAAAAAGGAACCAGTAGTGTAACAGGGTAGGGTTCAGGCATGCCTCTGCTCCCAGTACAATAGCTTGCTCCAAAGCAGCCCTTGCTCTGTGGGATAGATCATGCCTTCCTGGTGTCCAATTTCCATAGCCACATCCTCTGTACAAACTCCTTTGCTGATGTAAACTCAACACTAATATAGGTAAATAAACACAGCTGCTGGGCGCAACCCTTTGCTTCAACATATTAGGGTGCAGCTACAGCACATGAGGTGCCTTCTGAGCAGAGGAGAATCTGATACTTTTCCCCAGCAGTATTCATTTAAAGCAACAGGTAAAGGGCCAGTTATGTGTCAGCAACACAAACAATTGGATGGTCCTGTTCCAAAACCTCCTGAAAGCAGTGGAAGGACTCCCACTGACTTAAAAAATGCCTGATTAGCAAAGTGAAATTTTACAGAGAATGCTGTACATCTTAGTTTATTTCCTTTATGGAACCGAATTCCGCCTTTTCTACACATGCTGGTAAACTTTCCCATGCAGCCACCTTTTTTTTTTTAATCCTTGTCTTTTCTCTTCCTGCTTTGAAAAAAGCCTGATATCACCTGCTTATTTTTCAGTGCTGCAGCTTAGTTGTGGTTGCCACTTGGTCTTGCAAAGCAAAGCAGAGAGTGCTCCCCTCATCCAGGAAATTCCATGACAGCCAGGTAGTGGGAAGGAGCAGGCCACCAAGTTGCACAGTGAAGAAGGTGTGCTCCTGGCACTCCATTTGCCACTTCCTTGAAACTTTTTGTCTCCTATAAGGCTGGAGGGCAACCTTGCCCTCGGGAAGGCAGCTCCCTTGCTCCTAAATCCCTGCACAGGCTTTGTGTTACTTTGGTTTTCTATGAAAATTGGGATTTCTGTTTAGGTTTTTAACATTGCTTTTTAATTTTGGGACTACAAAGCCATATATCAGGGAACTTCACACAGTGTTACTTGCTTTACTAAAGGAGAAACCACAGAGCTCTCACATTTCACCTTAATTTTTCCCCTTCCCCAGAACACAGATGACTAGGAACTTGACAAACCCAGGGACGACCTTGACATCTGCACCTATGACATAGCAAAGGAACTCCAGTGCTCAGCAGCAAAGACTGCTGCAGTGTTACGTGAGGAACTGAACAGACTACCTTCTCCATCCCAAGCTTGCTCTGAGCAGCAGGCTTTGAGACAGTCAATGGCCTGCCCATTATCTCCTGTGTTTCAGTCAATGCTAAAAACAATGTGAGTGCTTTAAAGCACAGAAAGTAACAATAATAGACTATCACATCAATGTTCTGCTTCACTGGAGCTAACCAGACCTGTTTTAGAATAAGCAATATAATTTTGCATGGGGATTATATTACCTGAGGACATTAATTGCTGGCAGAAAAAAAAAAAAAAAAACAACAAAAAACTCAAACCAATCCCCAAACCACCAAACCACAAACCAATTTTTGAATTAATTACAAATAACCTGCTCTTATGATATGGGAGTTGTTTTCCCAATTCACACTGAAAAAAACCACAAATCCAAACAAATAAGGAAACATTTGCTCTTTCAAACAGAGCTAATTTATTATTTTCTTGTATGTGCGGGCACTTTGTCATGTGAGTACACCTGCAAAAACTGCTTCTGTCCCAGCATCACAGGACAGCTAATTTAGCAACAGGATGTATGGTGCTGCAAACGCTGCAGCGTGAAGGGTAGCCCATCTGACTGGCAGTGATGTACGAAGCTAAGCAATTCCAGTTCTTGAAAACATTTTGCCTCCTGGAAGACTGTAAATAAAAGGGAAACTATCATCTTTGGTCAGATGATTGTGATTGTGATGAACTGAGATTCTAAGATCAGGAGCATTTGGTCTGATTTGTGCAAACTTGGGGCTGAGCAGTTATAAATTATATCACAGTATTCAATTACTGGAAACAACACTTCCTGCAACTTTTGGATCCTGTAGGGAGATCTCCCAGTTTCAGATGTACCTTTGTTAATCACTGCATTAAGTTTTCCCCTTGAAAGGAAAGAACAGGATTTGTGCAGAGCAGGAAGTTCAAAAAGTCTCTCAATCTGAAGTGTTAAAACACTTTACCATCTTTGTGACCTCTAAGCTCATAACAAATACAAAGGGTAAACAAGCATCCTAAAGATACTTTGTTTGATGTGCACAACTAATAAGAACATTTTCAGTTTTCAGCCATTCTTTAAAAATGCTGATTAAGTCAAAGCAAAAATATTTCACCAAAACATAGAGATTTTGATAAAAATTGTAACAGAATGTCTTGAAGCTTTAAGGTGGAGTCTAGCCATTTCTTCAGAGACAGCATGAACTTAAAACCTTATCTTTTCCTCTGAAAAGCTTTGAATTTTTTCCAAAGCAGAATTGGAAGCAGAATTTAACATTTCAAAAATTGTTCCAAAGACTTGGAGTCTTGATTGGATGCTGTCCCCTAGTGAGAAAGGATACCTTTGTTGTATATTATCACAAGGAATTCATTCAGGTTTGTATATACATGCAGACACACTCATATGTGAGTGTCAGAAATGGTAGGCCTAATGAAAGGAGCCAAATGGAGCACATCTCTCATTCTACTTTGCAAAGAGTCCTATTACGCATCTGGCCAACATTTGCAGAACGTCAGTGCACCACAGGTAAGCGCTGGTGTAGAAGTAAGAACTGACCAGATTGCAAGCTGATGCCTCAGTACAGTCAGTGATTCAAAAGATACTGCGGAATCAGGAAAATCAGCTGTCACAGTGACACTCTTTACGAGGGAATACAATGGCAAATACCATCCCTTGACTGGTGTCATCCAAAGCAACCTCAGGCACAAAAGCTTATCCTGGCTGCTAAGCTGTCTGGTGTGTCTTCTTGGAGAAACCATTATGTTCTCCAGGGAATCAAGGCAGAAGAAACTAGAGGTATGGGACACAGAAATATCAACATCAGGGAGGTTGTGAATAGCAATGAAGCAGGGTACATTGACATCTACTTTTATCTTGACCTCCTCAGTAACTGAAAGTAAACCCTGTCCAGCACCTCTACTGTCACTCCTGGGAGTTTGGCATTTCTGTGTGCTGACGTGACCACCTCTACCTGGAGTCTTGTTGTACTGCATTGCATGAGCCTTTACTCCAACTCCACCTCTCTCACCTCATACTATCAAGGTCCTATCCTCTGTATCCCAGCACCTTACTAGCATGCACAGCACTAACTCAAGTGAGATGACAAAGACAATGGACAAAGACAAGTGGTTAAGACAAAAACTCTGTGACAGGAGAGTACTAGGTCTCTCTCCTCTCTCATACAGTTTGCACTATCTGTAAGCCCAATGGCTTACATCAAGTTACTCTGGCATGACAACTGTCATTGGCAGTAGATGATCCTCTCAGTTTAAATCCCAGGAGAAAAAACGACTGCCCTTGTCTATCTTGGATTTATCTTCTTCAAACTTCTCACATTATAACTACAGCATCGTCAAGAAAGAAATGTAGGGTAGATAAGACACTGGCTTACACATTTACATTTACAACCATGTGCCACTTTGAACAAGCACATGGGCAGAGGCAGCGGGACAGCTGATAGCTGGTACTCACTTGCACTTTCACTATTCCTGGCTCTAGAATAGATGTTAGGGATTGTGCTTTAGATTGCTAAATTCTGGGGAAAAAAACAACACTGCCACCAGAGTCCATGAATGGTCACTGATAACTTCTGAAAAAAGGAAAATTAATTAGTTAGTGTTTCCCATTCCATCACTGTTTTTCTCAATATTCTGAAATTTATCAGAATTTATCAGATCTTCAGTCAAGTGAACAAATACACAGAGATTTTTTTTAATGGATAATGAGTATCTCATTCCCTTCTGCCGTCCTGTCCTTTCCACCCCAGATTGTGCCCCACCAAGCAAACCTCTGGGGAAGCAGCCTACCGCAATGCAGCATCTGAGTGTCCACATTTTTGTGTCCTGTCAGTCCTGTGAGCTGCCTGTAAGTAATAAGAACAATTAACAATGTTTTGGTTACTTCAGGTGAGGCAAGGCAGGACACAGAATGAGGAGACAACCAGGAAACAGGATGGTTATACACAGAGCATCTTCCTAGCAGCACCTTTCAGCTGTGCAGTGAAGTCTCACAGGAGTAGCTGCAAAGAGCAGACCCCTTCTAACCTGTGATTTTTCAAAAGAGCAGCAACAGACCCTGCCTTGTTCTGGAGTACAGTACAAGAGATTTGCTGGAATAACTTCTTCAGTGCAGTGAGATTGTAACATGATCTTGTTGCAGTCATGACTGAAGGTCGGGGGACCCTTTGTGGGGCTCCAGCCGACTGCAGTGTGCCATCACCAATCTTTACACAAGTGCTTTCTTATAGGGGTGAGTGCTTGATGTGCTTTTATGTAAGGTACTCTGATACACCGAAACAGACAGCTGAAATTAACCTGTCTTGTCAATGGTTGCATATGAGAAGCCTGATTTTCTCTCTGATACTCATAGAAAGGACTTCCATTATTGAACTACTTACAGCCTTACAATTTGGGCATGAAAAGACAGAGACAATAGTAGCCCTTTAAACTTTAGCCCTAGTAGCAGATTTCTTTATGAGGTAAATACTTGTTACAGCTTCATGCAAAAAACCAAACCAAACCAAACTTCAACAAAAAATCCCACAGAAATGTGAGAAACAAACCCACAAGACCTGATTTATGAAAAGAGGTTGGGACACAAGACAAGCCAGGAGCCTTAATTTTCAGTTGATCTCTGAGACAAAAATGAAAGGCCTTTGAAATACCTTGCTGCAATACTTCAGATGAGAGCCACAACGTGGAACCTCTCTGGAGCTATGTGGCTGTTGTGCGCTAGCCCTGTCAGGCAGCTAAGCATGACCCAGTCACTCATGCACATTCTTCTGACTCCAGCAGGAATGGGAAGGGAATGGGAAGGGCAAAAACTAGAAAACTTGTGGGTCGAGATAACAACAGCTGAAAAAGTGAAAAAAAAGGAAACAGAGAAAAGCAAAACCAAGAAAAAACAAGTGAAGCAAATAAAACCCCATAGCTGCTCACCACCAGCTACCCAATGCCCAGCCAGTCCTGAGCAACACCAGTCCTGGCAAACGTTTCCCCCTAACTTTTATTGTTGGGCCTAGCACCATATGGTACAGAATATCCCTTTGGTCAGTTGGGATCAGCTGTCCCAGTTGTGTCTCCTCCCAGCTTTTGTGTACCCCCAGTCCACTTGCTGACAGAACAGGTGAGAAGCAGAAAAGACCTTGACACTGAGCACTGCTCAGCAATAACTTAAACATCCCTGTGTTATCAGCACCATTTTCATGACAAATCCAAACCAGCTTCATACCAGCCATGAGGAAGAGAATTAACTCTCTTTCAGCTAAAGCAGTACCATGGCTTTGGTGGGGTAATGCAGTTAGCAGCACATTTTACACTCCATTATAAACTGACCTTCCCTCACTTCAGAAAATGCTGGGCTAGGAGCCAAGGAAATGAATTGAGTTTCTGGATATTTATCCCTTTTGCTTCTGATATTTGTATTTAGAGCTACTGGTGATATGCTTGAATGGCTGCTGACAGGTATGACAGAGTGTGTCTGATTACAGGAACATTATCAGTTGAGGCACCACCATCAAACACTGCACAGTGATTGCCAGCATCTGGCTGCCCTTCTAAGACTCTGTGTTTTCTTCTCTCCCCCTCTTTCTGTCATTTACCTTTTGGGCTGATTTTGCTATCACTGTTCCTTCTTTCTCCTCCCTGAAAGGATATTTTGGAAGTATGGCTGATCATTGTCAGTTGTAAAAATGTAAATGTGCTTCAGAGAAGAGGAAATATGGTATCTGTGACTCATCCATATTTCAGGCAAATTCTCTAGTTCAAGGGAAAATAAAAAGACGTGCCCTAAAAAAAAGAAAAAAGTTTTAAGGCCGGAATAACCAAGTTAAACAGGAAGAGATACTGAACACAGTCAACAGGCTTCAGAAGAAGCAAATGTCTGATACACAAGAAAGTAACAATAGGCTGAGAAATTAATTATTCCAGATGTATTGTATATCCTGCACGCAAGTAGAATAGCAGACCTCCACTTACAGATAAGTACAGCCTATTTTGGTTTGCTTGAGAACAGGCACCCTTCTGACACATGTGCAGCAAGAAGCACCCAGGCCCCGCACAACGGCACTGACTGCCGCGCAGGCAGGGCATCGGCACCTGGCTGTCTCCCAGAAACCCTCTCACTTGGAAACAATTGTGTGCTGCTGTCATATTTCCTTTCTGCTTCTCTAGTGCCCCTCATGTCAAGTCACTGAGCTCAGACAGGATGGCTTTAAAGGGCCACAAGTTTGTGTGTGCAGAAGAAGTGAGACAAATCCTTGTCATCCTTCCGCTGCTGCTCATGACCAAGGCTTGCAACCCTGTGAAACAATGCCACTGTGTCAGTGCCCACCTTGCAGTGACAGCTCACACACACCGCTGCTATTCCTGGCCATGCTGTGGGCAGCAGCTCATGCAGTACACTCATCCTAGGCTCCTGGGCAGTTGCTGTTGGCATGGGGGTGGTCATTCTGCTGCTTTCTACAGCATTTAGTACCATGTTTCATGAAAGACAACAACAATTATTAAAGTCAGGGTTTGGCTGCATGATTCTATCTGCTGTAGCATAAACAGAAGGTGGTGCAGAGGAACTTGCATCAGGCTCTGTTGCCATGAACAAGAGCGAAGGCAGTCTAATCCCAAAGTAATACAGCACTTCACGTTTTGGACCCCAACACAGCCACCTGCAATCCGCATTTCACCATCTCTGCAATGGCCTAATGTGTGGCAGTTGCTGGTGGACTGGAAGTGTTTCCATGGCAGGCTGGCTTTGCAACAAAAAAGCACAACAGGTGGTTGCCTAGAGCAGAAAAATATTAGGAGCTGCACAGTGTCAGGGCAGCGTGTGAACAGTGGAAGTTTCGGAAAAGCTGGATGTTCTCTAGTCACACGGCTCACCCCAGTGTGGGATGTTCCACTTGCATACACCTCTCCACAGTCCAAAATATGCAGTGCCAATGATGAGTTTCCATGATGAGCAAGAATATGGTGAATAAATACACAGAAGTGCCCATGTGACTGAGCATTAACGGGCTTAAGGGGAAGATATTGCTTTAATGCATTTGTAAGTAACAGTTTTTCCAGGGAGTGAAAGAGGCATTATACCTAGAGTGCCTGTCCCTTTCACTGAACGCTTAGGTAGAAGACTACTGTATTACTTAAATAAAACCAATATCCTGAAGAGAAAAATCCAAGCCATGCAATTCACAAATGCAAATTTTCACTGGGTTTTGATCTAATGTTCATTGTTCTCATTTAAGGTAAAGGACAATCTGAGCTCCCCATTCAAATCTTCTGAAATTTGTGACCAGGCCTGTTTTTTCAATATAAATCCATCTCCAGTTTTTGCATTATTTTCAAAATTTATTTTATTTTTTATTTTCCCCTGGGAGAAGCACAAATATAATGCCACATTACCACACATTATATAGACAATCTTCCTAAGTTTGGGGCATTCAGAGAAGGTCTGACACAATGACAGTGTGAGGGAGAAGACTTCCCTAGGAAACTCCTTGCCTGATCATGGTGTCCTTCACACCATTGCTTGTAAGCCACCAAGCAACCCCTTCTTACTGAGTCACTGTTCTGATCTGGCATGGGGAGTTAGTTTCAGTGTTCAGGGTGCCCTCACTGCCTCCTTTGCAGATTTGCCCCAGGGGCAGACTGGCAAAAATAATTTGGAGCTTGGTCCAAAGCCAGGGAGAGTAGTTGTATGGCTGTCAGATTAAAGCAAATGCAGCTCTCTTTATTCATGAGCTGCTGCTTCTGTTTTCATTATTGTAAACCTTTTCTCTGTACCTGGGGATGTCTGCAGATCCCAGCAGCAGGGCTGCCAAGATGGTATAGCTGGGGGTTAGGGGTACAAAGGAGGGATGGAGTGCTGGAGCCAGGGCAGGCAGCCCTGGAGACTTTCCTGAGAATGCTCCCAAACTAAAACAAACGGAAATACACTGCAACAGCTATTACGAGAGCAGCAGGTAACAGCTAACAAGGAAGAACATGCAAATCACAGTGAGAAAAAAAAAAGAGAATAAACCCAGACAGCTGCTGTCTCACTGGCATAGGCTTTATTTGCCATGTCTGTTCCCAAGGGACAGATCTGCTGGCAGCTTTGTGCAAGCACTGTGCAGGGTTGTATGCCTGGGCCAGGCAAAGGGTAAGGTGCAATGGCAGCAGCTTTCAGCAGGTGCTGGGAAAAGTAATCCTGCCCTCAGCAACTACCAGAGCACCAACGTACCATTCAAGTACCTCATTCTCTACATTTTGCTGCCTATCCTTCCTTAAGGACTTCGCAGTTTCCCATGTTCTGCAGCCAGCAGGTTCACAAGAAGCATGGCTGGGACAGTTGATCCGTGTGTGCTTTTTAAACTCAATGCTGGGTTAGCAGTAACAAAAGTAAATCAAATATTAGCAATTATTAGGAAAAACAGAGAATGAAAGAGAAAAACAAAACCCGACAACATTATGTTGACAGAGTTTCAGGATACTCTTTTATACTTTGGGGGGGCCAAAGTACTTGAAGATGAGATCAGCTAAGGGGGGTTACTAAAGACTCTGAAAAATAAACTGAAAATAACTCACTTTTGGAAGAGAGGAACATTGGATACTCTTGTTCCAACCTTATTCCTCCCCATGTCACTGCCTATGGCACAGTCAGAAAATAAGTCATGGGGCAGAGGGCCCTAAGGCCTGAACTGGTACAGCTGTTCTGATGTCCTTCCTTCAGTGCATCAGTCACAAGCAATGGCTTTTGCTTGATTACCCAGCCAGGACAGGCATTTGCCAGAGGTACATAGAGACACACATTTCTGTCAGTGTAAATTGGGGATAAAACACCACATTCTTTTAATTCACACAGGGGAAAGTGGTGGAGCAGGTTATGCAGGATTCTGCTCTCACCCTGGAAATGTGCTGACACTCAGGAATTCCTCTGCCAAGAGACATGAAATGAGCCTAGAGGTGCAAGGCATTGGTAGATTACACCCAGAGGGTTTCTGAATTACTTGTTCTGTTTCATTCCTACTCTTTCCTGTTTGGTAAATTCATTCCAGTTCTGAAAGGTCAAGAAGCCATGTAATGTTATGTTTAACTGATTGACCACATAACTTTGTGTTCGGGCCCCCCGATTCTTTGGACACAGCCAGGAGTGTCAGGCTGATTTTACTTAACTGGAATATGATGTCCAGAACTTGCAAGCTTCCAGCATTGCTACTTTTAATTCTCCAAGTAGCTGAGGAGTGTCAGCCTGGTCAGGCTGCTCTGAAATAGAAATGCCTTTGTTTCCAGGCTGCACTGTTGGCAGTTGGGTCTGGTTTACTAAAACCAAATATTTAAAGTCATAGGTGGTTCTAAAAAACTTGCCTTTTTCCTTATACTTTCTCCAGGGGCCACGTTTTCCTGATTTCTTAAAGGATACTTCCCCTCTTCTGCCAGCTCAGGCAAAATCAGATCTGGGTGCCTCCAGGAATGGAGATTGCACGTGGAAGCCTCTTGCTCTTTGTCCCCTTAGTGATCCCTGCTTCCACAACAAACCAGTACTTCTCTGATATTTCACCTACATGTCCCTACTTTTTCCACCATACCCACTGTTAGAAAGGATGGGTTGTAAAAATACTCATGACACCAGAATGCTTCCTGGAGAGGTTCGTTTGGTTAATGTGTTTTTCTGGGAAAAGAAGTGTCATGCTGATAGAGGCTTTTTTTTTTGCTATCTTTCTATTTCTGTCATGCTATTCGGCATTTTTGTGAAGTCCCAGTTTCTAGAATTATGTACAAAGATCTCAGCTCTCATTTTGAAAAACACTGTGAGTTTTTACCTTCATAATTATAAAAAGTGAAGCTTGTATCTCCAGGACCAGGTGTCAAATTACATCTTATACTTCTGATTCTTGGAATCTTACAGCCTGAAGATGAAATTATATTAGCAGTTAGAGAAAGAGTTCTGGTTTTAATTTTGAATATACAGAATCAGTAGTGCTGTCTTTGTGATTTCATGAGCACTGAGAATAGAGGACACTGAAAAATAATTTCAGACAGCCTGGGGCTCAAAGCAGTACAGCCTCACCTCCAGCTTATCAGCTTCTAGAACAGTATCTTCCTGCATGAATGTGCATTCCTGAATGAATAACATACACTGAACCTGAATATTTTAGTTCGTACCTTGAACAGCAATCAGAATGCATATTTTGTCCCTAGGAGAAGATAAACCTCACAACAACGCTTTTACTGAAAGGCTGATACAGGACTTAGCAGCACATCTTGGGTTACGGGACTCAGTCTGACAGGTGCCATTTGTTACTTTGGTAAATTGATACCATTATTTTTTAAATTTTCTGAGTTTCTCCCTAGTGACTTTCTCTGAAAAATACCCCAGAATGCTTTTCCTCAGATGATTTGACAGCTTGCTTATATTCAGCCTCTATTTAATTGTGGCTATTTCATAGTTATTTGATCTTGTACCATCTTTGTCCTTTAACCTACATAAATCTTTTTCTGCGGTGTTGTTTTTTGTAGATAGCAAGCACATGGCTTCTCAGCTTTTTTCTTCTTTTTTCTTTTTGCTGTTTTTGTTTCTTCCTATCTAACCCTCTCTTCCCTTCCCTCCCCTCCATCTTCCCTTTTCCTTCAGCATGATTGCCTGGGATTGCATGTGATGTCTCTAAAGGAGGGGTTTGTTTTTTTCCTGTGGTGTTGTCAGTATTCTTCTAATTCAGCACATATAGGAAGGAAAAATAATAATCCCAGTTCACAACAATCAGATATTTGATAGGTCAGCAAAGTAATCAAGCAAAAGAAAAGAGAATAAGCTATCATTTAAGATTCCAAATCATCCATCTGTAAAAGGGCTCCAGGAACATTTAAAATGTAAGTCCCACTCAACAGTCCATGAAGTTTATGGATAATGTCGCACAGTCTATGTAAACCTGGACAGCACCTGATTTTACACAGTACTTTACAGAGCTAGAGAGTCTTAAAGAACTTTAAATAGTATCACTTCCCAGATGGCTGCATTTAGTAGATTACACCTATAATTAGCAATAAGCGGCTAGGAAATGCTTCCCGTAAGGTCTGTCTCCTCAGAGGGACTTTACCCAAGTATGCTGAGATGTGCCTGATACACCTCTGTAGGACTGACTGCCTGTGAGGAACCAATTCAATTCACTCTTCTTCCTGCACACTCAACCCTATTTCACTCACTTCCTGCAAGAAGGATGCCCAGCCTGCCATCTTACGGGCCATGTGATCCACCCCTGTCATGCATTACGTGGGGGAAAAGCAGAAAACACGTGAATGGTTTTGTAAACCAGTGATGCAGGTATTCGTTCTGTGGGGAAGGAGGAAAGAGGCAGACTGGATATTGGACCCTGTGTGGTGGTTAACATGAAAAAGCAAAACATGGAAGAAGGACCTGCTCTATGTCTTCTGTCCCAAGCACCGTAAGAGTGATGGCAGAGACTTGCAGACTTATGTTCTTCTATGGATCTACTTCTAACTCCCCAGAAATTAAAGTAAGGTTCATAATATGCTGTTTCACCTGTCCTGTGTTTTCCTGTGAAATATAAGAGAAGTCAACGGTTTCCTCTTCAAATCCTTTTGGATGGACTAGGAATACAGTACTCCTATGCACATACCAGCAAGGCAAGAAGACATGCCTGCCTTTACAAGCAATTCATACAGTGTCATTAATGTGCTTTGGCTTACAGTGGATGCCAGATCAGGCAAAAAAAACCTCAAACCCCACAGATTAATTACATACAAGCGGTAGTACTCAGCTATCATGAATCAGCCTAGACTCACTGACTTTAGTGAAAGTACACCGGTTCACATCGGTACAGATGTGACCTTTGAGACTGAAGCAATCCTAGATTATTTTCCTCTTATTACAAACTTACTGGAATCTCCTAGATTTCAGTCTGAAAACAGTGACTCTCCACAGAGAGTAACAACTTATCAGCCATCAATACAACTTCCCATCCATTAGCTTTCAAGAGGTACGGAGAGGAAGCCCCGTGTATGACTTTGTGCATTCGGTGACATAAAACCCACTTGATTCAGACTCACTGGATCTATTGGGTTGCATAGCACAAATACCCAAAATGTGTGTGCAGGTCTGTGCAGAGAGATGTTCTGGGCAATCAGTAAAAATTGACATTGGGGTACATCTGAGTAAGCATATGAGAAAAATTACAGTGTGTAATTCCCAGAAGGATTTAATACATTCATATGTGAGATGAAGAAATAATTTGCATTTCTTTTGCTTATAAAGAAACCTTAGATGTCTGCTTGAGTAGGAAATGTGGGTAAAGTAGACCCATGACTATTGATGGACGCAATTATTTTTAGAGCCTTCACCACCATCTTGTGGGAAGCCAAGGATAAATGGGAGTCATACAACAATTTTTATCTTTAGCACTAGGTGTTAAACACTCCCTTGATACCTGAAGTTCTCCATTTGGAGAAAACAAACAAATTTGCTCACTTTGTTTGAGTGATGACTTCCCTGAGAACCGGTAAAGGCCCAATGCTCTCTAGATAGGCAGGACTGCCCAATGCAATAGATACAAGAGATATGTGCCGGCTCTTAGGCAGAAGTTTGTGTGAGGATGCACTTGAGACAGTACTGATGGTGTTATACCAAGCCGTTGCTGCCCAGCTTCAGGGTTCAAACCCTGTCAGATTCCCTCTGGCTCAAAGTGCCCTTCTCGGAAGAGGGAAGTTGGGCCCTCAGTGCCTAGAAATGGTCAGTACTGCAGAACAGGACACTATTTTAGCTCTTTTCACAGCACTGAGTCTTGGGATTTCCTCCTCACCAGCTCCCTGCAGCTCTCCTGGGGAGTGGCTATGTGGTGCAAACACATGATAACACATGATAAGGCTACATGGTGCGGAATACAAGGAAACAAATGGAAAACTTCAACTTGCCAAGGAGGAAAAGAGGATTTGCTGTTAGAGCAAACACATGGATCTTGTTGAAGGTTGGATTGTGGGGATCCTGTGTATCTTTTCAATGCAGACAAGACTGCTTTTCAAAGGCTCATGTGAAAACTGACAGATTAAACTGCAAGTTCTGCACGTTTTTATTCTGTTTGTCTGTCCTGAAAAGAAGAGAGAAATTATGTTTAAACAAGCAAAAATAAAACCTCTTTTTCTAGATGAAGTAGTGTTTGCCAACATCAAGAGCAGCTTCTATACAACATCGGGAACAGCAACTTCCATATTCCTAATTTAGCACTGACATTTCATGACAAGTAGTGCTGTTAGTATTTCTTTTTGTGCTTCAATGTGTAGGTCTGTTAAGTGATTTTACAATAACCTTATTACGGCTTATCTGCTGCTTATCAGCCGCGGATGTAAGGAGACGCAGAATAAAGAAGACGGAGCCAGTGTTCGTGTTCAGAGCAAAGGGCGGAAGGGGGAGAACCCACCTTCTTTTAATTCTTATATACACTTTTAAAAATCACTGTTCATTGGAGAAAATTAACACTTCCGTCTTTAACTACAGTGGTTAAAAGAAATGTCCATCAAAGGATCTGTGTCCATGGGAAAGGAATGTAAAACAAGATAATTTTACGACAACATAGTTATGTTTACAGAATTCTCGTCCTTGAAAACTATCTAGCACAGAGCTAGCTATTTTTAACAGTAAAAATGGGCAACATAACCTATATTTCATATGGTATGTTGTACTAAGCCAGTTCTTTTCACCTGTGCATTTAGTTAGCTGTCCTTAAATTGTGCATATTACCAAATCTCTCTCCCGTTTTTCCTGTAAATGGGGAAAGAATAAAGATCACATTTGTCTTCAAAAAGTGATGGGAAAAAAATTCAGGAAAATTTGCACTATTGTCTGTCAAAAAACCCTTCAATTTCCAGGGTGAAAAAAAGAAAGAAAAAGTAGGTCTATTTGTTGCAAAATATTTATTGAAGGGGAAAATAGAAATGAGTAGCAGCCAGAATGGATTTGTTAAGAACAAAACATTATGTCCCACCAATAGAATTTCCTTCCTATAATGGGTAATAGGCCTAGTAGCTAGAGCAGAAGCAGTAGAAGTCATTTATCTTTATTTTATATTCCTGTTGCTGGTTCATATGACATTTACATAAGCAAGGTAGATTGTTGATGAAACAAGTGCAGGTTGTGTGCAAGCTCACAGCTACACTTGGTGGCCACATACCCTGGTTCACAACTGGAAAGACAAATTGAGTGAGGTTTTTTTGGCACCTATCCTGGACTTACTTCTGCTTATTGATTTCCCACAAGATCTAGAGGCCTGAATAGAGAAAGAACTGACTACATCTTCAGAAGACACTGGAAGAGACCACAAGTAAGACAGGATTAGAATTCAAGATGATTTTACAAATGTAATTCAAGACTTTATAGACAGGAGTGTCATCTGCAAGTCATACAAAATTACCTCTCTGTTCTGCTAGTCATTGGTGAGGCCCCAGTATTTGATTCCTACAGAACGAAAAATTACTAAAGTTATATATTAAAAGAAGGTTTTAAGTATAAAAGGTCTGAAACAGGTTGCTAAGGGAGGTCCATACCAACTTCCTACTTGGACATCTTTAGGGAGAGATTAGAGAAATGTTTAAAAAGTGACCTTGCTAAAAGTGTTCCTGCCATGGGACAGACAGATGAACTAGACTAGCTTTTTAAGTCAAGGGTCACATTTCTTTTTCTCTTTCAACTTTTCTCCTTGGAACCCACATTCTCTCTCCTGGGCAACGACAGAATCAAAAAATGTTATTTGATTGCCTCATTTCTAAACATAGTGTGATTTTAGTAGTTACACAGAAACAAAGTGGTATTTCATGTTACCATGACCTTGCCAAATATCTGCCTTCATTTTTAAACTCAATAGTTCATCTACATTAGGCAAAAAATAGGTCACTTGATTGGTCTGGCCTCAGTTTATAAGGGGTTTCTGTATTAGTTGACAAAAAGATAGCAAGTCCATACAAACTCAGAATGCAGTGACACAGTACCTACATATTAGCCAGCCACAAATCCCCATGCTTTTAAACCTGTATTGGCCCTTGTGGATCTTTGTGCTGACTTTGCAGTTTTTATTGCAACGTCTGGCTTCCTTTTTCATAAAGTATCTGCCAATGAACTTCTAAGGGAGACTTTGAGCCTTTGGAAGGCACCTTTTTTTTTTTTTCCCCTCATTTTATACACTTCCTGATACTAAATAGATCTTCACAGAAAGTTCTTAGGGAAAGCACAAAGTCAGGCAGAGCTCCCTTTGGTAATTTGCAATGCCTGATTTTTGCTAAACAGAGTCAGATGCTGAAGAAGCAGGTTTCCAAGTTCAAGTTGACAAGTCAACTACATTACTATGTTCAGCTTTTCTCTTTATCAAATCATGGCTCAGAGACTGGAGTGGGAAAGATGATAAAATAAGCAGGGTAAAAGACAGATTAGCCATGACAAAAGTGAGACTCGCAACTTCTGAATAGATATGGAAGAATCACTGAGGAAAATTAGTACACTGAGCAAGTCTAGGGAAGCTACTGAGACAAGGTGTGAAATAAGTTCAATACCTGAGATTTGATCTGATCAAAGGAGTTCAACCAGACAGAAAGAGTGCATCTGAATAGCAAGTCCAACAGTGCCTCTGAATTCTTAAAGGAAGCCATAAAATCCTGTAGCATTTTGAGCATTAGGATGCTCTAATCCAGAAAAAAAGATCTGTTGTCAACTGTAAAAGAAAAGTGTATAAACCCCACAAAAACTAACAGTAGGTTTTCTAAATTGTATCTAACTAGAATACTCAGTCCTTCAAAGAACAAGTTATTTTAATACAGTAATTTACCCTAGCCCAATACTTGCAAAATTATAGTAGGTATAAACCTGAAAATGAACACTAAGGCATATTTTGTGACTATAAGACTGATTTTGCACTACAGTCCATTCTAAGAAGTGGAGGCCACTCTGTACTACTTACTGTGTAAGGCTACAAAGGGTACCCAAGCAGTCTGTGAAACAACAGGCTCTCTCTGCAAGCATCTAGTGTCTGAACATGATGCTCACTTGTGTCTCTGGGAAATGTCTCAGCAGCAGGGCTTCCTGCCTTAGGAATACAATTAATCAGAAGAACTGTCTGCAGGGAATTCCCACTGTCTTGTATTATTTCACTGGGGAGAAGTACTGCAGTAGTCCTTCGTACAGGAACACCAACTTCAGTCCAGGTTATGTTATTCCAGGCCTCAAGGCTGATCTGACTTAGTGCTGGTGACAACACTGCTTGGAGTGGGAGACAGGACTAGGTGACATCCAGTCATGTGTTTCATCCAAGATTTATGTGATTCTATAACTGTTATCCAAAAGAACTGCTTTTGCATCTGCTGCAAATATACGACACAATGCAGTTTGATTTTTTTTATCCCTCAGATATACGTATATTTTCAGCAGTCTCTCAATTATAAAAGTCAATTTCACAGTCAGTAAATGCTTCATTTATTGATTCTCATCTACTAAATCCAAACAGCTACATGAACAACAATACAGTGGTGATGTACTGAGGGCTAAAAGAAATTACTCAGATTTGCAGGGAGGAAAAGCACAAAGCTACAAACTGACAGCCTCTCTTCAGTACTGGAGCTATAATTTAAAATGTCAAAAACCTTTGACATGCCTCATAGATTAGATCTTTAGGAGAGCCTTACTTCTGTTTAAAAGCTGAAATGAAAGGACTTTTACTTATTTTGAATTGTAATTTCAGCAAAGTCTTTAGGCTGCAATATTTAATCTATTTCTCTAAGGTTTGCATTACTCATGCTGACAAAGAGCTCTTAGCAGAAGCCGATCTCCATTGGAATTCTGCACCTACACCCAAAATGTAAATAGAAAGGAGAAAGATTTAAAAGTATAATTAATCAAAAGCCTGTATCAGGACCTTGACTTCTAAAGGGTAAAAGAATGCTTGCAACCCAAAACATAGGTTTGAGCTCTTCTCGTTGCACGACCAAGTATCAAATGCTTTTGGCCCCTGGGATTAAAGTCCTGGTGACTCTCCAATAACAATGCCAAGGACAAGAAACAGGTGACTTCTTCTGGCTGGGTTTTCATCTCTGCAGAGGGATTCTGCACAATAGACAGCTAGGTTACAGCTGGCACCTTACATACCAAACCATGTCTCATTACAGATCCAGTTCCTGCAAAAGCTACCATGAACAGCTCCATTCATACTGAAGTCCCACTTGTTTTCACCATTCCTCTCCATTGTAGAAATGCCTGCTGGAGAAATAGCCCATGCAACCAGCACTGCCTAAATTCTGTGCTGGTCAAAGCCACCACAGCTGTTCCCAGGGGCAATAGCTTAAAACTGAGCCTCAAGGCTCAACAAAGGTTCAGCTTCAAGAAAGTGATAGTATCAGAGGGAATTTGGCATATTTGCAAATAAAGCAAGAATAATTCATTATGAAAATCAAAATTAATTGCCATTCATTGCATGTTTTTGTGGCATGGATTTTGTATGTTTACTGAAAGCCTCTTCATGCGTGCTCTGCTCTTTTAATAGAGAGGTGTGAAAGTGTATCTTCATTAAAAGATTTAAAGAGGATATGTTGATTTTGATAGTTTAAGCATTTGGTAATCAGAAAAACAAGGCACTAGTTTGTTTGCTCTTCTCTAACTGCTCCAGTAAACTCTCTGGTGCTCCTTCTCCAGATGGTGTAATTTAACTCCGTATTTTTATTCTCTATTTTTCTTCTCCATTGCAGAACAGAGATCTCACAATAAAGACACTGAGATTTTCTGTAGTATACTCTGGATTTCTTTCTATTTGTTTATTTAAGAAACACACTTATAGTCACTTAAAAAGCTATCTCTGGAAGAGAATGTTGAAGATAAAACTTAAGTAAACCAGTCTTTAATGCTAAATAATTAAAACTATCATACCTCCAGACGTCTGGCATGGAGGAATCTATATTTAGCATATTTTTTATAATTTCTGACAGTTAATCATATTGATTTTTTTTTAAGTAGCTACAGACATACTCTGTCCACTCTGATCTGTTTGTTTGCCTTAGGGAATCCAGCAAACAGAATGGAAATGTGTTTTCTTACAGAGAGTCTATTGAAGTCAGCAGTCTGATAGGAACTAGATATTGCTTCTAGATTTCCTGCCCACTTCTCTGAAAGATTTTCCTTCACATTTCTCTAGGGTTGTCCTACAACGCTGGGAACTCTTTAGCCTCCTGCTTAACCTCCTTTACCAAACTTTAACTCTCGTCGGAAAGCTGAGGGCATCCACCCATTGGACTATGAAGGGCTGAAGCAACTGTTGCCAAAGTAGGCAGTCTTCCAGTGATTGCAGTGGGTCCTGGAACATGCTCTGTGACTGACTTTTAATAGGAAAAAAAAACAATAAGAAGGACTTCCCAGATGCAGTGCAGGCTGAAACACTCTGTTGCAGTGACTGTTCCTGCTAAATAACAAAGGAACTGGTGGTAATAGGCTGTCACTTTTCACCTTCAAGCCTTCATTATGTGCCCATCATACTGTGGTGTGGGTGACTGATAGTCCTCACCATCCTGAAGGTATGGAACAGCTACTATGAAATGGATGGAGTGACTGATTAGGAATCTTGGTACTTGTCTGGAAGTGGGAGCAGTTTGGTGGAACGTAAACATTTCACAGTGAGTGATTATGCAAGCAAGAGTGCAAATAAAACAGCAATCACTCTTTTTTCAGATGATAAGCAAGAGGTGTAATTGTATGCGTCCTGTCTTTCTACATACTGTTTGCTTCTTGGTTCAAGTTTCACATAAGGACTGAGAAAAATGATGAAGAATTTCGAAACAAGGATGGGATAGGACTTTTGCAACATTCTTGAGCATATTGGGGACTTTCTGTAAAGATCAGTGCAAGTTTAGAAACACACAGCTTGTTCAGAGCCAGCAACCATCAAGATGTTTCCATCTGGACTCCGGTACCTGTTTCCAGGGAAGTCTATCATAGCTTCGTAATTTCAAAGTACAGGAAGCCACTGGAAAAGGTAATTTGATTTGTTTTAATGAAAGGATGAACAGACAAATGGGCCTGCCATCAGAGGGAGAAGGCAGGGCTGCAGATGGGGAGAAAGGGGCCAGGGACAGCTGGTAGAGAAACAGTGTCCTGGGTGGCTGCATGATTTACCAACACTGGAGCAAGGGAAAATGTCCATTGTGCAGACCTGGGAGAGACTCTCTGTTACCCTAGAGGAAGGTTATGGAGCTTCCCCATATTTTGTGTAACAGAAAAAGCCATGCAAAACAGAATCAGCTGCCCCAGATGCCTGATGATATCTATGGGGATAGGGAAGAACTTTTATCATCAAACTTTTCTGCAGAATTGCCTATTCTGATTAATTCGAATAGATTTTCTATTTTGTCTATAAAAACACCATTCTCTCATACCAGCCTGTACAGCCCTTTTAAAAATATTTCATTCTCAAGGGCCCCCGCTTGCACTTCTTCTGCTTGGTAGCTCTTGCCCTTACATGCAGTTGTAGTATATTCAGAGAAAGGAAGCAAAAAACTGTGGGAGCAAGGCTTGCAGAGAAAGAGACTCAGGTTACCTTTCCCTTTTATCAAATGTATCTTTATATAGATATTTACATCGATGACAAGTGGGTGGTAAATAGGTGGTAAATATTCCCCTTATGTCAGTGTCCAGTCATGGATGCAAGCAATAGACAAATGAAGGCATTAGAAGGTGAGAATCTCAGTATTCCAGGACATCTACACCAATGTGCCTTTAAGCAGACTGCTCTCTGGGATCAAGCCCCATTCTCTTTTTATTTCCACAGGCTGATAAATTCACCACGAGTCTTAGTGCTAGCCTTTCAACCGCAGGGGCTTCCTAACCGATCACTATGGACCTTTTTTTGTGCTAGCTTGATTATGGACATTAACAACACGAGTAGCCACCTCTGAACAAAAAAGTGAAGATGTACATCATTTAGGGTACTGATGGAGTCCCATCCTCCAAGCCCACATCATGGGTGTGTGCAAGGAATTTCTCATGCATTCTCATGTGAACAACCAGTATGCAGTCAGGCAATTTCCAGTAAATGGCTGTTAAGACTTCAGAGCCACTGCCATACAAAAGTCCATTGTTCATATGCAGGATCTGCCTCCCTACCCATTCATTATAAAAACACAGATCACAACAGAGGCATGTTTATCTTAGCAGGGTGTCAAGTCTTACCAACTGACTCACAGTTGCTCGTTTAGGCTTAGAAATGGGATAACTGCCGCCATTCCAAAACATTAAAAATGCAGGGCAAGGCACAGGCAATATCAGTGCTCAGGCAACAGTTTTAAGAAGGTGAAATGTTACCGGGATGTGTTTGAACTAAATAAAAACATTCTATTATAAAAGAATGAGTGCAGGAAAACTCTGGTGGAGAAACAGGGGCTTGTTCACATGAAGCTGTCAGGCTGGAGAGTCCGACCTCCTTGGCTATCCTCTGACAAGAGGCTGGCTACTCTGCAGGATAGGGGCTTACCTTCAAAATGCTTTAATTTCTCCCTAGGCTAGAATTAGTGTCTGTGAACACTTCACAGATGTGTTCATGCATTGAAAACTACAGACAAAAACAATGCAAATCTCAGGAGGCAAGTAACATCTGCAAGAAGTCCAACACTTAAAGGAACTGTTTCTCCAGCTCATCAAAATTTATGACTGAGTCTGAATTGGAATCACATCATCTTATCCTAAATTGAGTCCTGTCTTTATTATAAAGACTATATGCGTTATTTAGATGTCTGCATTCAACAGAGCAGACAAGTGTCCTGCTGAGAGAGTCTTCTACATGGCCCTACAGATAAAAAAGTCACAATTTCATTCAAGCCTGCACCTTCTATGACCTTTCTCCATTTGCTTCCCTTTCTACCATGGGCTGTCTCCCAACCCAGAAGACGAGGTGTCTCTTCTCTTCCCTTCCGTAAGGAATAGGTAGTGGAGCTGGACCTCGTGAAAAATTGAGTGGTACTAAAGCAGGAGAGAGAGAGAATTTACAGCCAGTGAGACTAAGAGTAGTGTAACAACCTGTGAGATGGGAACATCACCTTCAGTTTTCAAGCCACTCTCACAAGAAACGAAAAGTCTTCTGGCACTCAGGAGATGAGGTAAGAAGGGAGAAGCAGAGAGACAAAGGTGGGGTGATGGCTAGAGAACAGCAAAGCAGGAAGGAAGGAAGGATATAAAGGACATAAAGGAAGATTGAGATAGACAGTTTGGTTCCTCCAGAGAAAGACAGAGGACATCAGCAGGCAGGATTCAGACAGAAGTGGCATACTGATGTCTGTAGAGGGAATCTTGGGAGAAGACATGAAAGGGCAGTATCTGTGGATGCTTTGCATGGTGGGAGAGAAGTATTTGAAAGGAGAGGTGGGAAATACAGGAAATTTGGAAATGAAACCTGAAATACTGAAGAAAGGTGAAATGTTCAAACCTTTATAGACAAACAGGAGCAATTTAAAATTCTTGAGCCTTTGACACAGCAAAAACTATTTTCCTCCAACTTTGTGGGCAAAATGAGTTCACTGACTGGCAACTCCCCTACAACCCCTGTCCTGGAAGAAAACAGCTTTCGCTGCTTGATCTGTCCAGCTCAGTGTTACCTCCCATTCAGGTTGTGACCTTCTCTCAACATGTAACAGGCTGTATTTTCCAATGCCCCTGTCGGGAATGTGGGCTTTGCAAGACACATCACATTTAGTCATCTCTGCTTTAACTCCAAAGTGAGCAGGGCACAAACGCAGGTGAAGGAGGAGGAGGAGAAGAGAGCAACATGGCCAGGCTTTCACAGCAAGAGAGGAAATGCTATGTAGACAGTCATCCTTTCTATAGATGGATTCAAGGGATACTGTGTACCACCAAGGAACTAACAAATTAAAAGCCTCTTATGACAGAAAATCTTATGATGAGTATTCTGGGTGTTGTGGGGTTTTCTTCTGTTATTGTTAAAATTACTGCCTAAACAATATATTAGACTAGAATTGAGTAAATAAGGAAATGATAAATATGAAACACAAAAGCCCCCAAAGATTAACCTCTGGTGCTATAATCTTCTGAGGAAAGACTGCCCTCATTTACACTGAGAAAATAAACAAGTGAAAACACATGTAACCACCTGTGGGATGGAATAATGAATTTAACCAGTTTCTTCTATCTGCAGTGTCTGTGATCATGCTCTGCAAGTAGTTTTTGTTTTGTGGCTGCAGTCTCCTCTGTGAAACCTAAGCCCCGAATACAGAGCACAGCCCCTGAGGCTCACTTAATCTTAGCCTGGCAGAAAGAAAGAAAGAGGTGTCAGAGGTGATACACAGCAGGCCTGCCAGAGCTTTAGCTGCCTGGTACCAAAGGAAAAGATCCTTGGCCTTATCAGATCTCCTTGGTAAAGACTGCACATTCCTAAGGAGGGGCTTGGGACCAGTTAGTTGGATGACCCAAAGCTCTGAGCAAGGGATGTGGAACAGGCTGAAATGCCTTTGATCAGTGGAGAGAAAAAAACCCCCCCACACAAATTACCACTATCCCCCATATGCTCTCCAATATTATGCTGCTGAAAAGACGTGACTGAATTAGGAGTTGAGAATTGCTCCAGAGCAGAAGTGCTGATCAGACAACCTGCCCAACACTGCATTTCAAAAAGTGTCCAGTTGATGCTGACTTTTTTAAAGCTTTCTTGTTATGACTGCTAATGTCAAGAAAGAGAACTAAAATAAAGACTTTTATAACTGAGTGCTCTTTGCACTATTCTTGGTTCTTGCCTGTTCCAGAGTGGGTGATAATTGTGCTTTTGTTTAGGATAAGCACTATTCTGACATATTCTCAGTGATTTTTCCAGTTGTTTTCAACCTGTGATCACAAATCCCTAGAATTTTGCAGACTTTTTCTAATGGGTCCAATACAGAAACAAGCATGTTATTACCAGGTGTAAATTTCTTCTGAAATATTTTCCCAGGAAAATTGCAAGGATCCATAAACCTGAAAAGACAGGGAAAAGTACCACCAGTTTGGTCTAAGCTCCTTGTAGAGGCTTACAAACATTGCCAAACAAGAACAGCATTGTGATCTCATTCAAAGTGTTCACAGGCTGAGCATAGTAGCCTGTAAAATAAAAAGGCACTATCTAGACTTGCAACATAGAAGTACCAGTAACAATAGAGAATTAAAAGATTATGTTTTCTGCATTATTTCATTCAAGAAGATTATAAGACAAAAGAAGAAAATGAAAAGGCACATACTGCAATTTTTTCCAAAGCAGAAACTAGCTGTGACCTCTTGAATGTATTAAATGAATTTATGCATTAAAGCTTCCTCCCCTCACCCGCAAATGTCCCCGTGGGAAGCAAAATTGTGCCATCTAGTGGGATTTAGACCAAATCTTAGGTGTGCATTCCTGGTGGACACTATGGACACCCTACAGATCATCTCCACTTGAATCTGTTTACATTACAGCATGGACATTTTTTTATTCCACTTTGCTCCCAAGTTCAAATCCCTCCTCTGCCGCAGCTGCAGGAAGGGTCTGTTCATCCTGGCAGGCTTAGCGCCGGAGGAGGGGAGGGGAAGTTGCTTTTTCAATTATCTGCTCAATCCACCTTTCTTCCTGGCCTCTGCATTGACGAGAGAGATGGGGAAAAATAACTTTCATGGCTGTGACTTGGTAAACTTGAAAGACCAAAGCCCCGGAGTTCTCCTTGACAAGCAGGTAGGGACCATGGGTTTCTGTGCTGCACAGTCACAGAGCTACAGACAGCTCTGTAACACAGTCTCATTTCCTAGAACGCTTTTGTAACCTTAGTTAAGCAGTAGATCTAATACAGGTTTTAGTACAGCATTTAATCTTTGCCCTTTATGGATTTGTGTATCTTTATGACTGAAAGAGATTTCACTGCTTGCAATTTTTTTCTTCTGTGCTGATCATAGTAGAGAGCCATATAATGTGCGAGTTCAATACTCAAATAGGTCCAAGTGTTGCAAAAGACTTATATACCTATCTGATAAAACATGACAGATGCCCTTGGGACCTCCGGCTATTGCCTGAGTCACAACAGGTGAATAAGTAACTGCTGCATAGGAACTTCTCAGTACTACTAAAAGTAAAGTTCACTGGCCAGTCTTCAAATAATTAACAACTCTCTTCTCTACAAACACAGAAAAAAGTGACCTTTTCCAACAAGACGTAAGCTGTTTTTCTCCAACTCAAATCATCCCCTGGAATAATTGGATCAGCTTTGCTCACTGGCAGACCTTTTGTCTTCTATGAATCAACATGGAAAGGAATCTTAAGAATGTTTTGGTCATTTCTTTTGGATTTTTGCTTCTCTTTACTGCTTACGGAGGACTCCAGAGTCTACAGGTAAGTGGGGCATCTCGCACTGGTTATCAGGACTGTTGGTTTGAAAGGGCATCAGGCCAGCTGGTGGTGTGAAACACATCAGTCTTTCCATGGTCTCTGTGAGGAAACCATGCATGATATTTTTTATAAGGTGGGTTAGAACATTAAACTGCTGCAAGTTAGTATTCCTCACCCAGATCCAGAGCATTTACTAAGTGTTTTATTCTAGTACTTCTCAAATAGTTAGAGTACTTATGTCATGCTACTTCTTTAGATCCACAAAACTTGTTTGAATGAAAACAGAAAATAAAATTAACCTGAGACTTTTCTCAAAAAGATGATATTGCAAAACGAAAAACAAATTCAATTTCTGGAGAGTGTTTGTTCTAAATATTTCTAAAGTGTTATGGTTTTATAATAACTATTATTATACTGCAATGTAAAATAATAAAAAAATTATGCCCAAACCATTAAAGAATTTAGGTATAAAATATTACAGTAATTCCTAGGATCGTGATATAAAAGAAAAAAATATTATTTTAAATCAAAGGCAGTTGTGACTTGTACTGGCATTAATATACTAAAACATAGTAGCAGAGATGAGTTTCTAGAATGACTTGAACACTCAGGATACCATTAGAGCTCATTTGCTTATCCAAGATAGAAGACTGAGGGTTACTGTTGCTTTCTAGGAATGCTTCAGAGGGGATAAACACAAGGAAAAACTTCTCAGACTAGAAGGCTTTGCTGGTCTAATGGCTGATAAATTAATAGAAGACATTCATAAGCAATTTTAGACAGGATATTAACATATGACCATGATCAATTAGATTGGATTTTCCCACTGAATTGGGAATCTGTATGCCTTAAAGGTAGAACTTGATACCTAACATGATGAACTTGTTTTCAACAACAAGGGGTTGACCTCTTTTCAGGAAGAGGTCCTTGCTACTTCTGTACGTTTCTCTTCTCTCCTTGAACAGCTTCTCCTTGCTGACATTGTCAGATTCTGAGTTCAGGGATGTTCTGCAAAAACAGTCCCAAAACTGGATGAAGATGTTATGAGTTGGGGAGGCTAATGATGCAGGGGAAGAAGCTGCAAGTCAGTCCTACCATCTGAAATGGTTGGTTAGAGCATGGTACTAATAATACCAAGGTTGTGGTTTCAATCTCCATATGGGCCATTTACTTAAGAGTTGGATTTGATGATCCTGTGGGTCCCTTCCAAATCAGAATATTCTGTGAATCTGTGAATCTCTAAGTGCTGGAACATTAAGAACTTTCATAATTCATTTCAATATTACACTACCCAGATGCCCCAAAGAAACCCCAGACTGTAACAGTTAAATAATGATTTTGGAGGCCTGGCTTCCAATTTTTGGAAGTTATAGCTGACAAAAGCAGGCATGTGATGTTTTAAAAAGAAGACCTCTGAAATTAGGAAGTCTCTTTGCCTGTTCACAAGCAACCATTCTGATTCGCAAATACCTTGGCACTGCTCAAACAGAGAACCTCCTCACCTCACTATCCTGGTGCCTGGTCCTCACTAAGGGTGCCACATGGTTGCCACCAAGGTCCTGCATGGCCAGACTGCATGGCCACTGCAGGCTTTGAAAGTGTTCCATGAAGCCATCAACAGTTTCACCTTCCTCCAGTGTTCTCCAGTGCCACCCCCTCAACATCCTGTCCCCCCTTCCAAAATTATACCGGATCACATGAGCTATTAATCAAAACAATCAGGAAAACATTGATAAGCAGCATAGAATTGTAGAATGGTTTGGGTTGGAAGGGACCTTAAAGATCATCTGGTTCCAACCCTCCTGACATGGGCAGGGACACCTTCCACTAGCCCACGTTGCTCAATGCGCCATCCAACCTGGTGCTGACCACTTCCAGGGACGGGTTATCCAGAAATTCTCTGGGCAACCTGTTCCAGTGCCTCACCACCCTCACAGTAAAGATTTGCTTCCTAGTATCTACCCTAAATCTCTCTTAGTTTAAAACTGTTACCCCTTGTCCTATCACTATCTGCCCTTGTGAAAAGTTACCTTCCCACCTTAATAAGTCCCCTTTGACTAAGGCTGTAATGAGGTCTTCCTGGAGTCTTCTCTTCTCCTGGCTAACAATTCCAACTCTCTCAGCGTGTCTAGGAGAGGTGGTCCATCCCTCTGATCATCTTCACGGCCCTCCTCTGGACACACTCCAACAGGTCCATATCCTTCCTGTGCTGGGGACCCCAGAACTGGATGCAGTGCTCCAGATAGGGACTCACCAGAGCAGAGTAGAGCGGAGGATCACTTCCCTCGACCTGCTGGTCATACTTACTTTGCTGTAGCCCAGGATGTGGCTGGTCTTCTGGGCTGCGAGTGCATGCCCATGTCCAGCTTTTCATCCACAAAATTCCCAATTTCTTCTCTGCAGGGATGCTCTCAATGAGTTCTTTTCCAGTCTGTACTCATGTCTGGGATTGCTCTGACCCAGGTGCAAAACCTTGAACTTGGGCTTGTTGAACCTCATTAGGTTCACATGGACCCATTTTTCAAGCTTGTCCCAACTTGACCTCATTTAAACTTTCACAGCATCAAGACAAGAGGAGAACTATTTTCAGCATAAAACTATAAAACCTGGTTAGATCAGTAAAAGGCTATTCCTTCTTTGTGTAAACGTGTGTGAATCAATTACTTCCAACTACAAAGGGCTGCCATGACCATATTAGGATATTTAGACTTTGGCCTCTGAAAAACTCAGAAATTATCAGACCTGTAGTTTAAAGCAAAAAATCTTTCACTGTTGCTATGCCAGCCCTTGCAATGCAGATCTGATGATATTCCTGCCTGAGACAACAAATGAAGACCAAGAAAAGCGGTTATCCTTCATTCAACTTGCTTTCAAAGAGGAATTCAAACAAATAACATCAAATAATCTAAAGACTGACTTACGAAAGCTTTGAATCTGAGCAATCTTCACCTGGTTTTGTATCATGTTTTCTTAACTGGCTATCATTTTGAGAAAAACCATAAATCCCTAATCAGGCTGCTTTGGGGAAATGAGACAATAGATCTCCCAGATGCTGTGTCTCTCTATTTCTGCCTGAAGCCACTCTCTGTGTACCATAGTAATACGTACCTGTAATAAAATTTGTCTCAATCACTGTTTTGGTCCATGCAGAGCAGTCTCAACTCAGAAGAAGGCCTGGGTGTTGCTTCCCTAAGTGTTCTCTATGCTGCACTCATCTTATCGTCCATGTTCCTCCCTCCAATCCTCATCAAGAAGCTGGGCTGCAAGTGGACCATTGCAATCTCTATGTGCTGCTACATCGCCTTCTCCTTAGGGAACTTCTATGCTAGCTGGTACAATTTAAATATTTTAACCCTGTCTGTTGTGTTTGAACAAAATAAGTAAGGGCAAAGTTCTTTCTTCTTTTTGTTCTCCATTCCTACTCTAACTCTGTGTTGCAGATTAGAAAGTTGGACACAAAAGGTGCTACCTGCAAGAAATAGAGATAAGATAAATCCAGTAGTAGGTGGACCACTCTGGTCCAGGTGAACATTTGCAAAAAGTTGGAATGAATGCATCCATCCACCCACCCACCTGAAACTGCTTCTCTAACTCAAGTTTGTAGCAGAGATTCCCCTTCAGGGAGAAAAAAACAAAGGGGAAGTTTCATTTAAAAGTCAAATTACTTTTAGGGCTCTTTTTTAAAGAGTGAAGGGAATAATATATTCTACCCAGTAGCTCTGGGAGAAGAGGACCACGGGAGGAGTCTAGCTCCTGACTTGCCCTTTCAAAATGTGGATGAACAATTTCTGCTCTCCAGTGACAGGGGATGCAACTCTGTGGAGGAAAACTGTCATTATCCATCTTCTGAAGTGCATGTGCAATTTAATTCTCAGTTATGAGAAGGTCAGGCACATGAGCACAGACCTAGACAGCCTGGCTTAGGCCTAGTCCCTGGACAGACTTGGGAGTGCTTGCACAGCCCAAACTTCACAAGACTGGCCTTTTCTTGATTCCATGTAACAGATTTATTGTATCATGCAAAGGATAAATCTATTTCTTTGATGTCTATTTTTGCCTCTGGATCTTTGGGGAAATTATTATTATGCTAATGAATAACAACTATGCTAAACAAAGTGTTCTTTGGCAGGTACACACTAATCCCTACCTCTGTGATCCTGGGCTTAGGAGGAGCACCACTCTGGTCTGCCAAATGCACTTACCTCACCATTGCTGGCACTTCATATGCTGAGAAAGCAGGGAAAAATGCAAAAGACATTATCAACCAATACTTTGGGGTCTTCTTTCTGGTGTTTCAGTCTTCCGGCATCTGGGGAAATCTTATCTCATCCTTGATACTTAGCCAATCTTCCACCAAAGGTAAAATATATTTTAAATTTTGGCACTTCTTTCTGTAAACATCAGCTAGTTCTAGAAAAGGCAGTTTTCTGCAGCTGAGCTTTCATAGTCAGTGGAAACAGGCACTTCAGATGTGAGGTAGCCCATCTGAGGATAGATGTCTGAAATAGATGGGCTAAATTGCCCTCTGAAACTGTCTATTTTCTATCAAAAATCAGCCATAGAGTTCAGACAAATAGCTAAAAAATAGAAGTCTATTGAATTCTGTTTGAATTCCACCCCTGTGTTGCAAGGCATAGATAAGCTGCAGGCAGTGACAGTCCTTCACATCTGACTTCTATTTAAAGTGGATTAAAACAAAAGGCAAAACACTGAGGCAACCTTTTTGCAAAGTTTGTAGTATTGGGTTAGTTTGCTGTTAAGCATTCAAGGTTAGTCAAGCTGATGCTGGTGCTTGCTGAAATGAGTGCTCTACAGAACTGTCAAGAAATAGCAGTAGCTGTTGGCAGGAGTCTGCATGCCAGGGCTCCTCCGCTGTATTTCAGGCTTAGACAGCAGATGCCAATGTAGCTTGAAGAAATCACTCAACAGCAGTGCTCTCATTTCCCATGCACGTAATTGCTGTCAGTTTTAAAAGGGCAGTTGTGAAGATAAATTAATACTTGGATGCCACCTTAGAGATTCAAAATGCTATGGTGTCTTACCATTGCAATGTCCTGTACATTTCTTATCCTGTCAAAGTCAGAACAGGGTTGACCTGGAGAGAGATTTCCCCATACATTGCTACAATGAGTAACAAGAAGTTACCTCTCTTCCCTGGCTCAGTTAAGCAGGATGTCCTCTGAAGAGTATTCCAATAGCTACCAGGGTAAAACTAAATGTCAGGAAATTGGCACCAGGTTTTAATCTTTGAATCCTTGGGTTTATGGCAAAGTAGTTGTCACAAGGTGTGATACTTATGAAGAATCATGCTTCCTCTAAACCCAAGTAATTATAGATGAAGCACCATTAAAGCAGAATGCTGACAGACACTTTCAAGTGCAGTGAGGCCCTGCTGACCTGATCACAGAGCCACATGATGTCTCGGGAGGGACTGTCTGTTCTCATTTCATTTACAGGGCAGAGGCTGTGGTGCCACTGTGTGTCTGCACAGTCTGCAACTATTTTACTCTCCTCTGCCTCACAACACACATCACTTTAATAAGAGGAATAAAGAATAAACCATTATTTTTTTGGTCTTGTAAGTCCCTTCCTAGTTTTACATCTGAGGATGTTCCTCCAAATTCTAAAGATACTGTTATTTTTTTATCAATTACATAGAATTTCAGAAAATGCTGTGTTCCTGTTCTCAATCCCAAAGGCCTTGCATATCTTCACAACAGTAATGAGCAATTATACTGTAAGTTTCTCTTACATGTGAAGGAATAAGTGTGCCTTCTCCGTGAGACTCAGTTTTAGTCTAGAGGGAACTTCTTTACTGAGACGAGGGGGTAAGAATCTCGAATCACGCAATTATTTTTTGTCTTCTTTGACAGTGCAGCAAAGGCATCTATCCATATTGTTCATATACTTAAAAATTATAATTTCATTGAGCAATAGGAGAGATATAGCACGTATCTGCAGAATCAAAATGCATAAAATTCAGACGTGTACCCGCACTTGACATAATGCCTGCATCACTGTATCCAGACACAGCAAGGCAAAGTTACACCATGAGGTAATACTACAACTGAAGACAGTAACCAGTGTAAATTACAAGTCATCCTTTCTCACTCATCAATATTGCAGTTTTAATTCCAAAGGAACAGTGCAAACCCTGCCTTGCAGCTTGCATATGACTAGTTGCGCGTGCATCTTCATCTTCAGAAGATGTATGAGCCAATAAAAAAATTGTTTTGCACACTTCCCCACTTCACTCATGTGACTCATCTTTTGCATATGATAATTTTGGTGATGGTCTGTTTGTCCAGCTATTGGTGAAGGTTTGTAGTGGTAGCAGTGACTATAATAAGGTAATGATTTTCTTTACGTTACTAGATTTTATCTTATGTTGAAACTAACGTTGTTTATGAAACTAGTTAGACAGCTGATTCACATCACAGCAGTTTTGATTGGAAGCAATGAGGAACAATACACTAAAAGTAGTTACACAATAACCTTAAATGAAAAATTACAGATCAACTCTTATTTAAGAAATCAGCCAAGGTACAAGTCTATTGCCCTTTATTGTGTTCGCACCAGTGTCAAATTCTGCAGTGGAAACACTAAAATAGTTTTATGGGGTTTGGATCGTCCTTCTCCACTAGATGGCTTATTCAGGCTTACACTTTGTGTTAGTATTTATTCTTTACCAAAAGGATACTGGAGGAAGTGGGCACAGTGTCATGGTGACACACAGTGGGTGTGAGTACATGCATGTGTGTGGCTTTGACATATACCCTACATAGCAACAATAGGACTGAGCAGAGCAAAGGTCTTACTCCAAAACCTGCTGAACTATTCTAGTTTCAAGTATGTTCTCAGAAAGTTATAAAGCCAGTAATAAAATAATAAAGCCAGGAAAAGCAGGCTACTTGGAAGATTGTAATACTGGGTAATCATGATCTGAATTTATATATATATAAAAAGATGTCTTGAGGGGGTTTCTGTTCCTATGACATACACAGAAATTATCTGGAGATGGAAAATGTGGGGTGGCTGTAAGAACTGAAGTCCATCAATTCAGTGGTGGTGTAAACTAAGGGACGTATCTCATGGGGTGCTATGATTTAGAAATATACACTCAAGCTTTGAATACTGTAAATTGAACTTGGATTCATATTCCAGCCTTTTAGCTTTGGTCCCTGTCCTCATGTAACCTTCAATTCAGTGTTCAGTCTGTCTTTTGCTACTGTTAAACCAAATTTTTGTATGTTAAACTGAGATTCCGAAGTTAAGTACCTCTAATCAGAAAAGATATGAAACCAGGACCAATCACCAAGCACTGAATTCCCTTCTCCTTTTATTCTGACCTATAGTGTGCACTTCAGTCTTCACTGACCTGTGTTTCTTTTGGTTCTTTTTTAATTAGCGGAGATCTCAGAAGAAGACCTGGCATGCTGTGGAGCATACAACTGCCTGACTGATACCACTAACACTACTGGGTCAGAAAAACCCCCCAACTCCTTAATCTATACACTGCTAGGAGTCTACACTGGTAAGTGATGAGCACAATTTTTAATCAGTATCACTGATGGGAGAGCCTTGTACTTGTGAAATCTTGCACAACTTCAGATTAAGTTTCTTTCTCTGTCAATCCAATTTGCTAAAGGGAAATAAGATATCTGAGATTTGTAAACAGCTCCTTCCCAAATAGTTCCAATGCTTTATGCCACAGCTATATAATTTTCATTTAAAGGAGAAAGACATTATTTACATTTTTCCCCTGGAATAAAGCTGAAGCCCAGTGTGGGGATGCAAAGTCAGCCAGGCAAATTGGTGTGTCTCCCATTTAGCAGCTACAGCTGCTATAGACCTTCCTTGCATCAGGCTAGAAAAGAATCAAAGACAGGGAAGCTGATGCCATCAAAAATTGGAAGGACAAAAATAGATGTGCAAAGATTCACTGAGTGAGCAAAGTTCAAAAAGGTGTCCCACTCAAAACAAGTTATTCTCTGGATAAAGGAAAGTATCTGGCAAGGCAACATGCCACCTTAGCTCTGCCAAAATATCTTTGCAGTCTCTGAACATAGATGTACTCTCTGTGCTGAGACAGATGCACGGAATTTGCCATACGCTCCAACAGAGTGTATGTGATCCAGGCAGAGCCAGCTCTTACTGGGCAAGGACATTGCAGTAAACTCTTCCTCTGCCCCCAGCCTCCACTCCTAATTGGTGGGAAAACATAAAGAATATCCCCCCACTGTCCTCCCAAAGTGTACTGGAGCTGATGACTTTCTGCTAAAGGCATGTTTGTCTGTAAAGTTTAAATTTAAATTTGATGACTAACATATATAGCACTCCCTTAGGCTTTGTGCATGCAGAATGAATGCAACCCTGCTGTCTAGTGACCCCACATCAGTAGGGTTTCATTTTTCTTGTAAGCTCTTAATAAAAGATGTGTCGTTTCCTACCTCAAGGGAAAGTTAATAGCTAAATATTTCATTCACAGACATTTTTTAAATGTGTCCTCTATTTGGTGGCTGAATACAAGTTTTCCCAGCTTGGGTGGAGACAATAATGGATACGTCTCCTGTTGTTTAGCTTTCTCAAGGACTGTGAATGTTTCTATTTAAGTTCATACCAACCACTATTAAGCCATGCTTTATCTCCTATAATTGTACTTGATTCATATAGCATATTTGTTAGAATATTTTTCCTGAGAACGTGGATGTCCTGCTCTTGCCCATTTCAGTCCTACAATTAGCCCATAAGTACTAATAAACAGTCTGGCAGAACCAACAATGACTTACATCATGAAGTGTTTACAGCTCAGCCACAGTGGGGAACCAGGACACTGGAGAATTTCATTCTAGGAGACACAGATGAAAAATAGTAAGCAATAAAAAAATGAGGCAATTTATTGTAAATCTCCTGATGTATTTGGATATTAAAAGTTAACAGAAGAGATGGTATCCATACACATAACATACAAGCACGTTAAATACACAATATGGATGGAAAGTGGTGCCTGGTTCTCCTCTTTCTCTGAACTGTACTTGTTTCCATGGATGGAATTCTAGTCAGTGTAAGTGAGGAAACATTATCACGCCCTGCATCCATAATGAAGCAATCAGTGGTGAATCTGTTGCTGTTTTGTGTATATTAAGACATATGGTTATCTTCTTGATAACGTGAAAAAAATTGTTTTGATTTACTACACAAGCAACAAATCTAGGGTGATACATTCATGATCATTTTCTGATTAACTACCCTATGTATTCTTTTATATGCTGCTTCTGCTAGGAAATTATAGGTTCAAAGCAGTAACTTCCATCTTTTTTAAGTTAGCTAGAGCTGCTCACTATCATCTTCGAAACAGCACATATTCCATACTAAAAGCATGGCTCTGAGCTGAAAAAAAAAAATAAAAAGCACAACATACACTGGGATTCAAGACAACATTTATTTTTCTTTCCATGTATTTGAAAGAAGATCCCCCTAGCCATGAAAACCTTGGCACTGGAAGTGAATACTCCTCTGTCCTGTTGATTTAAAGCCTTTTGATATCTCCCGAGGGAGCCACCTCTGGCCAGCTCCCATCCCCGCGGCCCCAGATTGCCCTGGCAGGGAGAGCTGTCACCCTCTGCTGCCGTGCAGCTGGCCCGCCGCTGTCACAACGGGCCAGCCACAGCTAAGCTGAGGGGATTTGCGACGTGCACAGCTGTGTGCAGAAGATGTGAATGTAGATCAGGCCTGCTTGTTTATACAGAAATGGCCTTTACACTGAAGCGGAATCAGAGGCATCTGCCAAAATATCCCACAGAGACCTAAGCACCAAGTCAGAACAATAACAGCAGCAAGCGACTTCCCATCATTCTTCCCTCATTCCTCAGTTTTTCATGAACTTTTTGTTTTGTTTTGTTTTGTTTTTTTCAGCTAGTGGTGTGCTAGCTGTGTTGCTGGTTATTATATTACTGGACCAGATCAAATCTGACCAAGCAGAGACTGAGAAAGAAAAACTAGAGGCACCATCCTTTTGGTCTACGTTCCTAGCAACTTTCCGGCATCTTAAAGATAAAAGACAGTGTCTTCTAATCCCTCTGACAATATACAGTGGGCTTGAACAGGGATTTCTTTCTGGTGACTACACAAAGGTGTGGATGTCAATGAAAATCTATTTCTGTCTGACTTTTTTGTGCCTTTGTGTCTTACTATTGCATCTGATTTATATTTACTTGTCAAATGGAGATGTTTTCAACGGTGATTTGTGGATTGCAAATTACTGCTTACTTCTACTTGAATGAACTCTGAGTGACATCTTCAAACAGGAGAGGCCAGCAGTAAATATGTCCCTTGGAACAGCCTCAAAAAGAATGCAGTAGAGAGCTTAACTCACCAGTGGAGTCCACAGCAGAGAGCTACAGGTTCAAACTCTTCACCTTGTTGTAAATAACAAACTGGGAGAAAAGCCAGAAGCCAGCAAAGCTTTTATATCTTCCTTCCTCCTGGTTTCCCTAGAGTTTGTATAAGTGCAAGTCAGCACACATTCCACGTATTTTATTTTGACAACCTTTACAGTAAGAGGGCAAGTCCTCAACATGGCTGGCTGAGAGCCCTCACCAGTCACTAGTGCAACAGGTCCAGACCCGGACAGATTGAAATGATTAAAACCACCTCTGCTCCTCCAGTTTCTCAACAAACCTAGACACACAGAAGGAGGGATCTCCAGGCATTTGTTGAGTAAGGCTCCAAAGAAAGGCGACAATCTTTCTGAGCTGCTTTTTTCATGCTTAAGCTTTCAAATCTTGCATATAATCAGATGGAAAGGTGCACTTGCTGCTGTGTTGGAACAGATTGCAGGGGGCACTCCATGGCCACCTCCACTGGTCATATGCTCTTAGGGATGAGGTCCTCTTCATTACTTGGGAGCTGCTCTGTAATTGTCATAGTGTCAGCTGTCAATTTTCATCTCTTGGGCTATTACATGAAGGGCAGAAGATTCCTAATGCTACTTCCAGGACTGTTATTTGTATAGCAAGTAGTGCTCTAATTTGTTCTGCATTGTTATTCCTCTGTTTGCATGGCATTGGTCTGATTGGGAACTGGGTTAGGAATACTGCTGCTGAAGGCCAACTGTGTCAATACACCAGGGACTCATCAGCAAACTCTGTAACTATGCTCTTTTGATCTTGTCCATGCCGGCTATTTACCAAATAGTCAGGCTAAGACCTTTGAACTTTAGTTGCATATTTTCACTGAAAAAAATGTGGCACCTCTATCTGTTCTCTTCCAGGCATATGCGACCTGTGCCCTGGGGATTCAGTACGTTGGCTATGTGATGATCTGCTTTGCAGCTGTGAATTCCCTCTGCTCTCTGCTCTTCGGAAAGATCTCTCAGTTCACGGGTAGAAAACTTCTATTTGCATTAGGTATGTAAAGGTTTCTTGAATGACTGATCACCAGATGCAATCAGAGCAGTACTCCCCACTTTGCATGTACAAAGGGATAGCTTGCTATCAGCTATCAATTAAAACCAAAGTCAATCTGGAGGCAAACTTCACTAACTTCATTCATGAGAAGAGAGGCAGCTCAGTTTGCAGTTAAGCACTGTATTGAAGGCTTTGCCTTACATCACTCTGCTGATGTTATGAGCTTACCCTGCTTTTGAGGGCACAGTCTATGCAGAAAGTGCCCTATAGATCTGATGGTTTATAGCTCTAATGCAGCCAGGGAGAAATGATCTTACAATGCAGATGTTGAGACTTGTACTACAACTAAGAAGACTTTCTCCACTTGGCTGAAAATTCCTCACCTTTATGGCGTGAAAGCAAATCACCGTTGATCTGAGTCTCAGGGAATGGCAAACTTGGAAATTTCAGCAAAATTTTGGGAAAATTTTAAAGGTTGTCCTGGTGTCCTTTTCACTACTTGTTCTATAGGGAGAAAACCAGAAGGAAGTCATATGCCAGCACATCAGGCTAGAATGACTTAAGGGCTTGTTTTTTGGGACAGTAATTTTCATGTTGCCTTGAGAAGAGATTTGCATATTTAAGAACATCTCCCCCTCCAGAGAATATTGTTCCAATGAGTAACAGATTAATGGAGGCATAAAAAAGTACCAAGAACTATGCCCTTTGCACCTCTGTATGCACTATGCATACTGAAGTGGACAAATACCTTATTTCCACTGTGCAGTAGTTTGTGTTATTAGAAACATCACTGAGTGGATCAATGTGCATCAAGACATTCTAGGTATTTTCTCCACAGGAAATTTTAAACCTGGACAAGGAAGAAATTTAGAGTCCTTTATGATACAGTCACTAGCTCAAAGATTCTTCTGTTTGTTATAGATGTGTGTCTCAGTCTATGAAACTCAGATTTAAAAAAAAAAAAAAACACCTATTAGTAGCAATAATAATAGTAAACAATTAACCCCCCCAAACTGTAGTGTTAGAAATGGAAGATCTCTGAACCTCTCAGTTCTGTTTAGTCGTCTTTGTATTCAGCCTGTGAAAGTGCACCTGTGGGGGGAGGAATCTGTGACTCATTTACAAACCACTTTTCAAAAGAAAGACCCAAAGCCACCAGACCCTCTAGAAATCCTTAACTGTCTCCTCTGGCCCTGAGTGGAAACCTCATTTAAGGAGGCAAGCAGAGCAGAAGGGTGTTTGCTCCCCCTTCCCACATGTCTCACATGGTGACTGCAAGTCTTTCAGAATCTCCTTCTCCTACTCAGTGGTTCGTGTCCTTTGGCCTAACAACCATATCAGCATTGAGTATCTCTCAGCTCAGGACTCTGGTCAGAATTATGAATTGAAGACTGTCAAAGGGCTGCATTGTCTTGTATTTCATGTGATATCAACTCCATCAGGACAAATCTCAATGAACCAGAAACATTTTAAGATTTCCTTGTGCTCTCATTAGGGAAAAAACAAAAAAACGTGTTATCTACCATTACCTGTCCTGATTATAATTGCATTTATATTTCTCTTCTTTCTTTACAAATCAACAGCCACGGTTACGAACACGGCCTGTATAATAGCCCTACTGCTGTGGAAACCTGATCCTAAACAGCTTGCTGTGTTTTTTGTATTCCCTGCTCTTTGGGGCCTATCTGATGCTGTTTGGCAAACACAAACAAATGGTAAGTCCTGGTGACAATGAAATGTATTCTCTTGACATATAAAAATCTGCATGTTTGCATCTATGAAACAACATATGCATAAAAATGATAATGACTTTAAGACAGCATTTAAAACAAATATGTTAACTCATTGGAAAGTAGAAGAAATAGAATAAGTTGCAAATAAGAAAGCAAAATACTCATTAAACAAATTTTTCCAAGATAAAGAGAGAAGAATATTGCAGAAGATGATAATGGGTATTCAGAATAAACATTTTGAAAGAGTATAAGTATTTCAAAGAAATTTAGAAACTAAGAAGAGTTATATATTTAGTCTGTCTTTTGCAATAAAGGAGAGCACTCTGGATAAAAATTAACTCAAATCTCAGCAGGAAAAGAAGTAAATTGTCTGTTAGGACTTATTGGAAAAAAATTGTAGGAGAAAACCACAGAAAACAACATTATGCAGCCAAGTAAATTTATAGACTTCTGATATGCTCCATTCCAAAAATCATAATAAAATTAGATAAGGCATAAGAAGGCAATAAAAAGAAGCAGAGTCATAGGAGACATCTGCTTGAAGGAAAACTAACAATCCTGAACTCTTTAGCCTGGACAAGTGGAAAGCAATTGGTAAGTTGATTACTCATGTGGAGAAGGTGACTTGAAACACACTATTTCTCTTAATAACAGAACTAGTGTCACTAGATAAAGTTATCAGACAGAAGCCTTACAAATAAAAATAAATAGTATTTTTCTTGTTAGAAATCAAAATAAATAGTATTTTCCACACAACGCATAATCAAAACTTTGATTAATTGCCAAAAAATTTAAGCTGGAATACATCACTTCAGGGGAAAATGTTTTAGGGAACTACTAAGGGATGGTGATGCAGAGGAAATCTCTGACTCAGAATGTCCCTATGTCTTTGATTGCCAGAGTGAGGAGGTCTTTGCGGGGAAATATTGCTGTATACTTGCCTCATTTCTTACACTCTTATCCCAGGAGTCTCTTACTGAAAGTATGCCATTGGGCTCCTAATCTAGTGTATGAGGTATATTCTCACAATCTTTTATCTTCTGCTTTGTGACACAGTGCAAGTAATTATTGTCTACTGACAGTTCAGATAATGAGCTGATGCAAACAGACTTTTGTAAGGGATTGTTTAAACTCACCCCTTAAGGAAAACTAGAAGTGGTCTCATGGAGAATAAAACCAGACTCTCAAGTGCTGGAGGGGGCAAGAAAGAGCTATAGTCTGTGATGACTTAAAGCAAAATCTACTCATGACTATCAGTCACAGTCTTTTTACATCAATGCCATAGCCTGGGTCAGTAAGACAGTATAATGGTGCTGTTTTCCTCTATCCCAAACTCATATTTGGCATATGCTATAGGAATATGCATATGGCAGAATTTGCTCCTCTGGGCACATGTCAGGTTATGTGTCTTGGCTTTCCTTCCTCTGATCCTTTGGGTTGTTTCAGGTGCTTAGATGATTTCATCCACTAGATAAACTGTCATGTTCCTCCTGGAGAGCCAAAGGGAAAACATGGCAGTGCATTGCTTGGCACTGACAGTGATCTCCTTTCAAGCACATGTGGGGTCCCTGCCTCTACACATAAGGAAGTGACCAGCCAGCATTCTTCTCTGTCCCTCCAGCAGCTCCAGCTCACATGCCTTAGAGGACAGCTACATACATCAAGGAGCACCCTCTCATTATCTCACATCCTAACTCAGAGCCTTGTGCCTTAGGTAAAAATTTTGAACCAGCTCTTTTGTTACTCAGGTTCATGGAAGGTCAATATGAGTGAGGATTTGCTCTCTCTGAAGTAAAGCTGTTCATTCATTTCCTGCTTTTTCGGCCACAGTCTTTCTGAATGCTCAGCAAGCTTTTTCCTAACACTCTTGAGAACCATATCTTAGTCTTCCACTGGGATAAAGGATCTGTCCTTTGTCTTGCTTCTATCTTTTCCAGAAAGCCTTATCCTCAGATATTTGGCTTCTTTCAGAATCACAGAAGGGTTAGTTTTGGAAGGGACCCCTGGACTTCAGCTGGTCCAGCCTTCAGCTGGTAACCCAGGCACAGCCACTTACTCAGGACCTTGTCCAGAGAGCTTTTGATTTTTTCCAGGGAAGGAGACTCTATACCTTTTCTGGGCAAGCTGTGCCAGTGCTCAGTCACCCTTATAGTAAAAAAAATTTCCTGATGTTCAGAGAAAACCTCTTGTATTGCAGTTTGTGCCCAACTCCTCTTGTCCTCTTTTCTTGGACACCACTGAAAATAGCTGGGTTTTATACCCTCTCCTCTAGGATTTGAATACATTGGAGATGTCCTTGAGGAGGTTGTTTCCTCAGAAAGGTCCCTGCACGCCTGACAAAAGTGGACCTCAGCCCCTCTTTAGGTTAAAATGGGGTGAGTACAGAGGACCTTAGTATTGAAGGAGGTGGCTGGGAAGTGGCTGTAGTTCCCAAACTCCCACATGAGGCAAAGATGGTGAACAATGCTTCATGCTTACTTAGTGGTAACTGAGCTCTGCAGCTATGTGACAGGATTGAACTCTATCACAGCACTTTAACAGGTCATCTCCATTCCCAGATTCCTGCAAGATACTTGTAAAAATTTCATGTTTGTATTAGCTTGGAAAAACACCAAATATTCCTTACATATTCATTTTCCTTGCATTTTGGGTTTTTTTGTTGTTGTTGTTTGTTTTGTTTTGTTGTTGTTGTTATTGTTTGGTTTTTTGGTTTTTTTTTGGTTGGTTGGTTTTTCTTTTTCTTTTTTTTTTTTTTGGTCTGTACCTGATTCAACTGTTTCACAGCTCCCAGTTATAAAATTATACAAAGTTTGTTTTGTCATGTTGTCACAGCAAAATATCGAGTGATGACATGAATCCTTAGCATCCCAGAATAGGATCTTCAGTCTGACATACCCACATAGAACTAATCTCTTCTCCCCTTCACCACTTTTGTACAGATATACATCACAGGAGAAATTCCCATTATCAAAGACTATGAGGTGAGATAAGACCTCCAAAATAACATTAGGGAGGAAGGTCTGTGGTCCTTCCTTTGCCAAGCTCCCATGAGTGCTGCTTGGGCCTCAGCAGATTAACCAGTGAATGCTTCAATGGCACTGTGCCACATACTTAAGGCATTCTGTGGTTTGCTTTGCGCTGCTGTGGATATTTAACACTCGAGTACCCCCTAGAGGACATGTAGGCTCACGGTGGATCAGTCACTTCAGCTTATAAAGGTTTCCTAACATGTTTTTGTTGCAGTGACAGCTGCTTCATTTCAGAGCGTGTAGTGCCCTTACTTGCCTAATTTGAGCCCAGGTGCTGTTATTGTTCTTTGACAATAATTGCATTTTGGGCATAAAAATTGTGTAGCAGAGAGATTTAAGGTAGACTACAGTGAAACCAAGTTCTTTCCAGGCTGATTTATGTCTTTAAAAGGGATATTAATGAGTCTAAAGAGTTTATAAATCTGGACTCAAATAATTTTTAGCAGTCCTATTATATACCCATCCCTACTAGTACCAGGGGAAAGAGGAGTAAAACAGGCAATGGTAAAGAACGAGGATAATTTCCATGGAAGCCAACTGTCAAATTTCAGAACTAGCAAATTCTCTACATGCTCAGCCCAGCAGGCCATTTGCCTCAAAATAGCAAACCTGTACCAGCTGAAAGCCAGAATTGTTACACACAGAACTGTCATGGCATCAGAAAGCTTTCTATGTTAAAGTCTCTTCACTGATATCTTTCCAGTGCACATCAGGAAAGTTATATGAACAACTAGTACTTGTTCATTTATCAGGCAAAACTATGAAGGACTACACTCCACTCATTCAGTTTAATGAACTAAGTACATCTTGTGATGCACTTGTCCAGATTTTCCATCACATCTAAATTGGAAGAGTTCAGTAAATGTCCTCTTGTAGTCATCAGGATACAATAAGCTTTTACATACAGATGAAGTCTCCCCTACTTAACAAAACTGAAAGGATAGTTGAGTCTACCCAGATTTTTAGAGAATTTTGCACTCCTCTCTGCCTTTTGGTTGAATGTACATATTTCAAATAGGTGTGTTGTTAGAGAAGTGGATGAGAACAGTGAATGTTCATGATACTCCTCTCCTTCCCTCCCTGCACGTCACAGCTGAGTCAGGGGAAATGCCCCCTTCTTTGTTACTACTGATGCTAGCTCAGCACCCAGACAAAAGCAAGCTCTCTTCCCTTCCCTGTTTGCTTCACTAGTCAGACCTGGAGGCTGGGAATCCATCTCGGGATCACAGTTGTGAGTGTGCAACTGACTGAACTCAGTGGGAGCTTCCCAGGGAACACAACTGCATTAGGATGAGCTGCTGAACTAAGTCTCTATGTCAAGCAAGTTTTCCAGTTGCTGACCAGAGGTTCTGTATGCGTCAAGGAATCCTATTTGCCAGCCCATCCAGGAGCTGAAATTTTGAAAACCTGCTTGTCTCAGAGAGGCATATCTTCTCCGGATACTAAATCTTAGCTCATGTTGTTCCTAGTCAAAACTGCCTGTTCTGTGAAAGCCTGTAAGGACTTGGTATGACCTTCTCAATATTTTACATGGACACTCTACAGTGCCAAAGGCCATTTTGGGACATATCCTCTTCCTCCTTACTTATTTGTTCATCAGGGCAAGAACCTTCATTTTTGTGACTACTAGTTTAAAATATAAACTTCCTGACATTTTACTTCAATAGAGCACATCCTTTCTTCCTTCCTCACATTTTCATTCCTTTTTTTCTCTGATATTCTCTATTTTGTCATGTTTGCTCTGTTATTTCACTTGTAACAATTCATAGGAGCACAAAAATTTTTTAAGATGAAGCTTGTATTTTCCTTTCTCTGACATTTATGAGGGAGGGTCTGTTTTCCCCATTGTGCTTTATTTATTCCCTTTGCAGAAAATACATGGTTGCAGACTTAATCTTCACAAGACATGTTTTTCCTTCCTTCCTTCCTTCCTTCCTTCTAGGGCTCTATGGAATTTTATTTGAGAAGCATAAGGAGGCTGCCTTTGCAAATTACCGTCTCTGGGAATCCCTTGGATTTGTCATTGCCTTTGGTTATAGCACCAAACTGCAAGTCTACATCAAACTGTACATTCTATTGTCTGTGCTTGTGTTGTCCATGGTGATGTATGGAGCTGTGGAATACCTGGAGGCTAAGCGCTCCCCTGGGACACCTACTGCTACAAAGAAGGAAAATGGAGGACCTCACTCCAAGGAAACACGCATGTAATCCAACTGTGTCAGAGTCATGGAGGCAAAGCAAACTGGCCAGCTCCTACAGGCATGTCTCCAAGGGCATTCTGATGTGTACTGTATCCAGAAAGATACTAAAGGGGACACCTTTCAAGGCCATTATAATGCAAATGTCTCAGGAGTAAAAATCTCCTTTGACATCTCATCTTCTTTATAAGGGAAGATTATCTGACTTCATCCTTTCATGCAGACAACCAACTAAATGTTTTCTCTTTTTGTTTTCATTAATAAAGTCCTAATAAATGTGAACAAGAGTCTTAAATTCATCACAACCTTTTTTCTGTGGATAAGACCTAGTATAGCTTTACAATCAAAACTATACAACCCACACAAAGAATGAGAGGAGCAACTGGGGTTGCTCAGTTGATTGCAGACAACACTCATCATTTCATGGAACCAGTAATTATAAAGATTTATGTTTGTTTTATGTTGTATTTTTTAACACCTGCTGTGAATAACATCAGCCTATAAAGTTGCTATATCTGCACACCACAGGATCAACTAACCACTGAGTCCACCAACTTGTCTTAGGTCAGCAGACAGCTGTATTTCTGCCCAAGTCATCCCTCTGTTCCAGCACTCTCTCTCTTTTGGTTTTCCTGTCTCCAATTTTTCTGTCACCAGTTAGAGCATCTTCATCCTAAAGAGATAAGAGATCATTCTACAAGACCAAATGCTTCAGTCATGATGACCTTCCCTCACTTGCCCATCCACAGACAGAGCTGTTTGCAAATGAGCAGCCAGGCCACAGGGAACCTAGCCATGAGGAGGGTGCAGGTGGTAGGCAGAAAAGGAGGATGGGTCTACACTGTAATAACTCCTTGAGACCTATATGTATCCTTCAGTGCCTAATCTCATTTCAATTTCTCTTTCATTTTATCCGTATTGTTTCTAGATACGGATTTTTGTGGTTTTACTGCAAAGAGAAGAGTGCTACCATACAGTTACTGTGCAGTGTCCCTGCATCTTAATGAGAGACCAATGTACAGATATCATGATCATTACATACCATGATCATTACTGGTAATGACATTACCAGTGTGAGGCAGACAGTGCAAAAGGAATTGCAGACAAATGGCCTTCATGACCAAGATTAGTGGTGCCTCTGGAAATAAACTACACAGCTAGTTAAGTTGCTGCCTGCCATGGAGATAACACTTGAAACTCTCAGTTATTAATTGTAAGAGGAGGATGAAGCACCATACAGTTTGACAACAGTAATACAATTTGAGTGACAAAAATCCCCAAAATTTTAGGTGTTTTTCATAGCAGCAAATTTCATTCTGCTTTACTGTCTCTCATATTTCTTGTTACAAGCATCTGGACTCCCCTTCAGACTTCACTTGTGTTGATTTATGGTTTTTAAAATGATGAGCTTTTTTCCAAGTCTCATACAATAAAGAAAAATCAGATCCTGCAGAAAAGAAGGTGACAGGTGGGCTGCCTCACAGATGCAGCTTCCTCTTGTACCTCTGCCCTGTCAGCTCAAAGGCATGCTGTTGATCTCTCTGTTGGAAGTACAAATGGCAAAACTATTGTGGTTGCAGAATCCTGACAGCCTCCCCAGTCCCCAGCACATACAGATGGATATTCTAGGCTGCTGCTGATTCTCACCCGGCCCTGCTTCCATCTCATAGAGAAACACAGCATCATGTTTCAACACATCTCTGAAGCTTCCTCTGATTCGCTTTTACAAAGAAATGTTCAATGGCAAGTGAAACAAAGAGGACTTTTGAGGTCAACATCATGATGAAAATCTCATCTGTGTGAACATAATAATTTTAAATTTGTAACAACATAACACAGAAGTCAGGATCCTGCTATGTGAGATGCTCTACAACCTCAGAACAAAAAGATGACCCCTATCTAGATGTTATACAGGGTTTTTTTTAATATATAATTTCTGTCTTTACTCCTGTACTGAGTCTGGCTGGGATGGTGTTAATTTTCTTCATAGCAGTCCATATGGTGCTGTGTTTCAGATTTTTTAACTAAAACAGTGTGATAACACACCAGTGTTTTGGCTATTGCTGAGTAGTGTTTACAGAACATCCAGGTTTTCTCTCCTTCCCCACTCTTCCCCCTCAGTGGGTAGGTTGCAAGTGCCCAAGAAATTGAGAGGTGGCACAGCCAGGACGGCTGAGACAGACTGACCACAGTGATATCCCATGCCATATGAAGCTATGCTCAGCAATAAAAGTTTGTGGCAAAGGAGCTATCAAGGAGCAGGAAAAAGGTATTCTGACCTTGGAGAGGACCTCAGTATCACTGACATTAAATCAACACAGGAGATAGGATATTGTGGCCTGTGGTCTGGGAAGCAGTTATTCACTCTTGACTTTGTCACAGGACTTTATATAGTCGTTTCCCAAACTGTAATACAAGGGGGAAATCAACCCTTCCATTGCACAGGGTGCATGAGGTAAAACTCTGTTTTGGTAATGAAAGCCACAGCTACACGTGGTAATGCAATGAACACGCTTACTCCAGGAACAGAGGCAGCCGTGGCAGATTTGCATTGTGGAAGAACGTCTTCAGACTCTCAGGTGGGCTTCCAAGTTATTAAGGAATGGGTTGAACATAGAATCATATGAGGATGAAGGCTAGTAAAGAGATTGGGGTTCATCTGGGTGCATATACATAGTAAAATGAGCAAACTTTATCTTCATTCATTTAGACCAGTGCCTAATCCTGGATATACTTTTTAATTATTGCACTTCAAGAGCTTCTGCTTATATGAGATATGACTTCCTTAAAAGCAGATAGGTGTTCTTTGTTAGTTAAACTACTTTGTTTTCTTTTCTTTGCATTTAGTTTTCAGGGAAATTGAAGCAGACATTTGTTATATCTAGGTCCAGTGAGCCAATTTCCTGCAAACTGGCATTCCCTGAATGCCAGAAGTTTAATTTCATTCTCTGAATGCCACAGGTATGAAAGACATTCATTAATGCAAGCTGGTATGAACAAACCACCAAAGAAAGCTTCATTGTTCAGACATTACTAACAGCTTAATTTATGATTACCTAGTGGAGATGGCACAGTTTGCCACACACTGATTTAATGTTCAACAGCAACTGCTACTGCCAGCAGCAATGTCGAACTGTGCAGAAAAGACAAAGCTAGCTGCAGTCTGTATGGTGACTCATCCAAGTACTTACCATGGCTGCATATAGTTACAATTTTTTTTTCTTAATTTAATAATCTTTGCTCTAGGATTTGAACCAGCTACTGTAAAACTTGTTTAGTTTTGTATGGCTGGTTTTTTTGTTGCGTTTGATTTTTCAGTTGGTTGGTTGGTTGTTGCTTGCTTCTCATTTTTTTCTTAGCATATGACATAGTGCTGTTTAGTAAGCAGATAGGCAAAGAATTTCCAGGGAAGAACATGGAAGCAAAGATAACCATAATTTCCTGGGACCACCACATTAGGTTTGTGTGCAAGCAGCAAGATCCCAGCTTTCTGGGGCTGAAAAGAATGACTGAATGAAAGAGATATAGCAAGACTACTTTCCCCTTCTTGACATTTTGTTTAAGTCCTATTACGCTACAACCACACTTCAGTAACTACTTATCATGCTTCTTTCCTTTTCCCTTCCCAATAGGAACATTATTCCTCACACCCTGGAGCTAAACTTGCTTAAAATCCCTTCTTTTAGGCAACAGTTCCCTCACTGTAGAATATAAGATGGTCCAGGTCTATTTTTAATCCACATACTACTGTCCAATGACAGAATAGTCATGCACTTCTAAGACCACTGCCCTGCTTCCCAGCCTTTCTGAAAAACCTCCTGGACACTCCTCTAAAACCCTCCTCCCATCAAGCCCCCATGGAGACTCGCCTGGTTTTGCTCTGCATTGTAACACATTTGTCAGAGATTCCACAGCACAGAGCTTGTAGAAGAGCTCTGTGACTGCTCTGTGGTTACCCCTCAGAGGCTGTCAGCAGCAGCGGAATGCATTGGACAGCCATGGCATAGATACATCATATAGGAGCACCATAAATGTCAGGGTGGAGAGAAAAACATGTTTTTTCATAATGAAAAAAAAATCACATTCAAATAAAGTGCTGAGAATCCTGAACTGTTTTGTGACTTGTGAAACTTTTTAATTATGTTAATTTACAGTTTGATACTGGTAAAGCTTTTTACTTCACATTTGGGCTTTTAGTTTTTAAACTAAATTGGCATTTTAAAAAAAGTCTTTCTGAACCATTGTTTCTTAAAAAATGAAAATAGGGTATTCCAACAATTTCAAAAGAATACAATTAAGATTAAATAAAAAAGGTTATAAAAGTTTACATTTGTTCTCTGGGAAAAAAAAAAAAAGCCTTCCATTTCAATAAATGGTAATTTTTCCACAGATATGTGTCCCTCACTAACTCAACTGTGCATTACTCAATGCAGTACTTCCAGGTATGACTTTTTCCCTTTGTTTCCATAGTTGTTTGGGAGGCAGAGGTTACTCATTCTGGAGCCTAAAGCTCAACCTGAAAAGAAAAAGCAGGGCTGTCATTGCAACAAGAGGATGTGAAGTAGTCTTGTCTAGCATACAGATAATTCACTTTGTATTTTTTCTGTTTGCTACTTTCTGAGAGAAGGTGGAGGTTGTTATGTTAATGTTCTGTCAGAATGGTCCTCAACTCAAACACTATTCTCTCATCCAAGACTCTCTGGCCCAAACACAGAGTCTACTCCTCAGGGAACATTAGACTGTAAGGTTTCAGCTCTGTAGGTTTCCAGAAAAATAAAACTGAGAGAAACAGCAGCTCTTTCAAATCTACAGATCCACGGGCCTTTTTCCTCTGTGCTACCAGCCAGTAGGACAGGTTTTGGCTTGAGTCTTGTATATTGAATGAGCTGGGTAGGGAGGAGCACACTTCATGGACTGTCTATGTGAGAGTTGCTATGTGCAATGTAACTCAAAACACATTTCTTATTAAAAAAAATAGATGGGGTCCATCACCTGCTTCCAATATAGACAGTGGGAAATGGTATTTCATTCAGAATCTACCTACATTTGTATGGAACATTCTTGAGAGGAAAGTGATGAGACAAGAAGGTGCCTTCTCCTCAGGAACTGGAGAGGAGCTCATTGGTGGAATAGCAGCAGATTATCAGTGAGTTAAATCAGCATATGGCAGGGGAGGAAAAGAGCATTGGAATCAATAGGCATTCAGTAGGCATTTTCCTACTGTCTACTGTCAGTTTTGGCTGACACTGAGCTTCACGATCTTAACTAAGAGAGTTTGCTCAGAGCAGGCCAACATACTAAGTTAGTAAAGTGTGTCAGTAATGCAGCAGTGCAATGTAAATTACCTTGAAGTAAGATGGAATTCATGGTAGATGGCTATGATACAAGAGATACATTGGAGCTGTTAGTGCTACATCTCCATGACTGCCGCGGGTGGAAAGCGTGAGTAACTCGGAGCTTTTTGCGTCTGTCTCATTTTCCTAAATGAAGCGACTTTGGCCTCATCTAGACTCCAATCTGGAGGCGAGCCAGGTATCAGAACTCCCGCAGAATCTAGGCTTAGGTCACGCACAGCGGTTTAATTTATGCAGGGAAGTAAAGAGACAAGAAAGGGTTCTTTTCCGCTTATTGCCAGCAGGATTTTATTCACTGGAGCATGATGCGGTAATGACAAAATCAAAATGGAGGTCAGGGCGTGTTATGAGACGGACACGAGGGGAAGGCAGTCACGAGAACCAATCACTGTGGAGGACCACAATGATTGACAGTGGCACCGGCCAGTGAGTCGGCTGTCTGCACCCGGCATGGGAACCAATGAGCTGTTCCCCTGGGCGGGGACAGCCCCCGCCGCCCTGGCCGGGGACATGAGAATGTTTATGACTAATTCAAACCATTCCTTTCAGAAATCAACTACAATCCAGCCTTGTGTTTAGGTTGTTCCATTGATGACACTGTGAGAAGAAAACTTTTTCACAATCCAGCTGAACTGCTGAACTACAAGCAGATTGACACTTTCAGGCCAAACCAAGTGGCTGGGATGAAAGCTGGCAGAAGGCGTGTGCCCTAGGGCACAGCTGGTGAGAGTGCCTGGTTCACTCACTTATGAAAAAGTGGCTAAATGTACTTCTGCTTCTTCTCTATAACCTGCCCTGCAGGCTGCAAGAAGATCAGTTCCTAAGGTGGCTGTCCTGACCAAGAAAATTGTTAGAGCACTTCCAAGAAAAACATTTACTTCCCAGCTGTGTTTTCTGAGCAAAAGCCAAAGCTAAAAGCTTTTAAGAAATAGGCTGAAAACATAGAACCACCAGGTAATGAAGGTGGGTGAAGAGATTTGGGTTCATCTGGGTACATATTTATCCACAGTAAAATGAGGGAAATGTATCTTTATTCATTTAGACCAATGCCTAATCCTGGAGTTACTGTTTCATTATTGTTCTTCAAGAGCTTCTGCTTATATGTGATATGACTTCCTTAAAAGCAGATAGGTGTTCTTTGTTAGTTAAAATACCCTTCTGAGCAAAAGACAAAGCTAAAAATAAACAAATCCCAGGAGGCTGGGCATTCTCCACAAAAGTCTGTCCAAGTCAGCTGCTGGTTACCTACACCTGACTTCTGCAACTATGAGCTAAACACAGATGCATATTTCCTCTGATAAAGACCAGAGGCCCACATCCCTGGCTGTCTGAATGGAAGTAGCTCTGTTCAGAAGTCACAGAGTGTTCTAACTTTGAATCAAAATTGAGGCCAAATACTGGCTGTAGCATGTTTTTGCTAATGCCAGAAAAACCTGTGAAAAGACAAAAGTAGGATTTCCCAAATGTGTTTCATCTCCCTGAAGGATTCATGTAATTTTCATTATAAATCCTCCAGGACAAAAAAACAGAGATGTGTGTTGGTACAGTTTAAGCACAACATGCAGTCACACTTAATTTGGATTGGTTTTGTTCCTACAACTATGAACTATAAATGGTAGAGCCAATACTGCTTCTGGTTATGCAACTAAGGCAAGTGTAAGGTGGAGGAGAGAGGGTGTGAGAATTAGCCTGTGTAAAACAAAGTGAGACGTGTCACAACTTGTCTGTGAAGGACTCTCAGTTACAACATACCTGACAGAGTTTGTCATTCATGGAGGTGTTTTTCTGTCTTCTCATTTTCAAACCCCATGTTTGACCTTTATTTCAACAAATCCTTTGTTATTGTACTCTCAGATATCACCTGAATAGCATGTCTCAGTTAAACAGTGGTAAGACACAGCCTGGCAAAAGTGCTGTGAAATGTTCTGCAGCCCCACTCTTGATTTCCCCAACGAAAGGTTTGCTGCCGATTTGCCGGAAAGTAGAAGCAGGCCCACGTCTGTGTGCCATTACAGTCTCCCTGGGAGCTGGTGCTAAGGGGCTGAATGTACACATCAGCACAGAGAATGCACACATCAGCAAGGTGTTTGCACACGTGCAACGCTGCATGCACAGCTCCAGAGCCTGGCTTGCACACGTTCCCTCTGTGTCACAAGTGTGCAGGACCGTGGGCCAAATTATGCCACAATAAAAATGCTTCCTGAAAGTAGAGTCAAGAGTGTTTATTGAAGCTAGGAGTAAGCAGCACAGTAGCAAAAGTGTTCCTTATTTAGTTGACAATTAGAAGGGATTACTTATCCACAGAATTCTGTGATTCAGTGACACAGGTTACTGATATAGTAAACAGGGATTTAAGGCTAAAAGGTACAAGCAAAGTCTGTATACTGAATTACTACAGAAACAAAAAGAATGTCAGCATTTTAACTGGAGAACAGGGACCTTTTGTTAAAGGAATTCTTGGGAATAAAAACAATGGCCCTTTATAAAACATTGATATCACATCTAGTTTCCCAGTCAAACTGAAAACATTAGCCACATTCACTTTTTTTTTATGCTTAATTGAGGAAAAAAATCAACATAGATTTGTTTTGGTCAGCATAAGGTAGCATGAACTGAAATCCTTAGTGAAACGCATGGAAAGTAACGATATCTCAAATTTATTTTAATTAGAGTTTCCTTTTACAAAACAAAATATATTAACTATTTCAGTAGTGAAAAGCAGGAGTGATATGAAGCAGTAAAGGGAAAACAATCCAATTTTATCATTACACCAGTTGATATCAAACTGCATTGATGTTCACAGCTTCATCATTAAATTGATTAACTGAAGTATGTGTATGATCAATATTAACAATGCTTCTTGCTCTTTCTTTGAAAGATTCTCTTTAATTTGAGTGGTGATTTGTTGATTGTCTGAGCCCCTGGAGACAGAAGAGAAGAAAAAGCAACTCCATAATGTTGCAATTTTTGCACTTAGGTGTGAGAAAAGGCTAAAGCAGCATGATGTGAAAGTGTATTTGTTGCTACAGGAAATTTGAAGGGCATAAGGAGATAATTGGACATCTCAGTCAATGGGCAGGTTGAGCTGAGCTGAGCAGCTGAGCTCTACAAGAGAAATGTTTCAGTGATTCAGAAAAATTCACTTCCCTGGGAGTGTTCAAGGCCAGGTTGGATGGGGCTTTGAGCAACCTGGTCTAGTGTGAGGTGTCCCTGTCCATGGCAGGAGGGGTTGGAACGAGATGATCTGTAAGGTCCCTTCCAACCCAAACCATTCTATGATTCTCTGGTAGATAGTCTATGGGAAAGGCAGTTGAAAGCAACCTCTGATAAATTATTAATCCTCCTAAGTATCAAGTGCCGTCCAAAGAACCATAAAGTTGGAGAGATTCACTAACCAGAAATATTTTTGCACTACTAGAAGAATAAAAGCAATAGTGAGAAAGGTTATTTCAAAGACAAAGCAACACAGAGGAGGTCCGAGGAAAGACTGCTGGAGGAAGAAGAAAAAGCTCTTTGATCCAAAATAATTACTAGTATGGAATAAACATTACATTTTGTCTTCACATGCATGAGGCAGACTTCTTAGATTATGATCATATAATTATTGAATAACTTTGGTTGGAAGCGACATCCAGAGCTGTGACTGGTCACTCGACTCCTGCTCAGATTTTGGTCTAATGTACAGCTCATTACAGCCCCTGATATACACTGGGAAATTCTGCTCCAAAGAACACAAACAAACTGAAAACATTAATCACTTTCCCACTTTTTGTGATGATTAACTGAGGGGAAAAAAACACCTATGTAGATTTGGTTTAGTCAGCATAAGGCAGCACTGAATAGTATCTTTGAGGTTCTTATGCCATAGTTCTTAATTATAGTCACTTTCATGATAAACTAGCAGAAAAACAAGGGCAAGTGTGATCAGTACCATGAAACAAACACTTTGAAGAGAAATACTGTGGGTATTTATTTTAATTTTGAATACACAAAGAGGGCATGACTGCATCTCCTTCAGTTTCACTCAAGAGACATTTCATTCAGGTAAGGTTATTCCAATCTAATCATCAGTTGCTGAGCCAAAGTAATTTTCAGCCCTACAGATCCATCAATTTATTTTCACAAGTTAAATCTTCCTAACATTTCTCAGCTGCCAAGAAAACAGGTTGGGCTACATACGTACATTGCAGCCCTTTGCAGGGAAGAATCACTTCTTGTCTAGGATGAGATTACCCTCCTCATCCTTGATTTGAACTCGTCCAGTGGAGTACTTGGTCTCCTGCCTGCCATTGCAGAACACAGTTTTCACGGTGCCATCCGGGTACTCCCTCCTCCTGAACTGCGCTGTGTGAATCTCCCTTTGGCCATCACTGAATACCACTATTTTATCTCCATTTCTGAAAGAAGTAGCAATGAATGAAGTGATGAGAAGGCACCTGTCCCACAGAGCCGTCTAATGTGATTCAATGAAAGTGGAAAATAACGTCTAGTGGAAAACCTCAGAATTTACATGAGATGGCATGAGAAATCTGATCTCACAAATGGATTTCAACACATAGTGTAATAGCTGTTGGATGGTGAGATCTGCATTTTACATTACTTCATGCAGGGATCTCGAGGCATTTTGCAGGCAGAAAATCCATTTTACAACAGGATCAGTTCTAGGCCCAGAAGAGCCAAATGTAAGAGAATCCAGTTGCTTTTTTCCTAATTTTGGATAGAGGAATAGAGAGACAACACAGATTCACAGAATATTCTGAGCTGGAAGGGACTCACAAGGATCATTAAGTCCAACTCTTAAGTGAGTGGCCCATTCAGGGATCAAATCCACAACCTTGGTGTTAACACCATGCTCTAAACAACTGAGTTAATCCCAGTCCTAGCCCAATATTAGAAAGGGAGCCAAACAGCTAGGAACAGAGCTCAGGAGCTTTTATCCTGAGTCCTTTAACACCCACATTGTTAACACTGCCAGCTGGTGTTTTCCCACAACTCTGGCCAGTGTATAGTTGCATGGAACTAAATGAGGAATACCTCACTGTCCCTTTGTCAGTGAAGAATGCTCACTTATCGTTCAAGGTGGAAATGAACAATTTTCAGTGCTACATTACAGCAAAAGCCTTGTTATCTTCATCTGGGAACTTCCTGGCTATGCAAAATCCAACCACAATTCTAAATGTCAGTATTGTCCCAATGTGTCCAATGCCTGAGACTTACTTTTCTACTTTTACTACTGTGCCATCTGGGAAAAAAGTTTCCTTCAGTCCATCATTATAGAGGCATTTCACTGTGTGATCTGGGAACACAATTTCTTGTGTGCCATCGGGATAATGTTTTTCTGTGGAAAAGAAGATGTTAAAGGTCTGTCTAGTATTCTTGCAGGTTGCTTTACTCAAAGCCAGGTCAGGATGTCTTTTTGGACATTGTAGTGAGGATGGAAATTATATCCACAATACTGCTAAAGAAATTAAAGAAACAAATGATCAGATAATCAAAATTAGAAGAGCTACATTTATATTCCACTGTTATATTTCCTATGTAGGAGGAAACTGAGCAGTGAAGTGATGAAATACACTGGAATTGAAATGCAAAGACCATGTGAAATGTCAAGAAAATACTCAATCTACTGGAGTCAGAATTCAGACCGTTTTCATAATAGAAATAAATCTGCACATACGGTTCACATTTATGAGCTCTTGTATACCTATCTGATTATTAGGGAACTGCAGCAGCTCCAGGCCATCTGGATAAGCAGTGTGAGTTGTCTGTGCATCTGCATAATAATAAATCTGGAAGGGGAATGAAGTGTTAGCAGCATGTTTACAATATTTGCATAAGCAGATTCAGCCATAACACTGTGCTCAAAAGCAAGATGTCTTTAAAAAGTTGTTTCAAGGTCATTTTCTGCATCTACCATCCATAAAAGTACCCATGTTCACATTGGTGTTCCTTCCTCTCATTCACCCTCATGGCTATGTTTAAATTTTGATGTAGATGCTACTTTCATCTCAGTAGTGTGCAGGAGAACAGCATGCACATTTTTGCTTTGACTCTCATCTGTGAACTATTAATTAAAAGTAGTACCACTGCTGCCAAGGTCTCACTTATTTCCACTTTAGCTCACATTATTATTGACTATTTATATTTACATATTGTTGAGAGGGAAAGACTTCCTGTCCTACATACTCTACAAATGTGAAAAAACCAGTCATTGCTTCAGACGGCTGCTACTGTCCCTTGCCTTCATTCAGTCTCCTCCTTGGCCAGCTACACATTTGTTGCTTCTTGGACTGTTACCTTCCTGCCTTTCCACTTTTGTCCTTGTAGATGAAGCAGTTGCACTGCTCAGGGTTGTTAAATCAACACCCTTCCTCTTCAGTTTCTCTCAGAATTGATAGATCAAGATAAATTATAGGACCTTTTTGGAAAATCGGTTAATAATTTTATTTTCCTTAAAGAAAATGAAAAGTTACACACCACCCTCTGATCTGGCATTATCTTCTTTACATCTCCATTGGAAAAGCTAATCGTTGTCATCCTTTTATCAGCACTAATCTCCTTTTTAGTACCATCGCGGAAAGTGAGGATTCGACGTCCATCAGAAAGCAGCTCTTCTACCTTCAAACACACAGAGCATCCAAATGAAGTCAAAGGAAATGAGCAGCATTGCACTGACTTCCAATTAAATTTGGGCTTGAAGGAGGTCATGCTATGCCTTTGTATTTCAAAAGTTATCTCTGCAGAACAGGCATAATTTTTGCCTCATTTGCATGTAAAAGGGGCCAAAAGAAATTTTCACAAAATGAACTTACTTGTAGCACATATCCCAAGTTCCCATCCCACCACTTTATTTTAATGTTAAGAGAGTTAAGGTGCACTGTTGTTGCCCTATTTTTGCAGTTCTGGATGTTGTCATTCTTTTGTAGCTAGTTTCTCACACCTTTCTATGTAAACATGGCCATGTTATTGTAACTGTATCTTATCATTTACATTCCTTTCTCCTGGACACAGAACTTTGATGGACATTTCCTTTGACCACTGTGATTGAGGGAGGAAGAACTGATTTCCTCCAATGAATAGTGATTTCTAAATGTATATAAAATAAAAGAAGGCGGGCCTTGCTGGCCCTTCCTGCTCTCTCTTCCTTACTGGTAACAAGTGTCTCCGTCTCTTCTTTTGTGTCGTTACTGCTACACACTGTGGCAATAGGGGAAGCCAGCCAGGTTTAGTGACCAGCTTTAGTGATCAACTTTAGTGAGTTGTTGTCCAAATTCATTTAATATGTGTTTGTACATCTTTCACACAGATCACTTGAGAGACACTTGGTTCTGCATTGTGTGAACCAAAATGATTTAACTTGATGTATTAACATAGGTTGCTGACATGTTAGGTTAAGAACCATTTTTTTCCAAATAAACCTGTATGGACTTTTCAGTACTGCAGAATTAATTGTGGCTGCATGCACAGACCTGAAAAATTGCTCAAGACTTCTTAACAACAGCAGGCAGTAATGCCATCAGTGTGTTGTTCTACAAAAAATACACTGGTCAGAGAAGACTTCATATCCAGCATAGCCTCTGGTTAATCTGTTTGCCTGGTGTTACTGTAGCAGTTGGTTCTGTTCAGCATATATCAAATCACATAATATAATTCATTTTCTGAAGTCCAAAGAAGAAGACAACCAGAAGGTGCTCTATAGCTTTATCATATGGTTCCAATTTTCTCAGAATTTTCACAAAAAGGGATTATCTCCCAATCAAAAAAAAAATTTATTTTCTCTCACCTTTCCATCATGATACTCTATTTTTTCACGCACCTCTTCCTCACTCTTTCTTCTTTCTTGATGTAACGTTGACCTTCTAGATAATATTGATTTTGAAGGCTACATTATGAAAACATCAGTCAGTATTACATAAACAGAAATGTTTTAAAAATATTTTTTATTAACTTTAATCAACTGTGCAAAAAATTTATTTACTTTCACACACAGAGTAAAGATTCCCTTCTTACATTCACAAAGAATTTTAATATTTTAGTTGTAATTAGAAATGTGGCACATTAACTCCAGTTATCTTCAGTTTGCAAAACAAAAGATAGCATAAAAGAAGCCCAAAAATGAGGTGATATGAGTATGTTCCAGCAAAACTACACTGTAAAAAATGGAGAGAACAAACACAAGAAAGGAGAGCAGAACTAGCTCTGAATATTTTTGCAAATACTGATTTGCAAAGAAAGATACTTGAATTGGCTAGAGTCAGTCTTCCAAAACAAATTACATGGCTCCTAGCTGTTAGGCAATGCTATCTATGTAACTAAGGGCTGTTCCGGATGTTACAATTCCAGTTTACTGTTATCATGAGAGCTCTTTGCATTCTGGCGGCATACAGGAGCCTTTAGTTAAGTGACATCTGGCACATAGCATCCAGGGCAGTTACAAGCTAATGTTAATTACAGTTTGAAGATGTGGTGAATTTTGAATTATGGGATCCAAAGGAACAGGGAGAAATGCTCCCCCCGGGGCAATGATATGCTTCAGTAAATAGCTGTAAACACCATGCTCAAAGTTGCCAGATCCATCCCTAAAGCTGTGTCCACTGCATAGAATAGGAAGTGGGAATGAAACATTTTCTTTTTCTTAGTGTGTTTTGGTTTTGCTCACAAATGGAAAGACCACAGTTGCTGATCATGTAAGGCCCAGAATCATCCTGGACCTTTCTAGATGCTTCAGCATCCAGAAAAGCAGAACTGTCCATAGATACTATGTTGTCATATACTGTTATGCCACTTCTTCTGTGTGTGGTCACAAAAGTTATATTCTGAGATCTTAGCAATTTTTCTATCTTTCTAAGAGTTTCTTCTTCCTGAGTCAAAATTAAAATGTTAACTAACAACATAAATCTGTTATTGTTCAAGAGTTGTTTAGAAATATATTGGTAAAGAAATGTAGCCTATTATTTGAAAGCCATTGCAATATTATTTTAAAGACTGCACTTACATCATGAGTAAAGGCAACAAAATAAAACCAGTAGAGTATTATTACCAAATGAATGGGAGGTAGCATGCTGTATATGAAAACTAAGACCACAGACTTGCTGAAACTCTATAGCCTGAAACTTCTTATATAGAGTTACGTGGTGAAATACCTCTGTTTCATCATTGTTCTTGCAGGGTGCAAAGCTGCAAGTGTCATTGCTGTGATTATGTGAGAGGGACATGTCTTCTGACCTATCTGAAATAGGCAAAGTTGTGCCTGTAAGAAAAATCAAAGGGGGTCATTGAAAGCATATGAAAATTGTGAGTCATGATTCCATACCTATCTCAGGGCTTTTAAAAATGCTAGTTCTGAGAGTCTTGCAATACATTGCTTCTTGCACTGATAATGTTTGCTAACAGTTTGTTCATCCTCCCAAAGGTGCTTTGTCCTGGACCAAAAAAAAAGTGCAGTCCACATCCATTCTCCCATCTCCTGAACCTCTGGGACAACAAACTCAGTAAGTAGGTGACAGCACAATCTGCTCTTCCTCTCTTGTAAAATATAAATTTGATAATACTTCTAAGAATCATATGAGGGTTTTAGTGACAACATTCTCTGTGAGTCAAGAGTTGGGAACCAATGTTTTCAAGTCATTTGCAGACCACTTTAAGCAGGCAGGAAGTTTCCAAATATCTTACCTTTCACACAGGAAGGTGAGCTGGGCTCCTTAAAATGACCACTCAGGTGCGAGACAGCTCCAGGTGATTTCCTACCATTATATCTTCCTCCAGTAGGAGAGGACTGACATAAAACCTGAAGAAAAATGGAAAGTCCTTGATCTACCATCAAGCTTCACTTTTACATGGGAGCCATCAGTGTCATGGCAAGAGCATGCCATACACTTTTCCTTCCTGGGAGTTTATCTGTCTTTGTGTGGATATTGTACAGATGTCTAACCTTGGTTCAGACTGTTATGGAGAAAGACGGGATGCTGGAAGAGCTGGAAGAAACCTCAGACAGGGCCATATCCCCCCACCTCATCCCTTCTCTTGGAAGCTGCACTTCATTTGGTCTATGGCGAATTGCATTGCAGTCACATCTGTGCCTGGCCATGAACCTCACTGATCCAAATCACAGCCCTGACCCATGGGATCACTTTCTTTCATCACCCTAGGTCTTTCTAATCACTATGGGCTTTGACAATTGGGATTTCAGTCTGACCCTGCCTTCCATCCCCAGCCTGCCTCCCTGCCTGGCTGGGGCTATGGGATCAGCACTGCCCTGCTGGACTCCATGAGCTGCCACTGATGCTCCAAGCCCCTGGCCTTCTTGGGAGCCACTGGCCCATGCCATGCCGCAGTGCTTGGTGCATGTGATCACCTCTGAACTTTTCTGAGGCAAAGGAAGCAGGTTTCAAAGCATTCACCCACTCTCTGTCCTGCAGGTGTCTGAATAGCTCTATGTATGGACAGTCTAAGATAATTTCTGACAAAAAATGTTGCAGTTCCAGGGAAAGAAGACCAAGCAGCAGCCATGTGGGGATCAGGATCCTGATATAGATTCTGAACAATACCATAAAAAGAAAATAAAGGCAGTTTGTTACTGACTTACTTTGTCTGGTTCAAAAAGTGTCAGTCTTCCCTGGTGAGGTGTCCTTCTTCCAGTCGGTGTTGTGCTTCTGCCAATGGAGCAGTTAGATGGCTTCTTTTCTTGATGTTCCTTTGCCACTGATCTCCAAGGATCAGCTTTTTGTGCAGAGCTATTTATGGTCTAAAACATGTGAATATATTTCTATTAAGTTAATATAAACATCTTCAAATAGCATTAGAAATGCTCCTACAAGTGTATCTCAGGTGCATCATTAAATGGTTAAAACTTTAGGAAAATATTTATTTGTGTATGTGGGCATACCCACAGAGACACGTGAGCATACACTCACACACACATTTTATACAGAACTCTGTATTTGGGGTCTTGTTTCCCTTCCCACATTTCTCTGTGCTTGGACAATGATGCAAGTCAAAGGGGGCATAGTGTGGGGCCAACAGCTGCTGTCAGACTCTCATCCCTCAGCCTGCCAACAGCAGGAAAGATAACTCTCTCTGGGATATCACAACTGAGCTGAGCCTAGGAAAATACGTTGCATGACAATTCATTTTTACTTGCTGAGCCACAGAAGGGAAATGAGATGCAAACAGTTTCAAGCAAACTATAGCAGTTATTTAGAATGTAAAGATCACTGATACTCAAAAGTACTTCCTCAATTTTTCATGGAGACTTTAGATCAGAGCACAGGGGAAACATTAGATATTCCTACATGACCACCATGAGATACGTGGGATTTACAGGATTTACACAATGACTCCCAGGGGTTTGCAGCTGCAAAGAAAACATTATGTGGGTATGACAGGAAAACTGAGGCTGTACTCTTGCCTAGCCAAAATTCTGAAGGTACTGTACATGATGTAGAATTGCTTGGCAATATAAGACAAAAACATAGACTCACTGCCCACATTGCTAAGTTATCCCAGAAATAACATGGGATTATGCCTCTGTCTGTCAGAACTGATAGCAGAAGAATCTACAATGCATTGAGCTGATGAATGACTAGGAGTGAGCACATGACGGTATAAAACAAAAACAATCCAAAAAAACGTTGGAAATGGTACCAGATAGCTCTGATTTTGAAATGTCACACACTGAAGAGTGGCTGCTTGAGAAGATGAGTGTAAGCTGTTCATGGAAAGGATATATTTGACATCAGCTTAATTTACTCAAGTCCATGAGCTATTGCTCAAGGGACATGGAACTAGCAAAGCACAAACAGGAAGACTGCACTGCTCCTTCTCTGATAACAATGGCCATTGTTTGACAGCTGTAAAATTTTCTCCATGTCATCAATGAAATTTAGGGAATCTGCTGTCACTGTGGATGGTGATTTCTTATTTACATTAATAAATGATATCACAATTTAATGGATGTGCTTACAAGGAAGAAGCCAGGAAAGAAATCCTATTGCAACACCCGAAAGTTGTAGTATTTCAAAAGGCTAAATTTTTCCTCCAAGCATAAAATGGTTCTTAGCAGGAGAGAGGTAACTGATTAGCTCTTTCAGACAAGGTTGCTAGAAGGTACATAATTTAATAGAATCTATTGTTAAAAAGAATGCAATATATATTTTACATTTGGTGGTATTTTCTGCAGGCAGCTTCTGTGGATATGCCTGATTTCTCCAAACATAATCAGGTTTTCAAATACAAGTGAGTGGTGTGTGGGCAAACTGCCAAAACATGCCTGGGACTTCAGCATGAGACCAGCGGTATAGAACTAAGGACCTTAAAGACTATTTCTGATGAAGAGGTATTAGCTCAGAAACTGCAGATTGATAGAAGGAAAGAGCTCTTAACCCATAATTTCATTGCTAAATATCTCAAGACTGAAACTGAAATTATTTAAAAGGACTTGAAAAGACATTGGAGCAGTTTCACAGCAGCTCAAACAAATTTCAGCCAAGATTGCTGGAGTCCCATTCCTTCTGTCCCCAACCACACATTTCCAGTCCCTCCTTTACAAGGCATCAGGAACCACAGAGGAGAATTGACCTGGCTCATTGAGTAGAATCTGGCAGAAATGAACGATTTTATTCTGCCTGGTTAGTTTGAGCCAGCTGGTTCACCATCTTCAGAAAGTGCCAATAGGGCCACAACAGCTCAAATATTCATCAGCTTCAGCAAGACAGTAACATGTGGCAGCGTTTTTCTGCCTGTGACTTCTCATAGAAAGAATGCTGCAATTCAAGCTTTTAAAAAACTACTTGCATAAAGCTTGTAAATAGAAGACCCTTTATGGCAAGATGGAGCTACCGAGAAAATAGAAGTGTTTCCATTAACATGATGAGATGTATCAGCCAATTCAATTGAGGGAGCCTCCATGCAGAACAGTGTTAGTACTCCAGCTTGCTACACATGCCATTGTAAAAGCTGCTGATTTCACTTTCTATGCATTGCATACACTAGCATACCTATTTTTAAAGCAATAGTATCAGAGGAATCAAGACAGGCTTAGTGAATCACATGCAGTCTCTGTACAAAGGGATGTCATTCTAAGAGCTTGTTCAAGAAGTCATAGCCATCACTGTATCCCAGGCAACCACTGGAACTTTGGTCTCCATTTTTTAAGAAACTCAAATACTAAGTAATTGGACTAATCACACATGACTAGGTTCTTGATAAAGATTCTCTCAATTCTATCATTTCATAAACAGAGCCATCAAATTATCTCAATAAATCTTTTTACTTTTCTTCACTGGAAATATGTGGATGACTAGTAAATGCAGACCCTTGATAGAAAGGGCTCACACAATTGGAGGAAAAAGCAGCCTTCCAACACGCTCAAGGTAGATTTTTTCCAATCTTCACTGAAAACAGAAAAATATTTGATCACCTGATTAGTCGGTGACAACAAGAAAGTTGTATTTTAGTTATGAAACTTGATTTAATAAAAGAACAGGCAGGCAGCTCATTCTGGATCTTTGTCACGGGAGCTAGCAAAACAAAATTTGAATTGCCATCAGTGACACTGATCCTGCTCTTGACAAAAGCAGGGACCAAGTGACCTCTTTGTATTCCTCTAGTCCTACAGATCTATGCTATCAGGCAGGAAGTGGAGAACAGGAGGAGGTATTGTTTACTGAGTGTCCACCTAGATCACAGGAATTTGAAAATATGATGTTCACCTGGATCCTCACGCTTAACAATAATCAGTTAAATTTTCTAATGAGCTTTTGCCTCCCAGATGTTAATATCCACAGTTCATCAAATTGCCCCAAAAATCTTTCACTTGACAATTCCCAGAAATAAGGATCTCTTATTACCTTCAAATAACACAATTTGAGCAATGTACATTTTGCATCGTGTACATTTTTCATTCCCCCTAACAGATCAAAAAGCTGAGAAAAAACAACAAGTACTCATGGATAAAGCAGTGAAAATTCAAATACTATGAAAGTCTGTCTACATATTCACAGAGCTTCCCTGCTTCAGAGTTAGTAAGTTGTAAGGAAGAACGTTTATAGGCAAGGAAATAACACGCTCAAAGATCATTAAAATCCCTTGCAAGATTAGACAGCAAAATCCATCTAAGAAGATTGGAAGTAAGCACATTTGACCTTGGCTGAAACATTAAGAAATGCTATCAGTAGGCCTTTCAGTAGAATTCCCCTCCCTTCCTCCCTTGCCATGCAAACGAATGTATCTTTTTTCATAGAAATCATGAAAGTCTACCTATAGCTGCCTGTTGGGCAGGAAACTGGCAACTCATTCTTGCTAATGAGCTACATTCAGAAATCAAGTTGTTTTCAGCAGATCCATATTAGCAAATATTAATAATCAATTAACAGTTTTGGCCCGTCTGTCTATTCCTTCATATTCTGAAAAAATCACTAATTATGTGCAGTTAAAATGGACATTTATCTTGTCTCACTAAAGCAAAACTTGAACTGGACAGTTCCTCATCAGCTATGTCATGTTACAGCAGAAAGAGAAATCATCCTTAAAATATTATAGAAAAACAGAATTCATCTCTTTCAGAGATGTAGATCATCTCCTGGATATGTTTTGGTTTTTTTTTTTTTTTTTTACTTCATAAAATCACGTCTTCAAAAAATCTGTATCTTTAACCTGTACTGATCATTATTCAAACTTGCTCACCAACTGTTTTTGTACATAACCTCAAATTTTATTAGCTTTGACAGAAATAAGTCAGATGGTAATTGTTGTTTTGCCTTCTTTGTTACAGTGATGAAACTTACCAGTCCAAACTAGGTTTAAATTATATATGCTATACATTTATGTCTTCTTCTAAGCCTAGAACCACAGAACTTTCTAGGTTGGAAAAGACTGTAAGACCATCAATCCCAACCAATAACCCAGCACCATGAAATCTACCATTAAACTATGTCCCAAGGTGCCATATCCCCACTTTTTTGAACAGTGTCAAGAATGGTGATTTCACCACTTCCCTGTTCAGCCCATTCCAATGCCTGACAACCCTTCTCAAGGTTATCCCACTCACTCTGATGCGTTCCCATTCACTTTTATGTGTTCCTAGGCTCAGTTTCTCAATTCTCAATAGATATAATATGGTAGTTTGTTTTATCTATATCCAAAATTCAGAATTATCCAGATCCACAGGATCTGTGAGGGGAAGCATCGACCTGCTATCAAAAGAGCTGAAATGCAAAGAAAACACAAGTGAGTCACCATGTTGAAATCTGTTGCTATGACACAGATTTTGGGCTTCTGTTTAATGTTCCATTTACCTGAGACTTCAGTTCTAGATTCAAAAAATTGACAGCCAGTCTATTCACAAAAATGCCTTTTTGTGCCATCAGATCAGATGAAGAGCATGTTTCTCTGTCAAACATTTTAGAGTTCACTCAGGACATCTGGGCACTATGCCCACCAGTCTAGCTCATGCTTGTGCTGGATTCCAGTTGGATTGGATCCAATGTTGGCTAGATGGTGAAAGCTCAGACAGCAGTGAGCCTAAAAGTCCACTGTCCTCAACTTCCCCCTACTCAAAACTGTTGCTGAAGCCACAGTTTTTATTGCACATGGCTGTGTGCCATAGGAGGAAATTATCATTATCTCTTTTCATATCTGGCACCATATAGAATTCACTAAAGATAGTCTCTAGTGACTTTTAAAACACAGGCTATCATATAGTGTAGTGGAACAGTTGCCTCCCTTCTCATGTGATATCTTTTACATTTTATATCAGTCCCGATATAGGCAGAGAGCAGGGTGCATTGGATAATCTAAGTTTTGCTTTAGCCATTGGAATAGTTTTCAGTAGGTAGGAGGAATTTCAGAGAGACTGTTCATTTGAACAAAGCACATATTTAAACTAAATGTGAGTAAAAGTAAGAAAAAGGAATTGTAATAATCAAGGTGATCACAAAAAGAACAAAGGAATACAAAGTCAAGAGAAAGAAAAGCATGATGAAGTATTTAGATATCTATATTCTAACCAGTGAGATGTGTAAGAAATGTGGTAAGCTGGCTGTGGGGGAGCAGTCACAGACATACCAGCCACAAACAAGAACCTCGACATACTGTGTTAACTTGTCACAACTTGTAGAAAGCTGAGTGATTTTCCCACTAAGTTGAGCAGGGAGAAGAACACTACTACATATTGGCCAGTAAAGCCTTGAATGGCAAAATACTAGATTTATGGTTTATTGAGGCAAGGTATGGGATTCCCTGTAACACTGATCTGCAAAGTAGCAGGTGTGACAAATTCAGAGCATACCTGAAAACAACAGACAATTCAGTTAGGTCTAGAAAAGGAGAAAAACAGTATTTTTCTCCTGCTACTGCAAAATCAGAAGAAAAACTAAAGAAAAGTTATGTAGAATGAGAGCACAAGCCAACTGCAAGAAAACGTGACTATGCTTATACACACTTTCATTTGCAGAAATTTTGATTCCAAAGAGCATTCTCTTAAATACACATTTGAAACTGTGGAAAAGTGGCTACTGGCAATAGGGATGCATACTTTACTATTCATATCTCTAAGGAAGTGCTTTTGCAAAGATGTCTTCCACCCCATGTGAGAGATGCTGTGGCTCTTGTGACTGTTTCTCCATGAACTTTCCTCTGGTTTAGGTGGAGATGCTGTCTCTCTCAGAATAGCTTCTGCAACCTAGTGGAGAATTTGTTAAAAATATGTCATTTAAAGTTCAAGTCACAGCTACTAAAATTTAACAGCCTTCAAAGCCATCTGGCTTTCTGTTGTAACAAATATTATTATACTTAAAGACAATAAATGAAATTCCACATGTTGTTCGGCTAGGGACTTAAATTCCCCATTATCAGACAATAACTTTGTAGATGCCATCCTAGCATCTACATATACAACATCCTAATATTACTTTCACACAACAAAAATGTTCAGTGTCTTGATTAGTAGTTCTACATCACAAAATATCCCAACACAGCAGAAATAAAACAAAAATCTGGTCTACAGCAGAAGTCAATTAGTTTTTTCTTACCCTTGCTTTTATTGGAATTGTTATGTATTTTAATTCTGTACCTGTGACTAATCTTTTTTTTCTGACCTTCATCTATAAAAAAATGAGTCATATGAGCGGCTAGGTTTGGGAAAATTAAAAATAAAGTGAAATTTAACTTCAAATGATATTTTCAATGGAATTTAATAGTGTTAAGTAAAAAATCTCATTAACAAGTACTTTAAAATAAAATTTAAAAAGAGACATAAAACTTCTTCACTCCAATAAAGCAAAGGACAGGTTAGTTTGTGGTTCTAACATCTTATAAAGATACATTACTAGAAATTAGATTTGAAAATTAGGGAAATGCCTATGAGTAAATGGCTCAATTTTATTTTTTCTTCTAGGTTCAGCCAGTCTGTGAAAGTGTAGGATTTGTCTCATCAGACTATACCATCTAGGAGACAATAATTTTTTCTATTGGTCTTGACACACATAGGATGAAACCAATTCCTCAAAGCATGTATTTTTCTCCCTTGAATACACAGGGAAATGAAATGACCCACTCAACCCAAATTTCTCTTTTCTGAGGTCTACTCTGAACCATTTAATTTCACCAAGACTTGCTGTCTTCTGTGTAGGAAGTGGGTAACCTTAATTTCCTTTAATTCCCTTACAAGAAGTTACGCAGTTATTTACTAAGGGAACAAGAAAAACCCTACAAGTTTATTAAACAAGTGGAATACTGAACAAAAAAATTACAAGAGACTCCGTAAACCTATGATTAAATACTTTTGATTTTACTAGATCAACAAAGACCTTTACATATGTTTTCCACCCTGATTGTCCTTTCTGCTCTCCCATCCTTGATCTTCCATTCAATAATCCAACTTGTGCCTCTGTGAGGCAGGCCACTGACAGCATTTCCTTCCAGAAAGTTTACAGCATAAAATAAGAACTGAAATAAGATTTAATAGAAGGTCCCACTATATTTTTTCCAGACTGAGGAGATGTTTTATTTAAAAGGGTAAATGGCACTATATATATAAAGACTAGAATTATTTTCAGGAGACTTTAGCTGGCTAGTTTAGGCACTGAAAGTAAATTAGATATCTAGACTCCCTTTTTAGTTAGTGGAGGGAGACATCTGACCTAAGTGTCTAAGTTAGGCTGCCTGTATCACCTGCTAAATCTGCCCACCTCATGGAAAAGTAAGGCTAGGTGGAAGAGGACCACACAAAGAGTCTATTTTAACTTGGCATACTACAGAGCTGACTTTCCCTCCTTCAGGCTAAGCATGGCAGGAGTGAAGGAACAGTATTCACACATGACAGCTCCAAAGAAAAACTACTCCTGAACTTTTGAGACAGTATTAAGCAGATAATAACGTCCAGTACCGGGGTCTCTGATTTTCTGTCCACGAAATTCACAGCTTTGGGGGTTTTATCTGCTTTCCATCTTTGATGTTCTGAGACTCTGAGCTCATCCCGAAGCTCCATGTTCTGCCTGGTCAGCAACTCAACCTGGTCTCTCAGTTTGCTGTAGGCAGCATGCCAGCAGGACTCACTTCTCTTGAACTCCTCCTGCAGTCCAGCAATCTGCTGTTTTAATATCTATCAGTAAAAAAAGAGTGTGCCATGTCATTGCCTGCTCTGAACTAGGCATGCCTGCCTTACACGTCCAGAATCAAGCATGGAGTCTTTTGTTCTGCGTAAAGATCTACAGTATAAAGGTCTGCAATAAAAAAAAAAACACATTTGAAATTATGTCTTAAAAACAACAACCAAACAAAAACCCCCAAAGGATAAAGATCCCAAGCAATCAAAAAAACCACTACCCTGCAAACTCCTATCTTTAAAACAACCAATTATTACAAAATGAGCAGAGAGAAGTCCATGCTGTGAAGAAGATCAGGAAACACAGACCATTCAAGACAAAAATGTCAGGTAATTCGATGTTCATGTGGTGAAAATGGCACATGAATAGTTAAATGTTTCTTACAAACAGCAGGGTATTGCAAAGACAATTTTCAACTGAGTTGAAAATTAACGAAATTTGGAGGGCACTTTTCCATATACATCCATCTTCATTATTTTTGCCTTCTCCCTTCTTCCCTCACCCATGCTGATGCAAAGACTGAGTCATCTTCCTTCAGGGCACTCATGCTGGATACTGCAAATGGAATATTGATGAAGTTAAGCTAAAAATGTGGAGTTTGCTCTGTAGTCAACCATTTGTCAAATACAACCCCTTCCTATTTTCCCCAGACTTCTGTGTCTGCCTACTTATTTCCTAATCACCATACTTTCTTTGCTCTGAGCTGCCTGCTCTCAGCACATCCATCAGCCATCCATTTGACACATCCATCAGCCATCTTCAAAAAGCAGCAGACTTCAGAACTTGGGAATTGCAAAGACGTGTGACTCAGAAAGTTCTTTGGTTCAGTTTTGTAAAAAACTAAATTTTTGAACCTGCACTTATTATGTTTTTCAGGTGGGAACAAAAGAACAAAATAATTCTACCAAATTTCATGTCTAGATCTAGACTTCGTCAGGAAACACAATTATTCCATGGCATAAATTCTAATTTTTTTTTTTAGTCCCAGGTGGAAAGGAAGCTGATATTTTAAAATACTGTACAGAGAGGACATTCAAAATATTTTTAATGAAAATACTGAAATAGCCTCACTGAAACATTTCCTGTTGTAAATGTTACCTGTAGAGAAATATGGAATATAAGCTGAGAAAACATTCACTGTGTGTATAGTACAAAAATATTTATCTCAAAAATGTACAAATGAAAAATAAAGAACAGAAATTTTGAACAAAGAACTGTCTTGCCAGTTTTAATTGCTCTAAAACTTATCTGGTCATGAAATTAATTAAAACTGTCAGTTTGCTGTCAAATATATCATTTTGGTTCAGACATCCTTTTGCAGCGGAACACCGTTCCAGGCATTTCTGAACATTACCATTGCCTACTCTTCTATCCTATAAAAATATAGCTTTTAGTTACACCATCTCTGTTATTGGTTTCACATGGCTTACCATTTTTTTCTCTCTTTATCAGTGATTCTTTTAGAAAATTGCCCCTTGAGTCATATAATGTCTAGATGTTTTTAATAGGGATAATGGCCACAGATAAACAGAGATGACTTTATCATTAAGAAATCTGAACTAGAGGATTCAAACAAATAGAATCCCCTAAAGGAACTTAGAACAAACCATACTAAATGACTCAGGGATGTTATTAGGTGGGTTAAATTGTTAGACACATAGCTAGATATCATCAAAATAAAGCCAAAGATCAGGATAGTTTAAAGAAAAAATATAAAAACTAAATATCCAGGTCAGGGATCAGGGTAGAGAATGGTGGCCATTAACTGTGTTGCACTTGGCACAATGAGTCCTACAAGTTGTAAAGTCTACTATGCAGGAGTTGGAAATTTCTCAAGAGGCAGCACAGCTGAGCAAATCAGTACAAGGAAGTATAAGGAACCTCCCAGCCTTCCTTAAGAAATGGAAGGCATGACTTAAATTTTTCTGCTTATATAAAAATAGGGGATTTACACTTAAAACACAAACAAAACCTACGTCTCATTAACATTCACTGTACATCCAACTGTCCTAAAGAAGTGGCATGAATAATTTTCCATGTGTGGCACATGGAAAGATTCAGGTAAAAACATAAAGTGTCTGCATGGAAGGATATTAATTGATGAGAACTGCATATTTATTCTGCAGAAGACAGCTTACTTGCATTTCTTCTGGTTTCACTGTTTCTCCAATGACTCTAGCTGTTCCTTTGAACTTGTTCTGGGCAATTTTTCCTTTCTGCAGTGGGTGAGCTTGATCTCTATTGTATTCCAAAGGGTGAGTCAGCTCCTGGCTCCTGACAGTCTCGAGCTGGTCTGTTTGTGTTCTGTTCAGAAGGGAAACAAAGAGTATGAATTGGCATACAAGACTGTAATGAAGGACTGTCTTCAGATGTACTTCCTTTGGGCATGATCTCTGGAGGGCTTGGGCATGTCCCTTATATGCTGATACTGCTGGGAGTGGCAACAACTTATCAGCACTTGTCAAAATTGAGGTACTTCCTCACTGGGAACACTCACTGAATAGTGTTTAGCTGTAAAATTTATTCTCTTTAGCAGCTGGAAACAATTCTAATTGAAGTTTTTGACAGTATAATGACTATGAACTTAGAGGCTTTTAAACACATTTTCTATTCAGATAGCTAAATTAGGTCAGACCTGCAGAAGGCACAGCTTGTTACCTGTCATTGTATCTGTGAAGCCCTGGAGCCATAGAAGGCTGGGGGCTGAGCTGTATTTTCATCCACCCAGTCATTACTACAAATCAGATAAGCCATGGACCTGGGTGAAATGGGATAAAGTATTTACTTTCCATGGGTAAATATGCTCCAAGAGTTAACCCAAAAGAGATTTTTCCATTGAACTCAATGTCTCAAGACATGAGTGATCTGGAAGTGCACTTAAAAACTCAGAAGGAGGGGAAGACTACAAATCTTTATATACCCTCAAACAGAGTTTATTTGTATGACTATGATCTAACTTCTTAGTTCATTTTTAATATGACATGAAATTACTTGTTAGCATCCTGCTAACAAATAAAAAGTGAGCTTCCAGCTCCCTTCATGACCTACAGCCACCATCTGCCAATCACTATTACTCAAAAAGCAACATGAGCTACAGGAGGCAGCCATGACCTCATGTTTCCCTCTCAGTAATGGGTACCTGAGCAGGAGCAAAATATGAAAGTTCTCACAGATACTAAGAGAAAAGAAAACTCCACATATCCTGCTGTTCTTCATAACTCAGTACCTAATATTTCTGTTGTTTTCAACTCCAAATAAGCTTGACTAATATTCTGGTTAAAAGCATGCTAGAGAAAACCTCAGCAATAGTCAATATAAGTACGAAATCTCCTCAAAATAATCAAATCAAATGAGCAAATAGAGCCCCTGTGTGATTATGTCTAGCCTACCACTGCACCATATCCAGACCAGTTATTCCGAAATACTACAACAAAAGCAAGCTGCAAGATCTACCTACATTTTCCACCAAAGACTGAACAGTACTGTCTTAAGTCAAGGCTAGAAAACTGACCCTGCCCTGAGGAAATGCAATAACCGAGGATATCAGGAGCACTTCTTTGGAGCCTCTGACAAACTGTTCATACCCCAGCTGTAAACTGCAAACAGGAGCTATGTGCAGAACACAGGTAGAAAATACATTAAAAGAGGCTAAGCACTTTGTGCCTACTGAAATTCTTGTTTGCTTCCCAGGCACACCTCTGCATGAGGCACATTGCAGCAGGCTGTCTGTGAGGCAAAACCATGCATGAAGCAAAAGGTTTTTTTCCAAAAAGATGTTTTTCAGAGAAATGGAGGGGAGAAAAGTTAAACCAGCCACCAACATGTTGGCCACCACTGTTGGTCCCGAAAGCATGGAGATTTCATGCTACCAGGAAATTATGCATTTAAAATGGCAACCAAGCTGCCCTTGTTGAAGTAACAAGGAAATAACCATCACTGAATCCTCTGGCTGATGCCAAGTGCCAGCAGCAACTACCTCAGTAGGGGTGGAGCCATAGGCTCATGTCTTGAGCACAGCCCAAGCTTTGTTAGGCACCAGACACACACAACACGCTACATCCCAACTGGTTTTACCCTCTTGCTCATATTATTTGTGCCTGCAAAGGTCTGAAAACAAGGTGCTTGGAAACAAAAGAATGGATAGATTTGGGCACGTTCGAGCATGACATGATGCTCTCAAAAGGATTTTTGTTGCTACCAGCGAGCACAAGTTGCCACATGGCACAAGAGAACTGCTATCAGTAGCCAGTCATCTTGTGTTCCTAACAGGGTTACTGATTTAAAAATACAAAACAGATTCTCGTATTGCACAAATCAGCACAGGGTTAACACAGCCAGGTAGGATAAGCTGCCTTCTGCAATTAGTTTTAAATAATAAATTATAAAAAATGAGTGAAAAGATGTAGACATTATACTGGGCAGACATTTTTGGATAAACATCTGTGTGGAAATGCTAGGGGCTACTGTGGTTAATGACATTAATAAATCCATGTAAAGTTCTTTTAAAAACATGCATTATTATTAAAAACTCAAAGTAATTTCATCTGTAAGGCAGCGCTGTGAGAAGGCAGAGAATACAGTGCTGGCAGAATCTTGCACTGCAGTAATTCTGCACCAGTACATCACTCCACAGTAAAAAATTACACCAGTAAAAGTAAAAGCATCACCTAATTTCATCAGTAGTTTAATGAATTGCCAAATCCCACTAATACTCACAACTGGAGCACCTATCATGGTCAGCCAGAGATCATCTTCCAATATGTTTGCAAGGTCACAAGCAAGCATCTTTAATGAAACCATTTATTTTAAAGACAGTGAAAGCATTTTTTTGAAAAGCAGCTATAGGAGGAAATGATACAAACCAATAAATGTAAAATAACCTTTTGCACTAAACCCATGGTCTTTGAAATGAAGAGGAATGGACAAGCAGATGTCAAAAAGGATTTCTTACTTTGCATTATATATTAAAAAATCCAAATCAATAAATTATGGTAATTTTGCCTGAGTTAAGAACTAGGCTTGAAATGCAAAGAGGAAAAAAATCTCTCCTGTGTTTACAGTAGATGGCACTTACTAATTTCTAACAGATTTCCTTGCATTACAAATACGCATTTGATTTGATTGTAAGCAAGTTCCATTTTTATTAGAGGCATTTGCATAGCCTATAATTAGTTATAGTTATGAAGGCTCTTCCATTCCAAATCCCATAGTTCCAAAATTATTCATTGCAGGGATTTTGTGGTAAGAAATTATTTTTCTACTATAAAGATGTAAACAAAAACCAAACCAAACTAAAACCTTTTCAGTATTTAATAATTACAAAATACATAAACAACTCTCTTGAATTTTCAAGTTCCTAATTTATATGGTGTCAAATACATCCTCAGTCTGGTCTGAAGATTAGTATTCCTGAAATAAGAATGCTCTTGGCATTGATGTGTGCTATAGTCTTTTTGTTAACCTCAGAAATACGTGCTACACTGATGTGAATGGAATATGAGAAATTTATCCTTTACTCTATCAGTGGTCTGATCAAATAAAAAAATTATCCTGAGTTCTTACTGGTTTCACTGTAATCCTGATATTCAGCATCTTAAGAAAAGCATTTGGTGTTACTCAGCTTATGACTCAAACTACACCAGTGTTTTGATAGCTGGCCTCCTTCACTTCAGAGCTTTACTTTTAATCTAGATGGCTAAAGAAGTGTTTCAGTTCAGAAACAGCACAGATGCCCTTGAAAAGAAGCTAGCTGGTAGTAAGAACTCACCAGTTTGATTTTAAGGATTCTAAAAGAAATATTTTCCTCACTGTGCACACAAAGCAGTTTCTTGTATATACAGATTTACCTGCAAAAATGCATTGTTTTCTCATGTTCTTTATTCATCATGGTCAGTGAAGGGATTCCTCTGTGATATTTGTCAGCCTCTAATCCTCTGCTAAGGGTGTTCTGGGTTCCTTCTGTACAGGTATCTATGATAATACACAGAAATGTGAGTATTTATGAACCCCCTCTACATATTTAAAATCACAGACTGTGTAAGTGCAGTAAACTTTATTGTTTAATCTATCAAAGAGAATTAATGTCTCTTTGCCTAATTATGCAAGTATTCCATTCCCAGCACGAGTCTTAGTAGTGCAATCCAAGCCCTACAAATCAAGTAAGTGAAACACATTTGGGGATATATTAGTGTCAGTAGCTGAATTCCTTTTCAAGAATGTAGATGCCATGTGATAGTTCAACCTTAGTTTGAATGTAACTTTCAGAGAGGCCTCAGGAACCCTATTTTAACAGCAGTCTGACACAGAGTAGAGTGTGCTTAGTAGACTGTGACAGAGCAATTGAGAGCCATCAGAAGTGAATATTTCTGCCCTGGTGATTACTGCAGACAGGAAAACATATTTTGACTGATCTTACATAAAGAGACAGCCAATGAATTTGCAATGAGGAGTCAGTGTGGGGGAGGTCCTTCAGTGGAAACTAAGAGAAAAGTCAAGAACCTTTTTAATAAAAAGGACTCCATCCTGCTTAAGCAGAATACTGTTTCAGTGACAGAAGTACAATCACTGGGTCAAAAGGCAAGAAAGATTGGTTGAACAAAGAGCTGGGACAACAACCAGGAAAAACAGAGTGAAGCTGTTTTTAGGAAATTATAATTTGCTACTATGTGAGGCTCTCTGTGTCTTAGGAGAAAAACACAAATTTGAGAGACTATTTTGCTCACTCTTTTAAAAGTCACCTATGTTATCTCTGAGGATGTTAAATAGAAAATGTGAACACCTCACTGTCAAGCAGTGAGTCATACCTATGCTACAGGGAATTCTAGCCCTGACTTCAGGGACTCCTTGAATGTCTCACTCATCTCCTGGGATCAGAAGTTTGCACCTGAAAGTGCATGTCAAACAACAGACTTGGGAAAAATGACTAGTGGTGATGGAGAAGCAAGCAAAAGAAGGGGCTTGCAGATGTATCTCTTCCCTGTCCTCTTGTTCTTCCAGTTTAGGTCTAAGAAATACTGACAGAGGTGGGCATGAGCACAGGCAGAATGAGTCATAAATCCAAGAGAAAAACTTTTTTGCCTATGAAAAATAAATGTAAATCAAAACTTGGGTAGGTCTTACCTAATGTGTCCGCAAACAGTTTTTTCTGTAGTTCCTCCACTTCAGGGGTTTCTTTAATCTTGAAAGCAGGAATCTCATGAGCCACTCTAGAAGATGGCAGGTGTAGGCTTTTAGCATTGCTAGCCCTATTGCCATTCTTTGACTCAGCCTGATGCTCTCTCCTTTTCAATCTTGTGAGGTGAAATAGGGGCTGCTGAAAAGAAGAGCGAGCCTTGCTCCCTTGCAGACTGACAGCTCCAGTACCAGAATCACTGCTGCTTGTGCTGCAGGAGAGATCTTGTTGACCTAAGATTGCTTGAATATCTTGTTTTGTTGGTGGTGATCTGCTGTATGTCTTAACAGAGATTTTTTCTGTTCCACTGGGTTCATCACTGGCATAATCACCATCAGAGAGATCCAAATGTCTGTCAGTGTGAACTACTACCTGAGGCACCTGCTGAGATGGATATTGAGCATGGTGAGATTTGGTATCATCATCACTTTTGGGGGATAAGCAGCTTGACTCACAGGAGAGAGATGCAACTTGCCATGTCGAGGCTACTGTTCTCTTCCTCTGCCTGTCTTGCTGCAAGGCTGAGGATGAGCTTCCCTGCTCCACAACATCAGGAGAGCTACATGTAATTTTTATTATCTTATCATTGACCATCTTAAAACCAGTATGGATTTGCCTTTTGCTTTCTGAGTTCTGGCTCCCCAAAACAACTTTCTGTGGGCATACCTGAATCCACTTCTGATCCTGTGTTAATGCAGGGCCTGCACTCCACTCTGCCTCCTTGATGTGATCTGTTTCTAAATCCTGCAGTGGATAATGCCTTTGTAGGGCTTCCAAAGGGGATTTTGCTCCCTCTAGGAGATGACCCTTCAGAGGCTGATTCACCCTACCTAGGTCCTTCTGTAGAGTACCTTCCACAGCTCTTCCATCAGTTCTGCCTGCTTGTCCTAGAGAATCAGTATGATGAGTCTCCCTTTCCTCACCTACTTGTCCCTTTGTGTCTGTCACTGTTTCGGGACATGGTTGCAGGATTTCAGGCCATGTTCTCTGTGGTGAGTTGACAGGATTTTCCTTTGAGTCTTCATCTCCTCCAATCACTTCTTTTTCTTCTGCACTTTTCTCAACTATTTTTGCTTCACAGTCAGCTTTAGCTTTTATCTCCATGTCAGCTAAAGCACAGTCTGCTTTTTTGTCATGTGTATCCACCTGTATGGAGCTACTGACCTGCAGATTTAACTGAGTGCATTTCCCTGGCTGCAGTATGCTTGTATTCACTTGGCCAGACTGGGAGAAATGACGCCAGCAGTTCAAACCAGTTCTTCTGGAATGCTTGGTGTCTTCTTTTAAAGGCTTCTGTTTAGCTTTTTTGAGCCTTGAAATGCCATCTCTTCGTTTCAGAAAAACCTTTTGAGGTGTTATTTTTGCCTTGCACTGGAAAAAAAAGAAAAAAAATTAAATCCTGACAATCACAGACAGAGAATCATTCTCTAAAAAGGAAACTATATACCATAATTGAAAAAGCTGAGACACTAAAAGTCTTAAAGACACTGGCTTTGGATAACTGAGCACATAAGAAACAGCCCTGAGATTACAGAAAAGGTACAAGAATTTTTAGAAGTCGCTATGTGACACCTCCATTCATTTATTAGTGGAGTCAAAGTGTTCTAAATGTCTATATGATAAAAGATGAGAGAAGTTGTTCTTCTTTATTTTCAAAGGAAGTTCAAGTAGGTTTTACAATGTGATTCAGAAATATGTAAATGCATCAGCTTGAGATGTTATTTTGCCAGAGAGACAGAGAGAAAATTCCTGAGTGATGAAATGTGCATCTTCTAAGTCATCAAGCTGAGCAAAATGCTGAGTCTGACACCTAGAGGTGTCAGGCATAAGCTCATCTCTAACTGTATGCATGGCAAAAAGCAGAATAGTGTTATTGTAGCTGGACCTTGTACAAAGCTTGTATTTGGAGATGCCCCCACCCTGACAGCAGAGGACACATGAGAGACCATTTATTATGGAACAAACTAACAGAATCAACCCTGATGTCTAATTTAGCTAAGGGTCTTGAGACTTGGCCATAAGCTATGATCCAGAAAATATATGGAAATAGAGGAATCCAGTGGGAAACAGTGGGAAAATAGGATTGTGAGTGAGTAATAGAGCAATAGAGTTTTTAATTTTTTTTTCTTTGGAGAAAAATCTTCCAATATCACATGAAAGAACAGTGGAAAAATATGCTACGATGTAATGTGCCAAAACAGAGCCCACACAATAGCTAATTCCATGAGAATTTGTCAAAAACAAAGTGAATGTAGCAATGGCAACCATACCTGTTGCTCCTTCTGCTGTTTTTCTGTGAGATGATTGTCTGCTTGGAATTGCTCTTCAAAAAATTTTTTAGAAGTGTTCTGTCTAATACCAATTGCTGGTGTGATTTGTCTAGGCAAGGAACAAATTGTAAGATTCTTTAATTAGTTCTTGTAAGGTCTTTAATTAGTTTTCTTTTGATAATTTGTGCAGAGCTGATGTGGAGTTTGGAACTGTAAATGTTCTCCACAATTTATTTTAAAGGCGAAGCACGTTAGTAAAATCTCACTCTTGTGTGAATCTAAGTCTCACTTTGAAACATTCTGCCTAGACTAAGAATTACTTATACTTTCAGCAAGCAAAATTTTTTGGCTGGTATCAGTCTCTCATTAAAAACAGAAAGTAGTGTAAAGGAAAAATATGTCAGTCATTTTCTCCAGACTAGAGCTGATGACAGTCGCAAAGAACTCACAATCTCTATGACAGAGTGGTTTGAATTAGATGGTGAAAAGTGATAAAGTAGAAAAAAATAATGTCTGTAATGTTGTAGATGGCCAAATTGAAAGCTAACTCAAAATGAAGCATAGTACAATATACATGAACATATTCCATTGGAAATGTGCTTGAGCCTTAATTTAGACACTTATTAATAATAATTTGAATATTAAAAAATCCTAGGTTTAATAGAAGTGCTGGTTATGCAGCACATCACTGGTCTTTCTACACCCCATCTCTACCCAGGACCAGTGTACCACACATAATCTTTAGATGTGTCAGTTTGTCTCTCTTACCACACACCAGGACCTACTATGATTAGATTTGTAGGGCAAAACTCTTGCTGAAGAGGAAGTAGACAATACTCATTCCAGTGAAACTTGCTTCAAACCAAGTATAGCCTGGTGCCATAGCGAAAATGTCATGAAGAGCTGGAGAATATTCTGTGTTTTACTTTCATCCAGCTCAAGCTGAGACCAGAATGTGAACCAAAGCACAGCAAGTAGAGGTGACTGGGAGGCAGAATTCAGAAGCTCACTGCTGATCCAAATATGTGTACATGGACAGGCCCTCTTGCCCAGACATGTATGTGGTCCTGCCACCTCTTCCCAGTCTTCTGCTCTGGAGGTCCCTGTCTTCCTTCTCTGGCCAACTCCCGTAGGGTTAAGACACTAAAACCTTCTCATGACATTTGCTCTCAGCCTGTGCTTTCCTAAAAATTTACTGCTTCTCTTTTATACTTGATGGAAGGCTCAGTGTGCCGGAGACCCACTGCTTCTATCTGCATCAGCTGAAGAAAGGTAACGACTCTATGAGCATTTCTTCCATTACCAATGCCATCCTGCCCATTCTTGCCTGTTGTGAGCACACCCTCAGTGTCCTGCTTTTGCAGTGTAGCAACGAATCAGGTCAGAAAACTGATCCAAGTTAGACGTTACATTTCTCCTCCCTCCAGATAATTTTTTCAAGGATTTCTTCCCTGCCCTGTTCACTATATAGACATATAAAAATTGATCTTGGCACAGCTGAAGAGTCAGAGCTAGGATAAGAATGAATGAGCTACCATCACAAGCTGATGGCCACTGCTAGCACATCAAAAGATTTTATCTCCCCCTGCCAACTTTTGCTTTGCTTCTATCCTTTGAAGATCACAGTAACAAAACCAGTTCATATATACTGGCTAGACCGGTATGCTGTTATACTACTATGCTATGTCAACTACCAGGCCATAGACCTGTCCAATTTCTCCCCATTCACACCTGCCACTCTCAAGGAAAGGAAAGAACCATTGTGTTGCATATGTAACACATATAGTATGTATACAATCAAGGAAAACATGTTTTTGCAGCTTGACTGACTGATTAGGATTATTTCTCACCTGGCTTCTCCGTTTCCAGTCTTCATCTTTTGCTCTATGCCAAAGTGAGATGGAAAAATCTCTTCCTTTAGTTGTTCTCTTTGTTCTTCTTTGGCAGCAGAAAAAGTTTCAGAGGAACTAATTTCTTTTAATTGACTGCTATCTAAGCAGTAGGAGAAAGTCAATGTAAACAAAGCCTTTATAGAACGAATAAATGAAAAATTAACATCCTAAAATAATTAGAAATGTTTGTGTTTTCAACAACATATGCAAAGTTTTGATTTTTGAAAACACTTTACAGAATACAATTGAATTAAGTAGGTGGAAGAATGCAACCTGTGAAAAAAAGAGAGCTTTCTGATTCTCAATTCTAGTGCTGGAAATATGGAAAGGACAAATAGTATGATATGTCTTCCTTGCCTCTATAGATTTGTAGTGTGTGTTTAATGTTTTCACCACAGAACATGGCAGTGAAAGCACTGCTAGACAGTACTGAACTACTTGTATATCTATAATTATGTGACTTGCAAGCCAGTTCATTAAGCAGTTTAATAGGCAGTATTGGTATACAGAAGACTTTCTAACCAGGAATTTTCTACTCTATTTCAAAAATTGTAGATGTGTGTATTTTGCTACTGAAGCTTACTGACTATGTTCATCTCAAGAAGACAGCTTCTATTTCAATCAGTTTTTCTTCTGAGTGTCAGCTAGTGGTGAGTTGCTCTTTCAGGTCAAGTTAGGGCTCACAATTGGAGCAAAAAGCCTTTATTTGCTCATTCATACTATGCACTGTTGCTATAGGCAGGAACTACATAGCTCACTTCATCACATAAATACAACCAATGTTATTGAAGTTCTCTGCAACATACTGGAAGGACTTTATGGTCCAACAACAGGAATACAAAAGGTTGTATTCATCCTTCATTCTTTCCCAGCTACACACCAAATATCTCTAAATATCTCCAGTCCCATAGCAGACAGCAGTGCTTTTTCTGCAACCTTCTCACCCGCCTTGCACGAGAATATGGTTGAGGAGGCAGAGGTGACACAGGAGGTTGACAGCAGAAAGAGATGCAGAACCCACGTGTCCTTTCTCACACTCTCGTGTGGGACTATGCTGTATCCAGAATGCTTTAACAGGAGAGGTGCCCAAGCTCTATATTTTATAACTAGTGCTTCCCAGTGTAAGACAAGAACCATGTGTCCAAGCAGCTGTGTAATTCACCTTTCATTTCTTTTCTGTTCTCTTCTTCAGCATCTTGTCTGGAAAGGTTTTTTGTGGGGCTTTCTGTAGACTGAAACAATGGCTCAGTGCTTATCCCTTTAAATAAGAATGTGAAATGTTACACAAGCTGTTGATACGCTCATGTTTATGTTTCCAGCAATAAAAACCCAGACTCATCACAACAGTCAAGAACAGCCCAGCCCAGTCCTCCAGTGCACATTGAACTGAAGCATATTTCAAAGATGACTGCACTGACTAGATCCAGTGGGAAGTTATCCTGATGCACTAAGGCCTCTGCACCTTCAAGCCTTAATTTTACAAGAGGCAGGTCGAAGTCAGCACTGCTTTCAATAAAAAGCAGTCATACCTCCACCCTCTCCTAGTGTCTTCTTGGTGTTGGATTCCTGCTACCCAGTCTTAGTCAACTTGTTTATCAACAGCCTGAATGATGGGGTAGAAAGCACCCTAAGCAAGTTTGCTGATGATACAAAACTGGGGGGAGCAGCTGAAACACCTGAAGGCTCTGGTGCCATTCAGTGGGGCCTTGATAGGCTGGAGAATTGGACGGAGAGAAATCTAGTGAGGTTCCAGAAAGGCAACTGCAGGGTTCTGCACCAGGGGAGGAATAATCCCAAGAACCACCACAGGCTGGGGACTGACCATACAGAGAGCAGCTCTGCTGGGAAGGACCTGGGAGTATTGATGGATGACAAGCTGACCATGAGCTGGCAGTGCCTTTGTGGCCAGAAGGGTCAATGGTATCTTGGGGTGCATCAGGAAGAGCATGGCCAGCAAGTCGAAGGAGATGATCCTCCTGCTCTACTCAGCCCTGGTGAGGCCACATCTGGAGTATTGTGTCCATTTCTGGTCTCCACAGTTTAGGAAAGACAAGGATTTACTGGAGAGGTCCAGTGGAGAATCACAAAGATTATCAGGGGTCTGGAACACCTCTCTTATGAAGAGAGACTGAAGGCACTGGGTCTATTTAGTTTATAGAAGAGAAAACTGAGAGGGGATCTCATCAATACATACAAATATCTCAAAGGTAGGTATCAAGAGAATGTTGCCAGACTCTTTTCAGTGGTGCCCAGCAACAGGGCAGGGAGTAATGGACATAAACACAAGAAGTTCCACCTCAACACCTCTTTAGACTGAGATTGTCATAGCACTGGAACAGGCTGCCCAGGGAGGCCATGGAATCTCCCTCTCTGGAGATATTCCAAGCCCACCTGGATGCATTCCTGTGTCATCTGCTGGAGGTCACCCTGTCTTGACAGGGGGGATGGACTGGATGGTCTCCATAGGTCCCTTCCAACACTAACTATTCTGTGGTTCTGTGATTCTGTTTTTCAATGATTCATCCACTCACACATCACCCCTCCATCCCCCTCGTTTGTACTGGCAAAAGTGTTTCTGAAGCAATGAAGTAAAGGCAGTAGATCCAGGTTCAGTGTAACCCAGTAAGAAAATAATAGTTCCTGGCTTAAAAAGGAGACAAGACTCTTTTTGTGAGAGTACTTGTCCTGAGTTAGTTTGGAGAATATGAAATTAAAATTTCAATTGTACTGTGGGACTGGCTCACAGCATTACAGTCAGGTCTCGCTATAGAAGTTCAAAGGAATCCAGGATGCAGGTCTGATTTACATTCTCTTCCCTTTTAAGCTGTTTTATTCCCACTTCTTTTTTCTCCTCTTTGCCCCATTTTGAAATCAACTTTTGATTTCTTGCAAATTGCTCTTTTATTCTTTCTTATCCTTTGGTATCTTCCCATAGAGGACACGTCTGGCAAAGTGTAGCCAAGAGAAGATGCCAAGTAGCAGCTGACATTGTTTTAACTCTCAGTGATGCAACTCTATATCAATGTGAGAAAAACCAAGATTTTTGACAGAGAGCAGGCCTTATTAGATACAGAATCTTGTTTTCATGCCTTTGGAAACTATGGCCACACCCTACTTCTCATGCTTCTTCCCCTAAGTATAACATATCCCCTACTTTATATAACTTAGCTTTTCCAATGTAATTATTTTCTTCTCCATCTATATCTACAAGATGCAATTTCCCTCAGTATGAGGGGCAGGATGACTGTGATTCAAAAAGTAAAAGAAAATCAAGTTTCAAATGCTTTAAAAGCTTTTATAACAAGTCACCATAAAAACAAAGCACCTTCCCCTGATCTGAAATAAAATCAGTATCGCCAGCAAAAACAAAAATTCACAGGATCTGCACAATAGATTTAGGTTCAGATTTCCAGTGCTTTTTACCCACCTGAATCTGAAAGCTGCACATGTTCGCCTGAGATTTCTGAACTGCTCCCATTTGGCATGGGCTCTGGGGATCTGCTTTGCCAAGCAGAGAGCATTGCCAATGGAGACATCTGTGAGAATTCCAGACTCTCAACTTGGGAAGAATTTTGTGATGGGAACTGGACTGGAGTGAAAGTAGCTGGTAAGCATGGAAGGGGTGGCATCGTGGCTATGAGGTGAGAAGATATCCCAGGAGAAATAGAAAAGCCTAAAATTAATTACCGGAAAATAAAAATTAGGGAAGCTTAAGACAAGTATTTTTACATTGAACTAGAAATCTCTTGCTAATCTGGTATTACATGAAAACAATTTTGTTTTCACATTCCCTGGTGGTTTTCATGCTCAGAATAAAATATTCAAATTCTGTTTTTGTTATTTTATTCAAATTGTAAAACCTGCTTGATGCAATCATCAGTCATAACCAAAATTATCACATATTACAGGGATGTTGAATTAAAGAGAACTTACTAAGCACTCCTGAGTAGGTGAAAAACCCCCATTTACCCCAGGACTCTCTAAGTCCACTAGCAGCTAAATGTTAGGTATAGCAAAGTATCTGTAAGGTACATCTTAGTGCAAAAGTGGGAAAGGTTGTCTTTTTAGCTCTGTATGGCTGGTTACACATTTTATTAGGAGACTTTCCAGTGGAAAAGGCATAAGCAGTTCTGCATAGGGACCAAAGTCCAGGTTCAGTACTTCCAGGAAAAAAACCTTCATTAGGTTACAAAAAGTAGGCTTGTGGTTTTTCTTTCTTCGTACCATGAATCCTCTCTGTCCTGTGACCTGACTTCAACAAGTAGTATAAAAGTTGTATGTATATACTTCAACAAGTAGTATACAAGTTGTATATATACAAGTAGCATACTTGTTGAAGTAGTATACCTCTAGTATAATTGTTGAAATAGTATACTTTTAGTATACAAAGACGGAAAGAAATGTTTCCTGGAGTTTACAGCTTGTGTGCAACGTGTGTAAAGAAGAGAATGTTTTAGCTCAACTGCCAGAGGAGGAGCCGCCCAGCCACCGAAAACAACTATCAAACCTTCTCTTTCCTTGAAGAACTGCTGCATTTCACTGCTGGAGTGCAAGCATTAGCAGGTGCAGGTGCCACAGTGTCAGGAGAGATTCCCTGAGTACCTGGGTTGTAAAGTGCAATGATTTTCTGCTGTTCAGCCACCAGCCTTTGCAGGTGCTCTATCTGTTTCTTCATCAGCTGCTCCTGCTCCCCTGGAGCCTGAAAATATCAGGAAGATATAGTATCAAACTGCACTTCTGAATGGTTTTTAATCAGAAAAATCACTGTATCTGAGCCTTGGGGGTAGGTGGGTATTTCTTAAAATCTGTATTACTTTTAATAAAGAATTTCAACATTCAATTTTAAAACTCTTTTGCCATTTCAGAACTCAAAGTGTACACTGGCACTGTGCAGGCAGTATGTGCCTTGCCAGGTTTAGCTACTCAGCCTCACTTCAGCCAGCATTTTCTTCTGGTCTGTGTGCTGGCAATTCCTTCCCACAGAAGGTAAAGCACAAAAGGGAGAGAAGTGTCCACCTGTGTTTCACACCAAGAAGGTACTAGAACAGCATCAGAGAAGATGATAGCATCACATCAAGCTTCACTGCAAAACTTAAAACTGTGTAAAGCTTCAACATTTTATTTTCGAACTACATGATAAATGGAAATTACCAGTATCATTGATGAAAAGGAGTTTTCAAAAGCCAATATCCACAGAGTACAGATGCAAGTAAGAGGAAATATAAGCATAGTCTGAAACTAGGGAGGAAAGGACAGAAGAATGATTCTGTCTCTGACTAAATAGCTGCCACTGTTTCCTCAGTCCTTCTGCAGGACAGGCACTCCCTTTTGCTTCCCCACAGGTACGCACCTATCCAACCTTCCTTGATTTTCTGAGTTTCCTAGTTTATATCTGTTTGACTCCTTCTTTAAGTCATCTGTTTCTTCTGTCCTGTCCACTGAGAAGAACTGCCACAGATCAGCAGTTCAAGTGACAGGGGTTTTTTTCTCTTTTATTTCTTTATTACGAATTACCAGTACTGTCCCAGTGTAAAGACACTCTCGTGTTTCTGCTGTGCCAGGAGCTTCCGAGCAGTCTACCTGTAAACACCATTTTCACTCTACCGTCTCTCTCTCTCTCTGGTATTACTCGAGAAGCACCATGGAGCAAATCGATGCCCAAGGTCACTTTTTCTGAGTGACTCTTTAAGAAGAGTTCATGTAATTCACATGGTCAAATGTCAGAAGGCACCAAAGAACAAAGAACGCCTAAGACCCAGAATCAGATTTTATGACCAGTTGTTGACAGTTTACAATATCACAGGATACATTCTGGTCATTAAACTTAATGACCTGTTCACATCATCCAAGAACAGCAGCAGCAGACTCCCAGGACTCACAAGAAATTATCTTCAACTGCAGCCTTACTTACATTATTACTTTCCCAACAACCAAGGAATAACAAATTTTCTGTCCCTATATGAAAGGTACTACACTGTTCCTTAGACTGAGAGCTGAAAGTGGTGAGAATTCCTGACTGTGTCTTCAGTAGCCCCTTGAGAAAGTAAGCAGGGAATTGGATTTTAGGGAAACCTCAACACCCCACTTAGCAGCTGTCAGCCACAGAAAATTTAGATGATCAAGGAGCCGCTGCACTGGCAAAGTCCAGCTACAAATCTCCCAACACATGACTGAAGAACAACAGCTTTCCCAGCTCTTGTCTATTGTGCAGAGGTGGTACCAACAACATCAAGAAAAGAATCCCTGAGTTAAGGTGGGTTCAGGTCAAGAAACAGACAATGCAGCCTTGTTACCACAGGTATTTCTGATTTTGACATAATAAAAAAATGTTAAAATAATGATAGACCTCCAGTGGAGAAAGGGTTGAGAACTGCCAGCATAGATACATGCTAAGTAATAAAATAAACTGTGTTGGAAACATGAGTTTATTTCAAATTAGCAGCTAAAACACTGTTTTGTTTACTCTCTTATGAGAAGCATATTGATCATTCAGTGGAAGAAATACTGTGGTGTTATTTCTGTGGACCACTTTGTCAAAACTAAGAAGAAGAGGAAAAATTCAGAAATGGCAAAAAATCTAAAATAAAGCATGGAGCATGAGAAGAGGACTGATAGGAAGATATATGAAAAAAGAACATGAACATACCCCACAGCTGTTACAGACACAAGAATGTGGAGCCAGAACATGCAATCCTTTTCAATAGAGGGGGGGAGACAGTAATAACTATCAAAGAAGATGAACAAGAGCAAAACTGATTAATTGCCTCCAATGCACTTTATTGCATGGATGCATTAGAGCAACAGCATCAGACAGAGGGTTATGATGCACTGACCTTTTCTTTCTGGTCAGAAATACACAGGCCAGAAATGCACTTTATTTCACTATCAGAAATACACAATATTCAGTTACAAATTCGGTGATTATTTAAAGCAAACCAACCTGATCCATGTTCTTGTATGTGGTGGTACAATGGTTCATCTCTGAGGCAGGGAGCAGAGGAGGAGTGAACATTTCCAAAGTCTCACTCACATCATGAATTCCAGCCCGGGTTACACTGGAAGTCAGACTCTGAGGAACAAAATCAGAGCTGGTTGAATAATATAATTGTCTTGGATGCTGAAAGTCTTGGTTGTGGCTCAGGTCATCTGTTGAGACCTTACTGTTGCCCATCATACCACTGGCATCTGAACTATATGAAAGTGGACAGCTCTTGGTGGAGGACTCACTCAAATTAACAACCCAGCCTGGGCATAAAGAAGGTATGGCCTTCTCAGTTTTACTAGAAGATGGTACCATGCTTGTCAGATCACTGACAGTCTGCTCTGATGTACAGTCTTCCTCCTTAAAAGTGTCTGCTTCCATGCCCTCCATTCTGATATCCATGTTAGGGAAGTGTGACAAAAACCACCATGAACAAATGTGTCATACTGGTGCAGTAAATCCTGTGATTTATTTTCTTTCTTTTCTTTTTTTCTTTTCTTTTTTTTCTTTTCTTTTTTTTTCATCCAAGAGATATTTTTTTTTAGCCCAGGCTGAATGTAGACTGTCTTCAGACTTCAAAAACTGTAAAACATATATAAATATTTTATATATTGTTATATATATAAAAGAATATATAAATATACATACAATGTACATAAAACAATATGCAATACAAGACTCCTATAAAATCACAATATTTCTGCCAGCCAAAATGGCTTAGATTGCCTACCCTCTCACAATCAAATCCTGAAGTCTCAGACAAACAGGAACAGATGTAAGAGTCTATTACATTGAAAATCAAAACCCATTCAGCATAAAAGGATTTGTCAACGTGTTCTGACTTTGTCTTTCAGCTAAATCTTCAGCCTTCACATTCAGACAAAGTGTTTCGTGATCAAAGATGACTGCAAAAAGGTAATGAAGGTAACAGAAGGAAGAGGGAGAAAACAAATGTTAGTGGGGAAAAAAAAACTGAAAAAAAACATCACTAGAAAACTGGTTGATGTTTATATAGCAGAAAAGAGTATTTCAAAAAGCTAGAATAACACTGCTACAGCTTGCATCCGTTCTGGCTGAGACCGGTATGTCTGAGGCAGCTGGGAAAACACAAACAGGCTGCATCCCCTCCTTTAGGTACTTGGCTCCAGCCCTTCCGGAGCAGGGGCCAGGCATTTGTCACTTACCTTAAAAAATTGGGGTGGGGGTATCTATTTCAGCAGCTGAAGCTGGTGAGTGGCCGCATCTTGATTCAAAGGTAGTTTATTTGCATTCTTTGAGAAATGCTGGGTGTCTGAGAACTTCACTCACACACAAGCAAATGATTTAATGCCTTCTTCCTCCCCTAATGCATCTGGTTTGCATAAGAGGTTTACACACCCTACCAGCTTCGTTACCTGCTTTGACAAATCCATCATGTGTAGCTAGGAAACATTATGTTGTTTGCAATCTTAAAATCCCTTTAGAGTAATCTACAGTTCCACTGGAAACACTTTGGAAATCTACACATCTAAAACAACAGAAGTCAAGACTGTCTGGGCAGATGCTTGTATGCTAAAATAAGAACCCTTCAGAATGGATGTGCAGTAAGAGTGAAAAAAAAAAAAAGAGGAAGATGGTGTAGTGAAGACAAGAATGGACAGGGGCAGGACAGAAAGGATGGGCTAAGAAAACACATTTAAAGAAGTAAAGCCCAGGACCCTATATTACAATTCCTTCCAGAGGATAAGAAGGAACACCAAATTCCCAAGTCTTCCCATTTCTCTGCTGTCAATAGCAGTATTGCTTGTGTCCTAATGTTGCACAGGATTTGACAATTTGCTTCTACAGATCCCCACTCCAGGCCAAACTCAACTGGAGGTAAGAGTTCCAACCAGACAGCGATTTTTCTGAGTGTAACTCTCTATGCAATTTGATTGCTATTTTTGTGGGGGGATTTTGATATTTGTTTTGGTTTGAATTTTTTTACTTTTTTTTTTAAACATAAGAAACAACATATACCCACAAAGAAATCACTGAACTGTTCATAGGGCACAAAGTTCAAGTGTTGAACAGTTGTCAGCTTCCCACATAAAGGTTATGGTCATCATTAAGGTACAATACAAAGGCTGTTGGTAACTTGTCCCATTGACGTCACATTTTGTACCAGGTGCACGGAGACTCCATGTCCTGGTCATGCTTTCTTCAAAATATAGACAAAGGAAATATGATCTCTAAGAATGGTGGGATCTGGAAACAGGGAACATTTGCCAAGAGTTTCTCTCAACAAATGCTTTGCCTTAGGCACCGCAGGTAAGGCGTTGTAAAGAACAGGATTTTGTGAGGCAACTTTCTTGATATCATTGTCAAGAAAAAGATATTCCAACCCTGGCATCAATAAAGAGTTGTCTGAGTGGCAAATGTGACAGTGTCAGCTTTTATCCCACTAAAAATAAAAAGAAATTCCAGTAACTGCCCATCATAATTTACCACCTTCTTCAGTTAAATATATTTTAAGTTCAAGAAGGTGGAGGATGTCGTTTTAGCGCATGAGGTTTCATACCTAAGAAATTGTTTAGGCTGGTAGCTGCCTAGGCTGGTAATTGACTTTAGTTTGTATAAGAAACTGAGCACTAAAACTTGCTATATCATTAACCTTTTCAATGTTTGCTTTCTCATAGTTGCTGGTTGCCTGGGTGTTAGTGAGTAAATAGAAGCTTTCACCTACAGCCCTGACCCCTGCAGTTCTTCCTGGTCTGTATCTCTCAGTCAAAGCCACATGAAGCCACTCCCACTCCTGACAACACTGTAGTTCCTCAGGAAATATGGCCAAGTAAGTCAAAACTGCTCCCTGTGAGGCAGAAGTATGTTTTCACCAGTACCTTGGCAGCCAGCAGGAGCAAACAAGGAATAGTCGTACAGGCTGATGATTGTCTTGTGAAGTGTTTGTGGGGACACTGTATTTTAGCAGAATTTTTTCATGAAAAAACTATCATAAAGAGTAACATGTTTTGTCTCAGGTAGTTGCCTAATAAATATTAGACAAAGTAAATAAGTAAAATACTTTACACTTTCACAGGCCTTCTGCCCATGTAATTTTAAAACACTGGATGTGTTAACTTGACCTTTTTTATTCTTTCTCCAAGTGGATGGCAGGTCTCCTTCCAGCAAGACACTTCCAGCTGCCTAACTAGCAAGCTGGAGTCTTTAGAAGCAGTCACAAAGTGGAGCATAGAGTCATTTTACTCCTTATTTTTTTAAATCCCTCGTTTTCACTTTGGTGCTGGCAGCATGGGCATCTGTCTGCCCCAGGCAGCCTGACCAGCATTGAGGAAGCATGTAGCAGCAGTGTGACCTCCAAACTCAGCTTTTTGCTACTTCCTTCTGGCTTTTTGGTTAAGCAGTTTCAGACTGAGCTCCTGACTTCCCCCAGCTGCAACAGCACAACCTGACGGCTTGCTCTCCTGGAAATAGTAACTTGTTACTGTGATTTGTTTACTAGTTTTGAATGGACACTACTAGCAACTTAGTAACAGTATCCACAATTCAGCATGATAATGTAGTTGACATGAGCAACTCTCATTTAAGCACAGCTCATTTACTGTCTACCATTTAGACTGCTCCAGGGCATTTGAATTACATACAATTTATCTTGGCCTCTGTAAAAGCTCCCTGGGAGAGATTTCTGTTGCCTTGAATGTTGTCCATTCAAGTTTCACCACAGCAAAATTATTGTGACAGTGGAAAACTTCCAAATCGGTTTGGTTTGGAGCTTCTTATTTTTTTTCTCATTTGTACACCATGCCCTATAGTAAAAGGCCTCTGTTATACATAGGATGGTTTAGCTGCCTGTTAAATATGATCAACATTCTGAAAATGCGACTCAGAGCAGTCTTAATAATTCTTCTCTCCCCCAGTGCCTTTCACCTGCCCCCACAAAAAAGACTAGGCTGGAATTGAAAGCAAACGTGGAAGGAGGTCCCAAATCACATGAAGCTAAACAAGATCAGTCAGCATGTCCTAATAAAAGTTTCTCTGGAAAGGAAAAAGCCCCCTACCTTTTTTCCTATGATCTCCTGTTGTATATATGCTGTATTTCTCTCACTGCCCATTTCTTATCCAAGCTTCTGATACCAGCTCTCTGACCCAGACTGGAGCAGTGACTGAGCTGTCACATCCTCAGCATTCATGGGAATAACATGGTGAGATGTTGGCATTCATCTGGTATCCAAATACATTCATATTCAAAAAGAAAATAGAATGGGTACTAATATAATGGGAGTAAAATTCAGTCCTAAAGTGCCTGATCCCAAAGTGATCTGCAAAGCAAATATATATGTAGCAGCAAAATGTTTAGGACACCAAGACCTTTGACAAGCAACTTAAAGAAAATAAAATCTGGACAAAAATGAGACCTGGAAGTTCACACTCTAGGAAGCACTACACAAGTCTATAAATACATACGTAAAATATAAATAATAAATACCTGTGTACAAATATATACATAAATGTACTTCTTGTTTGCATAGAGTTTCTGAAGAAGCTATCAGTGCCATATACAAATAAAGCTGGAGATTTATAGAGACACCTGCCTCTGCAGTGGACTGCCACAAGGTCAGTATAATTCTTTCCAATAGTTCTGCTTAATCCCTGGCAATAAAGTATATGTGGAATTTTCTGGGTGGAACCAGGATCAATTTACCTATTGGCCAGTGCAGCAAAACCAGTAACTCCCAAAGTCAAAACAAGTAAGCATTGTTAACTGAGTATAAGCAGGGAGGTTAGACCAGCTGACCCACTGTGATCCCTTTCAACCTTACCCATTCTGTGTTGCTGTGATAATTTAACCCCAGAAGACAATAGTAATTCAAAGTAACTTGAGAATGGATTGTAAACTTCCTCTCCTGCTGTTCATTTCTATAAATGAATCCCTAAACTGTAGAGGAATTCACCAAATAACTCCCAGCAAGTGAGCCTGAATTGGACCTGTGATGTTTTGCCCCTTTTATAATATGTCGCTGTGTGTTAGAAGAGAAATTTACAGGTAAAGTGAAAAAAGGCCAGAGATTAATTCTTTAGAGACACTGCTATCTGCTATGAAGAAAAACATGATTTCTGCTAACTGGACAGTACTCACCCATCTGATGGAGAAAGCTCACATAACTGGTAATGTGTACTGATAAAACTGGATACAGATTTCTAGTTACACAAAGACACCTCCAGCCCACAATGAAAAAAAGATCTGACTTGGGGAAAAAGTAAAACTTGTGACTACACTGTGTTCTGTAATACGATTCTGTTCATTCAGGCTGTAAAGAAACTTTGATTACATCTGTAGAGTCAGACTAATTAAGGTCTGACATGCCTGTGCATCCTTTTGGTGTAAAATGACAAAACCTCAAGATAGTACAAACACGGCATTAGGCTTTCAGATGCTTTGTATGTGTGGTAAACACTAGAGGGAAATCTTGCACCAGTCTGAGTGTGCAAACAGACTAAAATTGAAGCACACAGATGATTTTTTAAAATGCAACAATGAAAATATTTTAGGCCTAAAAGAAACATGTGCTCTCTGAAGTAATCTTAAAGGATTCTTAGGAAAGCAGCAGTGTCTCAGAACATTATGCTATTAGATGTGAAGTTTCAAAAATTCATACTCAATAAACAGTACTTTTGTATATCCTACTGGCTACTAAACTGAGAATTCCGAGTTTGGGATGAGTTTGAAGCTAAAAAGTCCAAAAGGTTTCCAAATACATCCAAGCCTCCATACTTGTGTCAAGAAGACAGTAACAATGAATTGCAGATGGTTTTTAAATTGGAACATTTTCTGTTTCTATACTAGGTGATACCACGTATTTGATTCAGTTTGTTTTGTACTGTGAGATCCACTTTTCCATCTGGAATCACTTGAGTGAAGTTCCCAAGAAGAGCACTTTGCCAGTGCAGCTACACTGGCTGTACCAGACTACAACAGCAATAAGGTGGGTACAGCTCACGTCAACAAACCTGACTTTCTGCCACATACCACTAACCCCTACTTCCTTTGCAAGATGCATTTCCATGAGCAGTATTATTTTGACAGCTGAACCTTCAGCTCTTAATTAAGTAAAGATATTTTAGAATCTCTCCCTAACTTCCTTTTGTGCACAATTCATCTGCATAAGCTTAATGTGTTTCTGCAGTGTTGTATCATTATTACAAAGCAACAATTTGTACCTCTATGGAAATAAAAACTAAGAACAAATAAAGTGGAAAGGAATTCAATCCTTTAGTCTAAGCAATAAACCAATCTTAAGCAATCTTAAACCAATGAATTCCATGGCTTTCTTCAGCAACATATTTTAAAGTCAAATTACAAATCAACAGGTACTTATAGAACACTTGGGAGGGATATAGATTGTTGAGAGCACAAACAGCAATTAGAAATAATTTTTAATTCATCCTGCCTCATGCAGCCTAAGACAAGAATAAGGGAGGTTAATGAAAACAAAGTAGAAAATGTTTCCTGCATTGATAAGTCTGTTAAAACCCCCTGGTGTTATGAAAATCCCAGAGTACATAATGCTTTGAATAACAAACACTCTGTTCATGCCAAATTAACAACAGTGTAAAAGGTACACCAGGATCTTCCATCTCTGTTTTAACTATTTGTATCTGTGCTGACACTTTCATTTATTACTAGCAGTTGTTTTTGAAGTGTAAAACCAAAATATATCCACTAGTCTGAAAATAACATAAACTGGAAAAAGCCTCTGAAAACAATGCTTTTTTTACCAATGTTGTTATGACCTGAACCCATTTTGAATCTGAATCAGAAAAAAAAAAATACAAAGATGTTTATATTTTTTGTTCTTATTTTATGAGACAGATGGTTAAAATACATCATAATTCACCTGAGATACACTTGTAAGACTCTTATAACTTTCATAAATGAGTTTCTCTTAGAAGTCAAACATCTAACATAAATACACATCGTTCATGCATTCTACCCAAGAGTACATTTTCTATATCTTTGTATTCCTTTTGCTCTTCCATTCCATATTTCTGTAATTGCATACAGTAGCTAGAAATTGCTTACATAAAAACATGCTTGATACTAGCAAAAAAATTTTAAGAAATTACATAGACTAGAAGCAAAACTTGATTTGGTATTTAAAAGAAATTCATAGGTCTAAATCTGAATAGCAAAAAGATGAGCAAAGAAAATCAAGGATAACAAGTAGGGTTCCAGTTGTAACTACTTTAATAGCTTTATGTTTCTGTAAAAGTTTTTCAGAAATGGGACCATAAAACATCATAAAAACAATAGCTGGATGATCCAATCCAGGGTGGGAAACAAACAAATAAAAAATCACCCATTTTCTGCTAATTAGATAGCTTTTTACTTTATAATTCCTAACCACTAGAAAGGACTAAGCACAGATTCTGCACAAATAAAACTACCACATTTTGTGTTGGAGCATCACTGCTGTCTGTGGCTGGGATAAATCCAAATCACGTATTCTCTATCTTGAAAAAACTTTTATTTCAGTGTTCAGACACTGTTTCTTATGGAAGAAGCTAAGTGTTCTCTACTTCCCCTAATCCTAAGTGAATCAAAAATTTATAAATTAATTCCAGTTATTACAGACTAAATACACTAAATACATATTATATATATTATTACATCCATTTATATTAATTAAAATAAATGTCTGGAAACGACAAAGCTGTACTAAAATGAAATAAGAGCTTCCAAAAGTTTTGATAGAAGAATATTAATTTGACTGGTTTAGCTCAGCATAATATACATAGTCCAAATTAATAATATAATTATTCAATATGTATTTCTAATAGAAATGCAATGGAGATAAATGAAAGATGAAGATTTCATTGGAAATATGAATGGTGCATCAGGATTTACAGTTGGGTTACACAATACCACCAATTTAAATGAAACTGACTGGGGCTATCAGCTAGAAAATTGTACAGGCAATGGGTTTTTCAGTTTGTGGGGAAAGGGACACTGACTTGGTGGATAAGAATTTTCACCACCAAAATAAATTTTTAATTACTAGGTTTTGTCTTCTTCGGTAAATAAAACTTAGACATTTTTCTACTCAGGTTAGGCAATGGAGTTCATTCAGAGAAAAATGAAGAAATTGATTTAAGGAACTCATCATAAAAGGAACTGAACTGTGCTCCAACAGTCTGCTTAGCGGTCACATCGTCACCACCAGGTCTTGTGTAATTCATCCACAATAAAGAAGATGTAATTTAATTTTCTCTTCAGCATGAAGGACCTGCAGAAGAGAAATAAGATCTATTGGTGTAGAAACATTTGAGGGTGAAACTTGCACCGTTTTTGTTTTTCAGCTGTACTTTGCACAGATTATTTCAAAGAGATTATGGATAAGATATGGACTCTTAACAGGGTGGCAACAGAGAATTGGTACCTCCTGACATATGAGATGTTTGAAAGGAATAGCCTGATTACTTGACAGCAGCATTAAAAAGTAGATTAGGAACCACTTTCAGTGGTTTTGTGAAATCATTTCCTTGGCATTTATTATGGTATGGGAAAACTAATCAGAAACACCAAAACATTTTACATGCTTCGTGAGACAAACTTTTGACATTTTGTAAATGTTATCATTTTCACTTAATCTAAAACAATTTTTTCAATTGTGTAAATTAAGATTTTTGAAGCTTCAAGTACTATCTCTTGTTACTTCTGTAGCAAGAAAATTTTCCCAGAATTTCCACAATTATAAGTAACAAGATTGCCCTACAAAGATCCAAAACAGAGTTATATCTGTTATGTACTTAATCATTATGAATAACTTTCCATAACAAGACGTTTTCTAAACTGTTTTTTCAACTTTCTCTTCAGTTTCCCCTCATTATCTCCATCTGCTATCTAACTTTACATATAATTTTTCTTTTCTTTCCTTTGCCTTTCTTTGCTAGAAGCAAGGCCCAAGTGTATTTGATCTTATCTGTCTGCTTTGCCTCTCTTGCAGGCTCACCAGTTTATAGTGGTCACTCTTCTAAGGAATTTAATATCTAAATAGAAAAGATAACATACAAAATTTAAATACTGTGTGAAGAATATTGTCACTTCTTATGGGGACACAGATAATAAATCTGGTCTGTTTTCAAGATCACATGTCAGAAAACAGATTTAGCTTTAGACTGTCTACACTGAGGCCTTTATTTAAGAGTGTGCACTGATGATCTACCTCCTTCCAAACTGCTAGAGTAGGAAGTGTTAAGCAGGGTCACCATGGACCCAGCAAAAGCAGAATGGAACCCACTAACAAGCAGAGACCTTGTACATGCAGACAATACCACAACCCAGCCCCAGATCCCAGCTGGAGGAAGATATGAATCAACTTCTCTAAGCTTATCAGCTACATCTTCTCTGTGTAAGAGATGATGCAACACTGTATGTATCCTTCTCTCTTTAAATATGGTGGGAAAAAAGAACCTGTGCAAAACCAAGACTTTCCTTTCCAAAAATCCCAGATGGAATACATGCAATGAAAAAGAAAATCTGACCATGTGTTTGTCATGTACAGATATCACAACAAGAAAATCATAATAAAATGCAGCATGCATAGCAAGCTTTGAAACATTACTCCATAAGCAGTAAAAGTAACACCAAGTTTCCAAGCTCCCAGGCTCCTCTCTCTGTGCTCTTTTCGTGCCCTGAACTGCCAACATCAGCCCCAGCTCAGTGGTGGTTATGATGACATGGCCACCAAAGGAACGACAGAATATCTGAGGGGCCATCAGCCACATCCACTGGCCACCCTGCCACTATGGCCACCTGCTGCTGGACATTGAGCAATGGGATTCTTCTCTTCCATGGTTTTTACTCTGAACTGGTCTTTCTCTTTTACCTTACGGTACATTTCTTGAAAAATGTCCAGAAAGTGCTACATCTAAATTAAATTTCTAGCTACCCACACTTCTGCCCTGTAGTTCCTCTCGAAATGCGCATGAGAAAGCCAGAATCCCACTGGCTGAAGCTGCTGCACAGCAGTCCTTTGAGATCTATACTGGGTTTGTGTGGCCAGGTCTTGCTAGCGAGGGAGCTACAAGGTTGGACTCTCTGAGAAACTGCTAGAAAATTCTCCCATGTCCAACAGAGCCAGCTCCTCAAAGACAGACCCACCGCTGGCCAAGGCCGAGCCAATTGGCAATATAGTAACGCATCTGTGATAATAATTAAGAAGGATAACATAATTAAAAAGAAAACAAATGTTATTGTACAAAAGTAGTTGCAGACAGAGAAGACAGGAGTGAGAGAGAACCAACACTTCAGACACCAATGCCAGGTAAGGAGGAGAGTGAGAAGTTGGTCCAGGAACCAGAGAAGAGGTATCTTTGCAGCTCATGATGAAGACCATGGTGAGGCAGGCTGTCCCCCTGCAGGTTGCAGAAGTCCACAGGGGAGCAGAGATCCACCTGCAGTCCCTGGAGGAGTCCCACACCAGAGCAGGTGGATTCCTGAAAGAAGGCAGTGTCTCTATTAGAAGCCCACACTGGAGCAGATTCCTGGCAGGACCTGTGGCCCCACAGAGAGAGGAACACACACTACCAGATTTCCTGCTAGGACTTGCAACCCCACAGGGAACCCACGCTGGAGCAGCCTTTCCTTTAAGAACTGCAACCCATAGAAATGGACCCACGCTGGAGCAGTTTGTGAGAAACTGCATCCTGTGGAAAGAATTCATGCTGAAGAAATTAGTGTAAGATTGTCTCCTGTGTAAGGGACTCCATGCTAGAGCAGGGGAAGGACACTTCCACAGGAGGAAGCAGTGGCAGAAACAATGTGATGAACAGACTGTAACCCCCACTCCTGTCTCCCTGCACTCTCTGGGGAAGGAGGGATGGGTGGGGGGAAGGTATTTTTAAGATCTATTGTACTTTTCATTATCTTACTCTGATTTTGACTGGTAATAAATTCAATTCATTTCCCCAAGTCCCATGATAGCAATTGGTGAGTGATATCTCCCCGCCCTTACCATAACTCATTATAGTTTCTCTCCCCTGTCCAGTTGAGGAGAGGAGTGATAGAGAGGCTCTGGTGGGTACTTGGCAGCCAGACATGTTAAACCATCACAAGAGCCCTGTCCTTCACTCCCATCTTTTCTAGAGACAGAGCAATCATTCACGGCAATCAAGATTTTGGCTGCACCTCAAGCAGGACGTTTGCCAAGGCCTTGACACCAGCACAATTCATACCCCAAGCTCTGTGCTAGTCCCAAACGTGTCTCATATTCCTCATGACTGAGTAGCACTTTTCTCCCACAAGCACCAGGAAGCAGGTGGGTACATTTCTGCATTTCAGTGTCGTTTCCAGCAAGCATTTTCCCCCCACACAATCCAGCAGATGGGAGGCTCTGTCTGCTCCTGCCTGAGGCAGATGTCCCACACCACCATTTCCAACTCATCTTGATCCCTCACAGTTATGAGGGGCTGGCAACCTGCAAGGTAACCAGACTGATGCCTCTGGGGAAGGCCCTGGTCTGCAGGACTCAGTTTTGGTCTCTTTCCCCTTCCTCGCCCCTGAGGGAGGATGCTCTTTCAGCCAGGAACCACTTCAGGAAGGCTATGGCACACTTGCCCTGTCCTCTTCTGGGGTGTGTCATCAAGTCACCTCTGGTGGGACGATGACAGTGTCAGGGTCAGTGACTGCCCTTGGCTGCTGTCTTTCCCCATTGGGGCAGTGTTTGGGTTGTTCAGTGGCTGAAGGGCAATGCAGGCACGGCAGAAGGTGGGGGATACAATTTTGAGCCTTGTGAGGGTCTGTCCATGAGCTGCTTCAGCCATGAACTTCCTGCCCTAGGGTAGGCTCCTTCAGGGAGCCTCTGATGGACAGACTATTCAGATATGAGAGATTTTGCACAGAATAAGAAAATGTTTCATTGCAATGCATGTAGCAAAGAACTCTTAGATCCGAGGGGATTTTTTTCTTTTCAGTTACATTTTTTATTTGCTGAATTCTCTTCCAGAAAATCACCATTGCTATGTACAGCAAATGCATGCATCTGTATTTACATAACTTTCTATCATATTCTGCCTAAATTGCTATTCAGTTATGATAAATATATGCAATCTTTATCATATCTGGCACTGGTATTTAAAAACCTTACACTGCAGTGGAAACAAGGATGGATTGTGCCAGTCAAAGCAGCACTAGTTTCATTTGCCATATTAATGTCTTTCCTCAAGGAATCTTTAGGTCTAGCACTGTCCTTCTCAGACCTATGCATTGCCACTCAATAGGATCATTAGTGATATGAGCTCCATAATCGCTTGAGCCATGAATTTTCAGAAAAAAACAAAACAACCAAGGTAAATAGCAAGCTTAAAATCCCATCAATTTTCACAGTCGAGGGAGTATAATGTCCCACACAACAACAAATCCAGACACTGTCACGGCATATGTTCCCATTGCAGCAGAACTGCAGAGAACTGGTAGGCACTTCAGCACACTGCAAACAGTGGTGCTCCTCTTCTCACAATGTGATCTATTTGCAATATGAGCACAGTGAAGACCTACATGTAAGTAGGATTTCCAAGCAGAAGTAATTAACAGAAGCAATACAAATGTAAAAATGAGCCTGGGCATAACCTTATTCCTTTACTTGTTACTTTGGGGATATTTCAGTCTTGTAGGACAGATGAGATGCAATTTTTCCTCACAAATGAGGAGCGTTGCCCAGTAAACTTCACTATCCTTACAATTCGAAGAGAATGTGCTTTAGAAGAGCATTAAGAGAAGTGAATAACATTTTAGTTTTACACAGGGCAGTGTTATTCTTTTGTCTCAATTCATTTCCTGAAAGGATTTATAGATCATTGGAGCTCCCTTAGAGGCTCAGAAAAACTCAAATGACTTGCTGTCATGTGCACAGTGACACTGGTTTGGGTTGCTCGACGAGTAGAGTCCTTCAGTAATAATGTTGTTCAAATTGTATTACATAGTAAAAGATGATCCATTGTCAGTCAGAATTTCACTAGTCTGTCTTGAATGATAAGTATCGGAGTTTGTCCTTGAACTACGTTTATTGTATTTCTTGTATCTCTTGCACCATAGGTCCTTCATTAGCTTCACAAAATAACTTCTGAACTTCACTCCAATAAATGCATAGAGCACAGGGTTCACACAACAGTGTAAAAATGCTATGGCTTCAGTGGTGTATTTTGCATACGCCATTATCTTGTCACTGTCACAAGATTTGTCTATCTTGCCCATATTGACAGCTGTCATGAGAAGAACAATGTTATAAGGTACCTGGCAAACTAGGAAAACAGCTACAATTAATACGATCACACGGATTGCTTTGTTTCTTTTGGAATTCTGAGCTTGTTGTAAAGATTTGACAATGAAGGTATAGCAAAAAATCATGAATAAGAAAGGTATAAAAAATCCAAATCCAACTTGTAGCCACAGCAGCAGTGATTTCAGCGTCGTGCTTTCAGATGTTCTGTCAAATCTTTGATCGCAAATCTCTTTGGTTTCATTGATGGAGAAGCTGTAACTTTCACTGTACAGAAAAGAGGAACTAGAGATTAAAACTGATGATGCCCACACAGCCAAACAGATGAGTTTGCTATATGCCAGAGTCCTTGCCCTGAGTCTGAAAGACTTTGTTGCCTGTACGATAGCAACGTACCGGTCCACACTGATAAAGGCCAAAAGCAGCATGCCACAGCTGAAGTTGATTGCATAGATACCTCTAGTCATTTTGCAAACAAAATCACCAAAAATCCACTCATCAGCAGCATAATTCACTGCCCACAGTGGGAGAGTAAGAACAAACAGTATGTCTGCTATGGCCATGTTGAGGAGGTACACATCCGTCATGGACTTGGTTCTTTCATACAAAGCAAAGGTCATCACTACAAAGATGTTACCAATGAGGCCGATGATACAGATCAATGAATATGCAACTGGCAGAAAAGCTTTTGTGAAGTTTCTGACTTCCAGTTTAGAACAAGGTTGCATGATTAGAGAAGCATAGTCTGAATAATAGGGATAATCTGTGGAATGAGGGTCTGTCTGTAAAAAAGGAGAACACCAGTTAACACCCAGATGTTAATCTTTAATCCCTATATAGTAGAAACATGGTAGATAACTGACCACAAATTCCAATTACAAATGCATATAACACTACAGAGGAGACTTGTGAGAACTGTCTAGGGAATTTATAAAGTCATACTTCAAAAAAAAAAAACATGGAAGTAACCCTTTTGGGTGGCCCAAAGGTCTCCATACTGAAATACATTATGCAGAAAGGACAAGTCAGCTGCCACAGAAGACTCTACAGTGTAAAAGTCTGAATTGGAATTAGGGGTCTAGTCTTCCTTTACTATCACAGAAGGCAAACAGGCCATTCTAGTGTATTATGCATTTCATATTAATGTAGCTTGACTAAATCAAGCCCAAACATGATTACTTCTCTCTACCCATCTAGACAGGCCATCCATGATAGCTAGCCTGAGACACATCCACCTGCACCACAGACACCACAGACACCAAATCTGTAGTTATGAGAGTGCAAATCCAATCAGCAGTGTGTTTTGACAGTGAACTCTGCTATCGGAAACACCTCTTCATCTTATCATGCCTGAAGTGAGGGCATTCGGGTCTGCAGCCTCAAAGAACTGGGTCTTACAGAGTCATTGCTTTGTTGATGTACTAGTATAGTTTATCAATTATGTACTTACAAAATTCATTTTGGCAGTACACTTCTCGGAAAAGTATGTTCAGAAGGACTTCAAAATATTTTCCCAAGCTTTTCTAAAAAGAAAATAAAGTAAATTGGATTGGGAAACCAGCACAAGAAATGTGAACAAGTAGAAAAACACATCTGGAAAAAAAACTTGTACTCAAAACAGAATCTCACCACTGGAGCGTCTTAACAAAGCACACATCTCTACAGCAGGATGTGCAGTTGTAGAAAGGGAATGGTTTTCTATCAGTATCATTAAGACTGATGAATGTTTATGATACATACTAAATGTTTATTCATACGCTAAATAATGACATATGAGAATATGTGACTTACTTCACATTGAATTTGCACCACAAGAAATCAGAATAAATTAAATTTTACTTTTAGAAATTTTGTATGACAATGGCAATCAGTGTATCGAGAGAAATATTAACGCTGGCTCCGGGGGCCGCTCGAGGCCGCTCAGCGTTATTCTGGGAGTGACCCTGGTTTCCCGGGGGCTGCAGCTTGCAGTTTCCCCAAACACAGGGTGTCCTCCAGCAGCTCGTTAGTGCTGGCTCCTCTGTGATAGAGCGAGCCCCGGGCTGATGGTGAAGGTGCAGGCAAGGACAAAGACCCAAGAGAAGGGCCTTGGAGTGCTTTCCAGCTCTTTTATTTTCCAGGAGAAGCAGCAGGGAAGGTAGGAGAGGGTCCAGGGTCCAGGAGAGGCGGCGCAGGCGTCTGGGAGAGCTGAAGGCTTCAGCTACCAAAGGCAAAGTTTTAGGGACCGCAGGGGATTTATGGGGATACAAGCAGGGGAAAGTAACCTATGGGGGTACAAGGATTAACATATAACCAATAGAGAGCCGAACTGTAATGAAATTTCCAGAACATAACCTTATACAGAACATTAGGTAATGTAGCAACCAACTGAAATATGTAAACTAAGGTGCAAGGGACGCTGGGGGTGAACCAAAAACTCACCCTGAGCAGGGGGAATGCCTCAGACTGTGGCAACCTCAGGTTGTGCCCACCAATCTTGAGCCTGTGGGGCTGTGGGTTTTGCCACATACGCCGCCACAAAATATGAAAAAGAGAAACAGCACTGTCTTAGTTTACTACATATCAGTAATGCAACACTTTAATGTTTTTTCCACTCTGACACTTTTTCTGTCTCAGCACTTTAAACTTCACATAATTTGTCCTTTAATATTACACTAGTGAGATAAATGAAGACCATCAGAATGATAGCTTCTTATAGTGTAAAGGTTGGTACACAGTGTATGAACAGACCGAGCACTGCTGTTTTTTCTTTGTTCAATGCAAGGTTTAGAGTGCATTGTTCAGCGCACAGTTCAGACAACGCCCTATTTGTTTTCTTTTACAACAAAACAATTTGTTTTCTTTATCACTGAGATATTTGACTGTTTTACAAATGGTAGTTACTTAATTTGCAAAACAGCCTGTGCTGACGAAGTATTATGACCCTTATTTACAAGGGAGAACCTGAGCACTGAATCATTTGAGTTAAGTATCCACTTGAGATGTTCAGTTTGAGACACCTACCCCTCTCAAAACACTTTTAAGAGTACTTAAAATTATGATGGACTTCAGCTCTGTTAAGGATTAAATCCATTAACTGTTTGCATCCAAGGTGAGACTTCTGCAAATCAGATCACAGAGTCTAAAGGCACAGAAAAATCAAGTGGGGAACAGGCCTTTGGTGGCCACATGTGGGAAGCTGGGTTTAAATGACTTGTTCAACCTCGCAGAGGAACTCATGGGCAGAAGATTTAATTCCTCAGCGTTCACTTGCATTTCAGTCCTTCTCTTCTTTCCATCAGTTGATCTCTGAGAGCTGGGCCTGTCAGCAAGGCAGTAATTTCAGGGACTGGATGACATGAGGTCCCATATTTGCTAAGGCTGTGAAGGGCAGTTTTGTCTAGTTTGTCTGCTTTTTGCTGGTTGTGCTGCTAATTATGAAGAGCACATGGGTCAGCTTTAAGACTACACAAACAAAACCTTCTTGCTGAGAATCAGCTAATTTTGAAAGAGAGAGACAGAGACAGATAAACTATAAAAGTGGGGCAGATGAAGTCCAGATATAATTGGGAAGTTGGGGGAGGGGAAGGACAGAACACTCTCCAAAAACATAATGAGGATGACTCATATGGGGATGCTGGCTCATGACAGAGGGCTGCAGATGGGTGAAGACCCAAGGCATCACAGCTCATCTGGATTTCCTGTCCTTTAAACAAATCTTTAACCATCTCTCCAGCTTCTTCTGCTGGCTTTTCACAACTGATTTTTAGAAGCTTTAGAAATATGACAGCCTGAAAATTCTTGAACACCCTCTGAAGCAAATTTCAAACAATTTTAGGTGTCTCTCAGAAGTGCAGAGATGCATAAGGCAAGCAGGCAAGTTATGCAATTAAACTGGAACTGAGGTACTCTAGGCCATCTTTAAAGAATTCTAGTCACTATCTGCTGCCTTACACTTTCTGGTCTCATCCAAGCAGACACTCACGACCTTGCTTGGTGTTTCCGTTACCCTTTGCACTTGGCTGCAGCTGCAGTAACTCTCCAGTTAGACAGCATTAAAGGCTACCTCTCTAGGTTATTGTTTTAGAAAGTGTTAGCTTATTGTTGCAAGAAAAATACCATTTTATGTATTTTTAAGACCTACACACTTAGATATAAAAATATAGGAAGCAAGCCTGCCAGCATATCTTCTCTATCCAAGTCACTCTTCATTCCACTTAGACAAAGCCACTCTTCAGCATTAGCTAAGGTATAGAAAAAAGATGACTGGGTGAAGGTATTTAGAAGAGTGTTTCCTACAGTTTCCTACAGTTTTCCTCTGCAAGGAGAGTTAAGAACAGAGATCTCTTCAGATTAGCACTGAGAAAAGGCTCTATAGTTCTCAGAAGAGCTCAGCAGAGATTTCATAGGGAACAGCAGCTACTTGTCACAGTAGAGCTGCATACTCTCCCTGATTTTACAGGAATTCACAAAGCCACCATCAGCCATATATTTATTCACAAAATTAATTCCACTGTCCATCAAAAGCTTCCTGAGGATGGTTGGTATGAGAGTAGTAGCGAAGGACTCAAACTGAAATCAGAATTGCAGAGATCAGATTTAGACCTCATTTAAATCTCTTGGGCTGACTTCCTTTTCTGAATTTGAAATGGCATTCACTGAAGTTAAAAAGATGCACTGTCTTCTAAGAAAGCTGAATCAGAACTCTTATAAAAACAATTTTCTTTTCAATTGAAATCTTTCTACCAATATTTCAGTAGGCACTTTTATAATTTATAATCTGCACATTTACGTCTTTATTTAGCATTCATGTAGGTAAATATAAAATTTAGGTAAATTAGGCAAATATAAAAAAATTTCCATATATATGAGGTGGTGTGTGTGTTCTAACATTGGTTATGTTCTACATATGGACATGTCTGTGTATGTGTACTCAAAAACACTTATGTTCTGAATATTAAACATACAAGCTTTGAATTTTTGAGCTTATTATTTCTCCACTTCATCCACATTATCACATTTCCCTATGAAAGCAGTGTGAGTACTCAAAAATAAGACTAAACCACAGTCTCACAAACAAATTTATTATTTGAATTATGCAAAGAAAAGACAGTTAATAAAGACAGATCCGAGGAAAAAGAGTATTCTATGAAGAAAAAAAAATCAGCCAATAATCACTTTTAAGAATAGTCCACCTTTGAAAGTACAGTCCTACTTACATGTTCAGTTTAATTCATTTGTCACACATACACATGCATTATAGATTACCTGTTTTATTTTAGTACTTACCCAGTTTGAAAATTGTCTGAAGGACAGGAAAAAGAGGATGTGTGATTCTTTTAAAGTCTATTTTGGCTGTCTCAAGCACATTTACCATCAACTTCAAGAGGAGTACACTTTCATTTGGAAAACAAGAAATAACAGCATTAGTTAAATGTACAGAGTTGAATTGAAATAACCACCACTTCCTCCTGACAACCAATAACAATAACCTTTTCTTTTATATAAAGGAAAACACTTCTGTGCTGAAAACATGAAATCTGGAGGGAAATATTTTATTAATTTACTAATTAGTCTATCTCTGTAACATTTTTTAAAAAATAATCAAGCTAGATATAGAACCATAAAAAACAGGGTGTTAATTGCCATTGTGCTCAGAAATCATCCTGCATGTTGACCTGGTTTTGCAAAAGGTGCACTTAATGTCATGCAGATGAGTAGTTTTGACACCAATAATTTAAATTAGTAAGATCAGTTACAATGAAACTGTGAAATGAGACAAGTAATATTACCAAATTGATTAATATCTCTTTTAGAAGAAAAAACTAGTAATCTGTTATACGTCAAGGTGCACATAATTCTAATGTTTGTCCTGAACTGCTAACAAAAAAATGTGTAAATGCAGGTAAATAAGTAAAACTGTGGTATTTGGCTGTTTGGCACAAACATTTGCTGTTCATGTGCATGCTGTTCAGGTCTGTTGCTAAAGTTAGTTGGAACGAGACATAAAATCATTTCATTTCATGATTCTGGAATTTTAAAACCTATAAATGTTTCTTTTCCAGACCTTGGTTTCTAATGACAACTTCGATGTTTGCATTAGCAGGGAGGAGGAAAAAAAGAAAAAAAAAAACTGGTAAAAAGCCCCTTTGAACTCCTTATTTGTTTTAGAAATTGTGTTTGTGATCTCATTAGAGACACCATATGGCATAAATGCAGACAGTCTTGTAAGATATGATTAATAGAACACTGGACCTAAAAAATGCAGGATGATAGATGTTCTCTTCACTCATCCTTTTTTCTAAATTGAGCATATCACAACAGCAGTGGTTCCATAACAGCTTTTGCTTGGTGCTGCTGTCCACTGACCATAGTCAGTGAATGAAACAAAAATGCTGCCTAGTGTCAAAAAGAGAACAAAAGGTAGATTTAAAGCACGGTGTTGTAATGGTTCATAATCATTCAAGCAGGCACATGTCATTTTCTCAATGACTCATTGTCACAGGACCCAAGACTTCAGCCATTACAAAATACATTTGCAGGGAACGACACAGAGATACCTAAAAGCCCTGAAATGCCAGTCTTGCTTTGCCTAAATAGGCATGCATCCATGGACACAGTGCATGTGGGTTTTGATTATTATTGCTAAACAGAAATCTTCAATGTTTGATGCATACAAAGCAAAAAGCTGTGAAATCCATCTGTGACTCAAATAACTTCAGTGATATCGCTATAAGAATAATTTGGCCTCCATATTGCTGTTTGCACTACTCCCTGTCATCACAGATCTGGAGCAGGTTATGATAAAATCCGTCACATAGTTAAGCACTTGAAAATGGTTTTATAAAGTCCGGTAACATGAAGGAAAAAAGCTGTGTGAGTTTCAGTGCAGAGAAGAGGAGGTGAAAACAGAAGTCCTTGTGAATCATTTATGATATCCTTAATCACAATAGTGAAGTATTTTTCAACGTTTTGTTTATAATTTTATAATTCATAACAATTTCCATCACTGAAACTTCACAGGTTTTCAGGACATCCTTTGAACCTCTGCTAAAAGGGGCTTTGACTTTCCTTGTGGCTACATTTTTGTACTGTTTTGCTACCTTGCTGCTATTTGCATGCCAAACTGTAGTAATGGAAATCATTTAATTAACTTGAGATGAGGCTTGCAAGGTATTTTCTGGACTTGGAAGGAAAACACAAGCTTTATTTTGAAATCTCCTGTCCCTCAAGTGTCACAAGGAACAGTAGATTTACTCTTAGTAAACTAGGGTGTATATACTCCTTGTAGTAATGTAGCTATATATAACAGCCTAGATCCTGTTTATGGAGAACTCACTTTCTGTAAAAACTGCATGAAGAAAACCACTGATTCCTGTTCACAGTCTCTGGCATTTTCAAACATGAGCTCAAATCCTGTTAAAACCAGCAAATTCAGAGTAGGAATGCATCCTCTTGGTAATGGAATTTGCTGATATTTCATCATGGGATATTTCACTGAGGACCTTTCTGGTGCTTCTTTCTCATAAATGTGAATGAAGAGATGTATCTGTGTCATGCAAAGCAAAGTTCATTACACAAAGACAAACCTAACCCACAGCAGTCTTGCCACCAGCAAATAATGAATAACAGATGTAGAAAATCCCTCTCTATTACAAAAACACAGGTGACTTCAAATCACCGAGTCCATAATGATTGTAACACATATTCAGACAAGCACTTCTATTGCTAGTAACACCTTCCAACGTCTCTCAGACAAAAAGTTACTTTTGGATTACCAACAGATTATCTTGCAAAGCAGTTGAATATTATCAACATAGTTTCATGGAATGAGAGTCATCAAAATAAAAGTCAGATTTTTAAAGGTTAATTAAAAGAAAAACCAGAGCTTTTAGCTGATCTGTTATGAAAACTGTTGCTCATCTTGTTCCATATTCAGGTGCTTTCTAATTTAAGTGTATCTTATGCTTTTAGTCTGCAATATATTCAATATCCAGCATGAATAACAGTCTTTCAGAAGGTGAAGAATTCATCATTTGCTGAATGCCAAAGTTAGTACAAGGTAACTAGTCCAACTTACCTTCTGAACACGTTTTCATTCAAGCAGTTACAAAGCCCAGTCAGCCTTCTTTACAGATGTTCTGCGCTTCACCTTCAGGCTGTGGCAAGTGGAAAGAGTTTTTTCTTTCTAACACAACTATTTGATAATCTGCATGTTATGCAAAATGACACCCTCACGTGTAGCTAGTTTTTGTTCATATGTTACAGCTCTGGAAGGAAATCTACTCTCATTTAGCTAATATGGTCATTGTGGTTTCTCAAATCTCACCACATGTTAGTTTTCTGCCACCATTAATTAAGGAAAGAAAGCTTTCAAAGATAAGAGAAACAAACCCATTGTCTGAGTTGTTCCAGAATTCCTATATTTCTTCTGGAATGACTCAGTATGTTGCCTTTTTTAATTCTAGAAGAAAGGCAGCATGCACTCCCCCCTCCCCCCATACTGTTCCATCCTGCTTTCATGTTCCTTCAGTTAAATTTAGATCAGTCTAATCTGATTCAAAAATCTAGCCATCAGCTGAGGTTCTGCTCTCTTTGTCATTCTTTTGGACTATAAAATGAAAATTACGTATTTACATTCAAGTTGTTTATGTTACCTATTTCATTTTTTCATCATGACCATCCTACATTATCAATATGTACTTTTTCTTATTAATTCTATCAAATTTTCCTTCTTCGGTTTGTATCTGGCTTTTCCGTCCTTGACAAACACTTTTGCTGGTTTGGGTATTTCTGTATTTAATTTTTTGTTCTCCCTATTTCTTCCTCTTTCTTTGTTCAGCTTTTCTAGATTTCTCTTATTCCCATCTCTTGTTGTCTTCATAATTTTTCTTCAGCGTTACATTTTGTAACACTACTCATTTCCTTCCCCTTTGATCTTTTATGTTCCCATTTTCAGCCTCACTCCCATCTGATTCTGTTATCCCCTTGTGTCAGATGCAGCCCTTCTCACACAGTATGAGGTGTCAGTGAGTGATATCCATTCCACATTGCCTGGCATCCATCAATGTTTTAATTACTTGATCACCTCTGTCAAACCAGTCAGAGAAGACAGAGCCCTCCTAAAGGCCTTCTACAAGGTTTTTTCCCCACAGGAGCAAATAAGGCACAGGAGACTGAATGGGTCGCAGTTGTAAGCAGAGCATTTGGGAAGGAGATGGCCTGCACAATCAGTGCTTAGGTCTTGCCTCTAGCCCAAAAAATGATTGCATTTGTAAGACATCACAGTCCATCACTTCTCATCCAGCAATGCACTTGCTATTTAAACAGAAAATGGAGGAAGACTAAAAAAAAAATTGATGGGAAACAGTTTGCTGGTCATGGTAAAGATTCAGATGTGATTTCTTGTCAGACTAAACATGGAATTTCTGAAGGAGGAGCACAGTCATACTCAGAGCACTCCTCTGCTTCACTGCAGCATCACTTCTTAGAACCAGCCAAGCTCACAGCTGACCTGACTTCCAGAAAGAAACATAAAGAGCAGCAAGTGTTTCCTCCTGCTGACAACCACTGACTTCAGAGAAACTGGATAAACAGATTTTATTCTCTTGGGGAAAATGTTGATAAACCACAGTGGTAAACAAAAAATTGTCAGATTTTTAGTGGAAATTTTAATAGCAAAAGTGCCAGTTTATAAAATGAACCAAGATGCACTGAGCTATTAGATGTTTGTTCATGCTTTTATTATCTTTTGCAGTCTGGTCTTACCCATCAGGCTAGGTTTCCTATCTTTGGACAGAGAAGGCAGGCAATGAGTAATGTCATTCCATAGTCTAAGGTCTCACAGAAGCTTAGACAGGAAGAGGATTAGATTTCATAACGAACAAAAACTCCCATGAGACATAAGACCAGCCTTTTCCAATCAGAACAATTCAAAACTTCATCAAAATGTTTCTGGGATAGCTAAAGGCATTCTGAAGGAAAAATCTGATTTATTGAAATAATGGTTTTTTTACTTCAAGAAACAACTTTTGCCAGAATATACTGCATTTGGTCTGTTTCTTATTTCCCTTTGGTGGCTTAACTTAAAGAGGTTTAAGAACCATATCTGGTGAAACCATGTCCCAGAGTTATGCCAGAAGTAATGAACCTTTACAGTAATGAGCAGAATGATACAATCCTTGTACTTCCAAGAGCCAATTGGATGAAGATGTCAGGCTTTTATAATCTCACTTATCTACCTTCTCAGCCCACAAAAAACTGTTTTATAAACCAGAAAACACATTTTTTTCTTGAAACCCCAAGAAAGAATGTGTAACAGAAGTCACAGCCCCGTATTTAAGGGTTTAAGCTCATATTCTTGCTAAAGTGGATTTAATGCTTCTTTTAAAGTGAAGTATATCACTACATAGAAGACAAAATATTGCAAATTTTTTCCAAATAACTGCTTCTTTCTGAAGTCAATAGTCTATTGCAAGAAAGTTTTGATGAATTTTCTGCCAATGTATTTACACTAGGCTATGAAAGACAAGTCAATCACCATGTCAGAAATGCTGCAAACACAAGGCAAAGACACAAGCAGAGTTAAGTATGCAGTTGCTGACATAATTTCTGTGTTTTTGATCCTGTATTCAGACCATACCATTCTGGTAATGTTTTTTTCTTGCTTGACTCAGTCACTCTCTGTTTCATGTCTAATTGAAATAACTACCAAAGTAATTTCTCTAAACCTGTCATCAGACTATATTCCCAGGTATTTACAATTTAACCTGAGTATGCTGAATTCATTGACCTGATTTCTTTTTAGAGTTGTACTTTCTTTATATGACTGTTTTTTGCAAGAGACACCTACACTATGGAATGCCCCAATCCCATCTCTCCAGGGCCTGAGCAAGAGCTAAAAGATAGTTTAAATTTTGCTTATACACCTAATGATGTAATTGCTTGTGTAGTATGGAAATTTTAAAGCATCTGGGACCCCAGCTCCTACCTAAACCCACAAATGATGAAATGGCAGGACGAAATTTGAACTTATGTCTGCACAATCTGCAGTCCCTACCTTGGCTGGATACAGATCAGAGACGATTACGTTCCTCCTGCGTGGACCAAGTTACAACATGTGCTTTTCAGCACAAGAACTGTGATTTTGCTGATTATAAGGACAAACTGGAGGTGTTGGCTGGCCACTTCAATGAGATAATGACTCCCTCGTTTTACTGCTATGCCATAGTGCAGGCTGTAACCACTAACCACACCAATGATCTGAGGCTACCCAGACAGAAACTGCCACAAGAGACTGCTCTGCAAGGAGAAAAATTCCCTTCCAGGTCTTCTGTACAGCAGGGATTACTCTTCCTAAACAGTCACCGCTGAGATGCCACTTGTGTAGGTTGCTGTAGGAAGGAAGTTGTGTCCTAATCACAGATCCTCTCTGTGATCAGATATCGATCAATGAGATAACCAAGCAGGTTTAAGTAATTTTGCTTTTAACAAGCTTTGAATGTTTTGGGCACTTAACTCTTACTGAAGAAGAGTTGCACCTTGGTCCCTTTAGAGTGTTGAGCACACCCTTCAACTTTTATGTATATTAGTAGGGAAAGGAAGTGTAGAGTGGTGTGCTATGCCAAGCAGAGGACGGGGAGAGTAGTTGCTGACACAGGATCCTCTTCTGTGCACAGCTAATCCATCTGTCTGAATTCTTATTGCAGCAGATAGGTAACCTTCCACTTCCCTTCTAAGGGTGGGCAGCTGCTGTTATCATTTGATCTCTGGGTCTTAATGCATGCAGTCATTTACTGGTGGTTAGTGCTCTGATAAAATTGATTTTTCCACTGTGATTTTAGAGGTGGAAAAAAATAAAGAAGTAAAAATAAGAAACCAAAGAAGTAACAGGAAGCACATTACTGAATGTTTACTCACAGGAGCAACAAATTAGAAACTGCTGTCAACTAATTTTGTGTTGCACAGAGAATGCAAGCATGTCCTCATATCCATTCCTGAGGGATGATGGGTTTGTTTCCATAAATATAATATAGCCTGCTCAAAGACAAGAATTTGCTAACGCTGTTGGGCAGGTATCTTAGAGAACTGAGCATCACAGCTAAATCTATTGACAATATGCTATAGGGCAACAGCCTGGAGAGTGAAGAACAGTAAATGGTCAGCCAAGTTACCCAGGTATAACTGCCCTGCCAGGTGATACCAGGAGCACAAAGGGACAGATCAGTGATACAGGCATTCTGGAACTGATTTGAACTTCAGAGTTGAGTGGTGGGTTGACCCTGACTGGATGCCAGGTGCACACCAAAGCTGCTCTATCACTCCCCTCCTCAAATGGACATGGGAGAGAAAATACAATGAAAGGCTCATGAGTTCAGGTAAGGGCAGGGAGAGATCACTCACCAATTATTTAACCTGGATGTCTGTAGAACTGTTTCTCTTGTATATTCTTATTCTTCCCTTCTTTTTCTGTTGTTGCTCCTGTGAAGGTTTTTCCACTCCTTCTTAACTAAGTTGTCCCAGAGGCTCTGCCACCAGCACTGGTAGGCTTGGCCTCGACCAGCAGAGCATCTGTCTTGGAGTATCTGGCATTGGTTCTGTTGGACACAGGGGAAGATGTAGCATCCCCCACACTACCCTACCAAAACGTTCCTGCAGAAACCAAATAGAACCTGGAAAACCAGAAACTAGTTTATGGCTCTTAGTCTTGTCAAGGAAACTTCTCCATCTACAGCAAGACTTTTAACAGGTCTCTCAGTGTATCTTCCTTACCCAGTGCAAAGCTATGCCAGATAGTTCAGGCGGCAAATGCAGTACAGCCCCCAAACGATCTGTTTAACTTTCTCCAAGTTAAATAGTTTTTGATGCCTACCCAGGCACCTTGCTCATCTCTTCATGACATTGTCCCTGCTCATTGCAGGGGGATTGGACTAGATGACCCTTAAAGGCCCCTTCCAAACCAAACTATTTCATGATTCTATGATTATATGATTGTGTTGTGCAGCACAAACATGTTTTTTACTGAGGGGGATAAGCATATGTGTCTGTGAGGACATGCTTGAGAAAGTTGGCAACTGATAGCTACCCATGATCCTTCCTCCCCAGGATGTTTTGGTTGTCTTCACCACTGAGATTTTGGAAAGTGAGCTAGTATTAACCACGTCCTGCTTCACTGCATCTTCCTCCCACTTTGTTGACTAGGCTTCACAGACATCTAAATCTGCACCGGTCTGTCATTCATTTACAGTGGCTCTCACTACTCTGAAGCTTTAGTGCCTATTCCAGGAATCACTACCTAGATATTAATGGGGGCACCCTCACCAGGACCTGCTGCTGCTCCCCATTGCTGCTCTCTGTGTACCCACACAAAGAAGTCTTGGCTCTATCTGCTTCCTCCTACAAAGAGGATCATCTGACAGATATGTTTCTTTCTCTCTCCCTCGAAGTATTCTTTATGCCCATGTTCAACTGACCTCACCAGTTTGTGTTTGGAGCCAGGATCACAACTCAGCTGGTAATACGTGGTACAGAAGTCTTGTTCTTTCTTTACTTCACAGGCATAATCTTCCTTTTGCTATTTCCAAGCTCAGTTTTTCCCAAAATACCTTTGACCATTGCTACCTGAAATGCTCAAGTGAGACCTGACCTAGCTAGTCATTTCATTCTACCTGCTGTCAGCAGAGATACTGCTCCTTGTCACCTTTTTTGTGTTTGTCAAAGCATATCTGCTCCCTGTTCAATCCAGAGTGCCAGTACTCAGTGTCCTGACTGTCAAGGCACACACCACAAGAACCATTTAGCAGATTACCTTAGTATCAAATGTACAAAGCCAGAATCCAACATGGTAATTGGCTTCTCAAATCGATGTTGGTTACATGAGGTTTGTGTAATCTGTTCCCTGTCTTCTCATCACTGGTGTGAAGTGCAGGCACAGGGTTAACATGCCCACAGGTAACCACTGCACTGTGTTTAACACTGAAGCACTGACTCTCCAGCCCCTCCTGAACCAGGGAAGGCCTCACACTAGTGAGGTGTTTAGACCTCTGCCCACTTCCAAGTGTGTGGATAATCTTAAAGATATTTTTCAGTCTGATTACAAGATACAGTTGGGCCAATACATCAGCTGCCACAGGTAACTTCTCCTGTACACTGGCACCTGCCTTTCCCTCCTGGTGACTGTCTTAGCTTGGCAAAACAACAGAAACATGGTCATTCTCTTTCTTTGTTGTTTTATGCTGTGTTTTGTTGGTTTGTTTGTTTTTTCATTTTTGATTTTTTTTTTTTTTTAAGCGAGGAATTTCTCCCGTGTTTACCAAACCAACCCTTTCATGGGTCAGGCAAAAGCCAGCAAAAAGAGCCCAGACTTTGATCCTAAATACAGTTGAGTCCACTCCTTGTGCTTGTGGAACAAGGGTTCTTCTTGGTGAGAATTGTCACTCCCTTCCACAACCAGGAGGGAAGGTCTCACCCACACAGGTGAAGTTTGTCCACACTAACCCCCAGTGACATGCAAAGTCTGGAAAGGATCCCCTAGTCGTCACACTGTTTCTGGAGGGAAAATGATGTCTTCCTGGCAGGACATTACGTGTCATGTGTGCCAGTCATGCCTGGGTTGCCCTGCTGGAGCTGGCACACAGGGCAGCCCGTGCTTCAGAGACACCTTTCAGCCTGTCCAACAGAAAGAGAATTCTGCTACATTGACATTGAGACTGGCATTCACTGCCAAACCAGGTCTCTGAGGATATCTTCATCACCCAGCTCCACAATGGGATGTGTTCCTCATGATCAAGATCACACAGCAACCTACCATCAGCCAGGGTGCGTCCAGGGGAGGATTTTCCATTTTTCATTTTGACGTATACAGGAGTTACATGACGCAAACTTTACTTACTGTCTTTTGTGAGGACGGAGGGAAAATCAGCTTCCCTGCCATGAGGGTTTCAGCCTTCATGGCTGAAAAAGAGAAAGATGTCATGACACTTGCCATAGCAAATGCAGACAGCAGGACCAGAGGTGTTTGTTCTCCTTCAGATGCTGCAAGACCTATCTGATCAACCTGACCCCCACCACCTCTGGATCTAAGCTGGCTTGTACCCTTGTTAAAGAATCCTTGCTGTTAATACTTCAGTAGGACTAAAACAGGCAAGTAGCTTTCACTAATATGGGATTTTTGCTGCACTTTTCCCAGTTATTCTATGTCATGAACACCATGCCTCAGCTGTGCCAGAGAAAGAGACGGACTCCCACCAGTTGAGCTCAGCCAGAAGGTTCCTGGACATCCTGAAGTGATAATGTGTGGTCTGTTAAAGAATTTCATACAGTCAAATACAAAAGAAAAGCTTGCACTGTGATGCCTCACTTAGTTGTATTACTGAAGAGAAACTGTAGAGAAGCTACACTGTAGTTACTAGATCTGTATCCTCTGCTGTTCAGATGCTACTGCCCCATAACCCTAAGCTACCCCTCAGAATTCTGAATTTCCCTCGGCTCTACAGAAGTGGAACCAATGGCAAGATTAATGATTCAAATCCCAGATTCTTGTTAAGGTATGGTATTGCAACAGTAATTTGTCACCTTGAGGGTTCCTCATCATCTGACTCAGCTGTGAAGTTTCAGTACTCAGGTAGACTCTTAGTGCAAGAGGCTGGTAAGTAAGGGAAAGGTTGAACTTGCAAACTTCCCCTTCTTCTCAGATGTGCCACCCTACAAGGCTGAGAGAGAGCAACCAGCAGCTGCAGAGAAGCCCTTGAGCACATAATGTAGAACTGTAATGTTCTCACTTTGCCTGGTTAAATGAAACGGAAGGTGAATGTGAGGCTGGTCCAGTCTGAGACAAAAGGTGTGTGAAAAGAGTCAGTATTTTTGCAGTTCTCCCTGAAGGCTTTTTATGACTTAGAAGTAACTTTTCTTTACACTAATTTTCCTTTTCCATCACAGCTGAGTGCAACAAAGACTGTAAAAGGCAAAACAGAATGTTAGACTGAAAGATCTTTAGAAGAAACAAGAGACTTGTGGTTAAAAATTATTTTGAGCTTCTACTGAGGAAGATGCCTCCTCACTGAAGGCAGCACAAAGTTTTATATTTAAAAGCTCCCATTTGATTGTAAGTTAATCAAAAAGCTGCTGCTTGAATAAAGAAGAAAGAAGCTCCTCTAGAGTTCAGTTGCTATAAGTCATGAACTAAGGATGCTTTTTTTTGGAGAGAGCCTAAGGGAATTTCTGATGAAGTTAAAATCTTATTATTCTAATAATTGGAAAATACTATAATCACTGGAAAATACTAGACTTGTGTATTTTAATAGTCACAAATGCAGAGATTTCTCACTGCCTACAACTTTATCTTGTTATATCTGAGGTGGCAACATCCTACTCTAAATGTCTTTCATCTTCTCTCTGCACTCCTGCAAGGCCCAGGGTGGTTTTCAGTCTGTGTTAGAGTATCTTAGCATCCAACTCACACTGAGCCTTTGATGCTGTCATTGACAGCAGCTTCTTCATGGGCCAGTTGCCAACCTGCTCTCTCAAGCAGGAATTCTTCTTTTCCTATACCACTCAAAAGCTTTGAACTTCAGACTAGAGTCTGAAGCACTGCCCCCGCATTAAGACATTTAAGCCCATCTCTGAGGTGCCCAATTCTGCCTCACAGCCCCTCCCGAAAGTTTAACTGCCCAGTCTGCCTGGTTCCAGCATCTCTTCCCACTACATAACACCTTTAATGTACCACCACAAGTGCAGACTCCCTTTGCTGAACTCTTCAGGACCTACACAGTGTTGTTCTTAAGGTGAAAACCAAATCTGCTTGATTTGAAGGCAATCCAAGCATTTTCTTCCAAGTCACTGGAAGACCAGTAAATATATTAGTGAGGCCTCCCACTCACATACAGAAGTGTGTTGAACTGTCTTTACTCCCATCAGGTGCCTGTTGTCTCTTTCTCCCCTCTGACTTGCTCTAACAGCTCAGATCAACACCAGAGTGGCTTTTGTTTGCTTCTGAGCAATAGCACTGCTGTCTCCTCAGACCCAAATCAGTCATGGGATTTTTTTCAAGCAACCATTGTGTGGTGTGCTTAGAGTGGCAGAGTTCCCAGTTTGGCAAGCTTCAGGACTAATGAAAGCAGAAGGCTTTTCTGAGAACAGAGGTTTTTACCTTTTCACAAAGCACTAAACTAATGGAAAGGAAGAATAGCCCAACTTCTTACTAACACCAAAGCGTTGGTAAATTCTACATTACGTGAGACTTTTCAGCACTGTCACATCTTTGAGATGGAACCCTAAATGCTATTAAACATCATATTTCTTAAAATAAAGCCCACTGTTCACTAATGGTCATTTAAAATTAGTGCCCCACACTGGTTTCAAATGAAACCCTCAGGTTAAGAGAAAAAGCCAGGGAAGGAAAGGGGCAGCCATTCTCAGGAAAGGAGTCTGTCTTTAGCTGCGCGATTAGCCTGTCACAGCTCAGCTTCTGCTCTCCTATACTATGGGAACAAGGGAGGGAGAAAATAAGCTCCAGACACTTAGGTTTGCTCGATTTGAGTGATCTCTTTTATGTTGCTGTTGAAAAGTTTGTCTCAATTCCCTTCTCCAACTCCTCAAAGCAGAGAGAATCAAGTAAATATAAAACGATCCATTAGCAGAATTTGGTTGTACCATACAGGAAAAAAAAAGCAGGCAACCTGAACAAAAGAGCATTAGCAACAAGAAAATGTATAGATACTATTTATTGTAAAAGACCATGCAACTGGACAGTGTTCAGTTTGCTTCCCATGACCAACAGATCCTTTTATTATAAAACAGCATAAGTCAGGATGCATCCATTTTATTTTAATTCAAAGTCCTTACGAGCAAACTACGTTGAGAGATGAGAAAATGAAAAAGAAAAAGGCTGTTCTGCAAGATTTCCTGTTCTGTGATGCATGGGCAATTGGCCTACATTTGTGACCCCATTTTTCTTTCGGGTTTGTAGCTGTACTGCAGAGTCTCGATCCTTTGATTCAAGCCTGAAGAGTGGGAATGGCCAATGCTGGATACAGACTGAGTCTAAATGAGGTGCACGGCTCCCTAACCCACAAGCTTTCTTGATTCCACACGGCTCTAAGCCTGAACCAGACCTTAAATGCTGCTCTTCAGCAAAGGCAGACACGTGAACGGCGCTCCAGCTCGGCAGGGCCGGAGCCCCGGGCGGGTGCGGCTGTGGTGGGGAACGTGGTGGGGCACAGCAAGGGGAGCTCTGCCGCTCTGCTCCCACCACTGACACGCCGGAGGGGAGGCACTGACATTGCCGGAGCTGCCCACAAAAACCATGCCTTTCACAGGCTCTGTACATGGTTTGTGCTGCCAGAGCTGCAGGGTTACGAGGTGTTACTGTACACGAAAAACAGCGGGCCAGAGTGGTGGGATTACATCGTCTATGTGAGCTGCGACAGGGACGCATCTATTAATCTTTTCCCAACAGATTTTCTAGCACATTCCCTACACCAGGCCACAGCCAAAACTAAAGTCCACCGTCGGAATTTTTGTTTACAAATGGGATTACGACTTTCTGCTTCAAAACCAGAGTGCTCCTCACAGTTCATCTCTAGCGTGACGCTGTTATTTCTTCCGATTTTTAAACTCAAATTAAACCTTGTATCTGCTTCTCACTGCTCTAAACTGCCCAGGTTGGCCTCTTTCACTGTCAAGAACACAGCCACATGCCCCAGGGAAGGGAGATCAGCTTCGGACATCCCTTGTCAGTGCAAAGGGATTTTCCTGCACCAAGCCACGGCTCTTGTGTGGCTGCCAGCACTCTTACTCCGTCAATCAGTTCCACATAACTTGCTCTCTGCTACCACCCACTGCCTTCTCAGCTTCACTGTTATTTGGGCTAGTCTCATTCATGTCTATGTGCTTGATCTAATTTGCTTCGTATAAACTGGATTGACTTGGGTTCTTTCAAAGTGGTACTTGGCAATGATTCTGCATATATTTTTGTACCTCTCTGGGCTCCTTTGCATTTTTCCGCAGTTTATCTTAATACATTTTGATATTTAATACAAAAGGAGCATGCATGCAAGGAATCAGTGCAGAAGAGCTTCTATGCATTAACATCACACCTGTTTCCTACTGTAGCTTCCCAGGCTAGATGAGACCTACAGCCTTGGTGCATTCATTCTTTTGACTGGCACTTTCAACTCCTTCAAATTAAGTACCATCAAATTAGCACACTTACTGAAACCAGAAACTAGAGAGAGAGAAAGTATCCATTAATTTTAACTCCTCTTTAATGGAAGAAGACCACCAGAATTTGCCTTAATTTTCTCTGAGATCATCAGATTTCTAATGTCAGCACCTCTCCGCATCTGTGACCACACCTTAAAGAAACCTGCAGTGCCAAAAGCTGCTCAAAATTCAAACTTTCTTTCAAAGTTTCTGTTCAGGTGCCAAATCAAATTTCACTAGGGCTTAATTAATTTAGTCTACTGAGTGAATGTAACTAAAAAACATCAGGTTTGCAGTGCTAACATTAACTATAGCTACTGTATGTGTGTGTTGCTTTTTAATGGCAGAATCTAAAAATTAAATCTGTTATTTAATCCTTAAAGAATTCTTTTAAATTTCATATTTCTCCCATTAATATGCATTAAACTATGTAGTTTAAGTGTACATAATTCCCATATCCAGGATTGCTTTAGTCTCTGAAAACTAGAACTTATATTTTGTAATTTCATCTTGGCTTGCTTGGAATGCTCTGAACTACTTATCTTTCAATTTTATCAGTTTCCTTTTAATGAACAGAGCAGAGACCTCCTATTTTGCAGTTCAAAGGAGATGAAGAAAACATCAGTCAACACATCAGCCACCTAAGCACCATAAAGGTGCTTTTCTCATAAAGATTCCTGGAATAATTTTGTAAAGCCCAGCCTCTGTCAAACATTTCTAGGTAGCCAAATATCACATTAATTTCAAGCAAATGTATGCTTCTAGATTTTGCCTAAATTCATCCCTAATTTATCCACAAGCCAGAATTACTTAAGAATGTTTTAAGCATTTTATTCATGTTTAGAAAGGACTGGAAAGAATTTTCAGGGAGAGCAGACAGCGCTGTCAGGGGTAGCATGGCCAGACCCACCGCAGTCTGTTAATGAACAGCTGCACCCTTTTCCCTCTCTTTGCCCACACTTCTTCCCCCAAACCACCATGATCCCTCCCTTCTTCCTCTTTGGTTCTGGCTCTAGATATCCTAGAACAGGACATACGCAACCCCCCATAGTCTTCCCTGACATCCCACCATCAGCCCACATCTCTGTAGGTCACTCAGGCCATGAGGTGACCCAGGGGCTTGCCTGGGGGCCTGCGGGCTGGCACCTCTCCTGAGATGGCCCAGGAGAGACAGTGAGGGGGATTTCAGCTTCAGCAGCTCCAGTCCAGTATTGGGTTTGCCCTTGCCCTTGCTCCTCTACACTTGGAAGAGTTGAGCCTTAATCCTACAACCCAACATTCACCTACACAAAAGCCGGCAGACTGCACTGTCACCTGTGCTCGCACAGCGTTTCCCAGCTGCGTTTCAGCTCCTGGCCGGGCAGCGCTCCCTCAGCACGAGGCTCATTGCCACTTGCAGGTTCTGAGGGGCTTGCTGATCTGGGTGGGCTAAAAAGCAATTCTGCCACAATGACCTAAGTCAAAACTGTATCTGGAAAGACTGCTCTGCCACACACCAGCCTTTTCCCAACAGTTCCCCTTGGCACATGCCCTGCAGGACACCTGTCAGCCAAGACAGACCATGCTGAGAGCAACAGGTGGAAACTTTCCCATTTCAGAGGAAAAAAAGCTGAAGCTTTGCTATGAAGGTGCATGTGATACTTTTACAGGGGAACTGTGTGAATGACCTGATTTTAGTACCTCGCATCTGTTGTGGTTTACCCACAGTACAGAGCAACTGAAACAAAACACTGAAGGTTCTTAAGAAACTGAAAAACAACTTTCAGAAACCTTACACCTTGATTCTGAACTTCGTTCCAAGAGTAAGGATCAGCTGTAGTTATTCACACAGTACATTCAATTATGTTCTAAGTCCATGTTTCCTAAGAGATTTCTTGAAGAACCTAAGATTTTAAACCTTACAGTAATGTTAAATTACCATATTTGCAAATCTTGGCCTTTGTCCATGGGACAGTTAGCAAGTACATAGACACCTGCACCGTTAAACTGTGACAAAACTATTTCTACATACAAACAGGGAAGTTTGCATGCACAGAGGCAGCCAGATGGAGTCTGTCTATCCCCATAATAACTAGTCTTCCATATAAAGGTCTATTTTGGTAGAATCATGTAATAATTTAGGTTGAAAGGGCTTCATGGAGGTCCAGGCTCCTACTCAAAGCAACCTAATTTCAACGCTAGATCAGGTGGGTCTGGGTCTGTCCGTTTGAATTTTGAAAATTTCCAGTGATGGAGAATTCACAGTCTCTCTGGGTATCTGCTCTAAGTCCCAGACCATTTTCATGGTGATTTTTTAAGATTTTATTTCATGTATGCAGCTGGAATTTCTCTCAATGCTGTTTTCCTTTTACTGGGCACCTCTAGGAAGAGTACAGGTCTCTTTTCCCCTGTAAGCACAGAAGTTCAGTTTAGCCAGCCAACTTTACCTTCTCTTCTGCAGGCAGAAGAGTCCCAGCTCTTCCATGATCACATGCTCCAGCCCCATCACCATCCTGTGGCTCCTCTACTGGGCTCTATTTTGTTGGCACCTCCTGTACTGGGGGAGCCCAGCCGAGCACAATACTCCAGGGATTGGTCTGACAAGGAAGGGGATAGAGGGGAGATAACCCCTTTCCTCAGCCTGCACACAGACCCATGCTTCCAGGTTTTCACTCATCACAGCTGCCCCCAGGCTCTTTTCTGCAAAGTTGCTTTTTATCCAGCCTATCTGCCCACAATTTGGCTTCAGAGATGTTTTGGGAGATTTTGGCATCTCTTCTGTAGAGGGTTTAGCTTCAATATCAATGAGATCACTTACAAATCTACCAAAACTGCATCTCTTGCAATACAGTTCAATATCTCTTGGCTCTACCTTACAAGGAAAACATCAAACCAAAGGACCTGCCAAAAGAGATGCATCTGGCACCACGAAGTGCTGCAGTCATCTTGCCAAAATTTAATTCCTGCTGCCTACACAACACTAAAAGTAGAAGTTTGTTAGCTTTTTATCTACAAATACCCATGGATGCATTCTTTTTCCTGAAGAGAAGGCTGCACTTCGCAGATAGTATTTCATCAGTGAAAATTACTACAATAAAAATCAAACAAAGTAGTAAATCCCATCTTTACCATCATCACCTAATCATCAACTGTTTCAGCTGTCTGAGGAGCTGGCTGTATTGTCTATATATTGTCAAAAGTCTAAAGCTGATAGTGATTTTATTATAGCTGGGGAAAACATCACTTATAAGGAAAAATTTTATCAGATGTGTTGTGGTTCTTCCATTACTTAAAAAAAAAAAAAAAAGAGATGGAATGCAATAACTTAACTAAAAAAAAAAGACAGGTATCATTTTTAGAATCCATCCTTATTACAAGAGCCATACTAACGGTATGAAATTGTCAGCAATAGTCTAGTCTTTACATTTTGACTTCTGAAAAACCACAGGATTTGTTAAAAAAATTACAGAGAGCATTTAACAAAATAGAGTACTTCTAACCAGACCTAGTTGATACAGAACTGCACAGAGCAGTCATCAGTGCCTCTCTCAGATACTTGCTTCCTTGCTCACAGAAACGTTCCCATTTCTTATGACAGGGCTCTGATTGCTAATTCTAACACATCTGAGGTGGGGTACTCAACTACATCAGGTCCTTTAGGGAAAAGTCAAATGTGAAATACTAGACAATGTGGTCTGAAATGTACAGTGAAACAAGCATTCAAGAGAGGTTAACTTGTCACTCATGTTTAAATACCTCTAACAATGGTAAACAAGACAAAATTTTGCCAATCAAGATTGTTATTTTTTTTTCCTTTGTTGAATCATAAACCATTTGACAACTTGGGCTGATACCCAGTAACCTAACTCTGTGAAGTCTTAACCAGATTCATCATAGGAATTGCAAGATCCCCTGGGCTCAAAAGAATTCTCAGTTGCAGACTGGACTATGAAAAAAAAGAATTTTTCATGAAAACCTCTCAAATCCCACAGAACTTCCTTAGTTTATCTGAATGTTAAGATTTCTGGTTCAAGAAGCCTCATAAACACAATTTAGCCAGCACAATAGCTTTATTTTACAATTTGAATTATTATACACAATTCAGTAAAAGCTCACAGGAGGAACACCATGGAGACTTACCACTTTTTGGTATTTCCTTCAGTTAGAGCCAAAGTGCAAGGTCTCCAATTAACTCCCAAGGTAAGAGAATAATACTTGGCTGTTAACACAAGTCATGTTAACACTTAAAATATCTAATTAGTTATTGAAAAGGCCACATCCTCAAATGCAATTAGAAATATTTTAATAAACTGTTTATTTCTTTTGGTATGATACATCGCAACATATCCTACAGCTAACAGGTAATGGAATATCATGTTTTCCCAAGGCATGTAAAAAAGCAAACAACACTGCCTCTGCATTATTCCATACACCTTAAAAATGAATGCCAGAAAACAACTGTTCACAGGTGTTCATGTGGAATTTTATTTCCTTTAGACATGCTGATGCTCTTCTTAAAAAAAAGAAAAAGGAAAAATGAAAGTAAAAAAAAAAATGGGGGGAAGCAAAAGAAGAAAAAAACAACCCAAACTTTTCAGATATAGTATCTTGAGGCACAGGTTCCCCTACTCATAAGTGAATTTTTTACACAGGTTAGATCATATGTTACAACATTGTTTCTATTATGGCACATTGACTTTTTGGGGTGAAAAAAATTTCCTCTGTGTTCAGCTGCTACAATATGGCACAAAGTTAAAAGTTAACGCAATGACTAAATACTCTGATGCTTTTTTGCTGGCTATTTTGGGGTGCACATAAATAAAAGGCACACTTTTTCTGTCTCCTCTCAAATCATTTATGTAACATACAAGCTTAACTTCCCAGCACTGCTCCAGGCCTGCTGGCCCAGTGCAAAAAAAAATTAAGTCAGCTTCCAGTGCTAGTAGGAGCTTCATATGCTTAACCAATGGCTTTAGTTTAGCATGCTACTTCCACTGTGGTGACTGCTGATGACAGGCCAACAGTGTTCCTGAAAATGAAAATTACGAAGCCTAAAAAAAGAAACAAAGTTAAAATTAAATTATTTATATTCACTTACATGTCTATTTTCCAAATGTGTTAACAATGTTCAGAAAGTGCACATTTTGAAGTCTTGTTTCAGTATTACAAATGTCCATGACCTATACATCACAGCAGCGCCGCTTGCCACAGTATCCTTAAAGAACTGTCAATGTTTCCATGACTGACCCTGGTTTGCAAGAGTATCAGGAAAATACAAGAATTTGCTCTTAACTAGAATTTAGTGTCCATAACAGTATTTTTAAATATTTGCAGTTAATTCTATACAGCAGTCAGAATCTGAAAAGCAGAAGGTGAGTAGTTTCACTTTTTGGCGCTCATTTTTAATTAAAAAATATTTTCAACAATGAAAGTGATCTTACAGCACAGAAGGAGTTCTCAATAATAAAAGTTCCACAAAGCATTAACACACTTAAAAACTTAACAAAAACCCATAAGATTTAGTTAATGATTTGTGAATCCTTACAAAATTACTTTTCGTGATTTAACAACAGATAACATTGATGAAATCATATATAAAAACAGCTTAGGTCTTAACATCAATGGTCTGACAAACATATTTAAACAAGAATATTCTGAGTGCTAAATTTAGCTTCTAATTATAGCTAAATTTAGATTTAAGAGTTTAGCTACTCTCAATTTAATATGTCTTTAAAAAAGCTAACGTCCAACTTTTGGAAGAGTCTGTAAAACAGCAGTTTCAAGTAAGTCTGGAGTAATTAGGTCTTGTGGCTATAGTTACCATAAATATGTACTGCATGCTGACTTGACAACATTGTGTTAAAAGAAGTGTGAGTTGAACCACTACCTTTGAAGGTTCTTGCTTTGGTTATCTTTAAAAAAAATCAGACTGTTAAAATAACAGTGCAAGTTCACTATAAAGCCACTCACATGCCTCTTTCTCCATGTTCTCTTATCAGCTGGTTTTTATTATGCCCACTGCCAGCAGTGGACATTCTGCTTGGAAAATCCACCTCCTGCTGTGAAAGGTCTGGCTGAACAAAATGAAGAAAGTAAATGTGATATCAGACAAATTATCTTTCTTATTAAGAATATTTAAAAGCCTTCTTCACCTACAGTCTTTTTGAGACTCAAGGCACAAATACAGGGAGTGGACATTCCAGCAAAAGGTGATTGTCTGAAATTCATAGTCCACAGCACACAGCATTCTTCTAATCCAGCAGAACTAAAGATTTTTGCTGTCCAATTCTATGCCACGTCTTCTAGATAATCTGCAACATCACTTAACTGAGAAATGGTAAGGTCTTGCGTGATGCTTTCGAGCTAGAAAATAAAGGAAATTGCAAATTCAGAAATCACAAAAATAATAAGTCTTATGACATGTATTTCTTAATATACTTTCATATACCTTTTGGCCTCAACCTGTCTCAGTGAGATTTCATGACCCTTTTGGAGGTGCTCAGACAGATCTTGAGATACTGGGGTAAACTTTCGTATGCTGAGTACTGGACCAGCCTCAAATACATTTTACATGCCTAGAAAGGCACAGTGAATTGTGCTGCTGAACAATTGTGGGGCTTTTGTTTTGTTGGTTTTCTTTTCATCAATATAGCATCTAACTTAGCAGGGATACTAAGTGTAAAGAACAGAATGTAACAAATGATACAACCTTAACATAGAACTTAGGATAATGGCACCTTCCTTCACAGAAGGTTAAAAACAAAGTCAAGACAAGATCAGAAGAACATAAAGAACAGCAATTTAAAAATAATCATACTTTGTCACTGGCATTTGACTCTTCTGTTCCCACAGAAATTTCGTCTATTTCTTCACCAATACTGATATCACTTTTTTCTGAGCGATGACTGGCACTACCAAGAAAGAAAATCATAAGCACAGAAATAAAACTTCCTTATCAGACATCTGGGTATGACTTTACACCTGACACTTGATTGCAATTTCACTTCCTAGCAAGTTAAACTCCAAAATAAGTAAAGGCTTTCTACCTACATGAAGCCACGATAAATACTGAGAAATACTTCGGCTTCAATCACGCAGTTTACAACACCAATACCTTCACATCATAAGCGTGAGGTTGTCAAATATTTACTACTGACTACTCATGATACTTCGATTTCCAGTTGAATATCTCAGCATAGAACATAATCACTGACTAATTGTTTTAATTGTTAACATTATTAAGTTCATGGCTCAGGAAAAAAAAAAAAACAAACCTCAAACCCCTTCCACAAAAAACTCAACAGTGTATCTTCTTAAAGTTAGCAGTAGATTTTTAAGGAACTCATTGCCCCTATACAAAATGGGATCTGATTTGTTTTGGTGTTTTTTTTAACCTGTAACTGAATCATCTATTAAAATAGCAAACTAAAGCTTAAAGGAGTTCAGAAATACTGTCAGATTCCAGTGATAGTAACTGTCTGATATATTACGAAATTCAAATATGCTAGTGAATATGCTTATAATGCATAAAATACTATCCTACTGCGGTATCATCCTTCTCTTACCTGTTGAAGTCATCAGCATATTCATCATCATCTCCATTTCCTAAATAAGTTTTAAAAGTTATTAATAAAACAAGTTTTCTCTTCAGGAAACACAAACCCAGAATCTGTTCCTGCACCAAAATACATCATTTCATGATCAGCACAAGTAGGAGTAAATTAAATTACTTATGCAGATTAGAAAGATTACTTCTTATGTTTTTCATTAATTAATCTCAATATTGTTAACAAAAACTGTTTCAAAACCGAACATATGTTTTCAGGACATTTGTTTTTTCAACATGCTGTTGAATACAAGACTTAAATACTTGGGAGCTCTATTTTGAGAGAATTCTTTCATCACACCTTCTTCATGTTGCACCCAAAGCTTACAAGGCAACTTTCAAAGGTGTGGAGGGCAAATAAAGATACCACTGAAAATCAGTAATACTTATCAAGCTATCTTTTACCACAAATATAAACCCACTCTTTTCGTAGACACCTCAACAACAAAATTCATCACTTGGTATCAGTAAATGCATGCATAGAAGGATTCAAATTTTTGCTCCATGTGTAAAATATTAATCCACAAGACAGCAGTTTTCTGTATTTCTGTAGATCACATCTTGCTCTTAACTACATTAAGCTTCACAATGGTGTTAAACAGAATGACATTTGTAAAAGCTGAAGATTCTAGTTCAATATGTGTATTTGAGTAGCTCAGATTCCTCTAAGAAGCTTGGCCAGAATTTATCAATTCTGGCCAACCAAAACTATCAGAGCTTCCTCATGTTTAGCAGTTACTTGCCTAATTCTAGTGATCCCAGCTTTGCATTCACCAACCGCAGGTCTTTCAAGACAGAGTTTCTATCCAAATCTGTGAACAAAAGCATTTATGTCAGAAATTTGACTTGTGGCTCTTCAATAAGATCCCACTTACACATACCAATCCACCATTTATAACAACTGTTCTTTTATAACAACCTTATGTGCTTTTAAGGTATAGAACGGCAATATGATATTAAATTTTCAGATCTGAACTCTGATAATATTTAAAAATTTGAGGAGTAAACAGGGATAATCTCCCAGTACTCAGGGATTTACAATATGAAAGCAAATACCTCTAAAGAACTGGTACAAATAATTTAAGATAATACAAAGGAGTAAGTCAATTTCAATTAAAAACTGAGCAGTAGAATTATATACTCCTAAAAACTGCACACAGAAAAAGGAATGTAGATACGTATTTCACACTCCAAAACATCAAATCCCCCAGCAGTAGCACGATATATCCAAACCAGAATGCAATCACCCACTGAGCACCACTGTAAAGCATACTACAACCAGAAGGGGGCCACATACTCTGTCACTTTTCTATCTAAACATGTAACTCATTCATTTCATTACAGGAAATAGTTTCTACAATCATGAAAACACAAGAACGTATGAAAACTTACTATCAGACTCCTTTAGCAAAGGTGCCCCAGTGAGGGAGCTTAACCCACTTTTTAGAGGCGGTGCATCAGAAAGGGATGCCAGACCTCCTGCTTTATTAGCTTCTCTTTTCCTGTAACACACCAAATAAATAAGCACTCCACAGAGCTGTAAACGTGCATGGTTACTTTCTTTTCTATTATTAAATCATCCTAAAACTAGAACAACAATACTACAGCAAAAAAAGAGCAAGAGGAAAGGTCTATTCATTCTGCAACCTTAAAAGCAGTAGGCAGTTCACTGGCACAAGTGTCAAGCACAACATTCACTGACAAAGTAACTTTCTCAGCCATGCAAAGACTTCTGCCTGTCTTCTCTCACAGACAGAGCACCTTCATCAGTTTCACTATTTTTGTCAAGGGACCTTTCATCATCCCCACAGGTAAAAGGAGGCAAAAGAAGAAAGATTCAGATACAAATCAGTACTTATTTTAGTTCGTTTTACATCTAAAAGAGATTAGGTCTGATGAAGCTATTAATTCTAAGAGAAGTCACTTCCCAGAATGAGAACCTTTTGGTTATAGGAAGATAGATCTCTTCATATGTTAAAGTTCACTTGGCTACTACCTAGTTCAAATCCTACTTGCAAATACAGGATGAAGAAACACAAATTAAGAGACCAAGATTTCCACATTCTGTATTTCAAGAACTGTTTGCTATTGTGATTCCATTCCTATTAATAATGGACAACATTTGAATCATTCACTATATCTAAATCACCAGAATATCATGTGCAACGTCACACATTAAAATGCTTCAAAATTTTGAACAATGGGTCAGAGACCTGGAGATAATGAGCACCTGGATCATCCCTCACACTGCCATCAGTAACTGCTTGCTCCTTTCCTCTCCAGTGAACCCATCTTAAGGGACGGGCAAGACTTCCATAAGGAAATTACCTATCTGCAAAGCAAGCAATGCTGGCACCTCTCCTACTTACTTACTCCTTGGGACTCGAGCACACCAGCACAACGTACCACAAAGGGATTTCACCTGAAGAATATGGGGGTTTTTGTCCTCTAGAGGAGTTGTCAGGAAGGTAGAAATGAAGGATTCAGCAGAGAGAGCTCAGTTACAAACAGATTCTAGCTCACTTGTTGTTAACATATTCATCAAATCTTAGGGGATGCTACTAGAATAGGTTCATCACAGTAACATAATGTGCTACAAATTACTACTTGGTGGACTGTGACTCTACTACAGACATAATTTGGAAATAACCTTTTCTGTAGGGAGTTTCTCTACTAGGAAAAAAATCCTTACTTTACTAAATAATTAAAGAGTGTCTTTCTTGGATGGTCATTCAAAAGAAATCCAGTTCACCAAGTTTCGAAGTAAATTTTCCTTCCTGTTATATGAAAATGCTCAAACAGTAAGAAATTAGTAAATATTATTACTATGCAGAAGTTCTTCCAGAATTTTTTGGTTTTCCCAACTTATCATTTAGACCACCTGCTACAATGGTTGCTTTGGTTAAAAGCTAGTTAAATGAGCCCTTGAGTAAGGAGGAGTAAATGCACTCACATGCAGTTTTAACCTTGATATTAACAATAAGAAAAAGAGAAAAGAAATACCATACTAGAGTTATTTGTAACACAATATTTTCTAGAGAAAAATCACTGCTCTTTGAGGGAAAAAAAATCTACTACAGCTAAATATATCCAACAAAAGCAGTACTAAAAATTAACTTTCACAAAGAGTCCATTAATTTACTAAAAGAGACCTGGTTTATCTGACATGATTACTTTGTGCTGTACCAGAAGGATCTTCCACTAAGAGAAAGCATTTACTGTAGCAATAACACAAAAAAGCTTACGCTGCTCTGCCCACTATCAATGTGGCTGGAGGGAAAAGCCAACTGCCAAACTGATTTACAAAAGATACTGCAGCCTCTTCTTAATGTCTGCTAAGCTGGAGTAATTCTCTGATTACTTGAGCAGAGCAAAAGAACACCATGAAATGATCTTGCAGCATTTCTCAACTGTGATAATTAAGCTAAGCTTCAAGATTAACATAATGCAAAGATAGGTTTTTCAGTTTTATAACAAAGCTATTGTATAGTTCAGTCACTAGTTCTTGTTTCAAATGGCAGTTTTCAGTCATCAGATTTCACAGATGAACAAAAAACATGATTCGGCTGCAACTGCAAATTGGCATATGGAGAAGTAACAACTCTTCACTGAAAACAGAACTGCACACAAAAGGTGTTGTAATGTGAAGAGGAAACTCAGCTGTGAGAAAACTTTCCTTATGATTACAGTCTATGGAGCCAGTTTAGACTGCTTTTTGTATTCCTTACAAAGCTGCACAGATACTGACAGAACTATCCCTGTCATTGTCCACTTTCTTTAGTACAGATCACCACTGCAGCTCTCTTGCAAGAAACACTGATGTCTGTGTCTCACATATGTTCATTCCACCAAAGAAACAGGATGGGGACATTAGATACCCTAACTGATGCACCTTAAAATGATACAGGCTTTTCCACTCATTGTACGTCAAAGAGATCCCAGAGGAAACTGCACAGAATCAAATCATGGAATAGAACAGATTCAGAGAAATGAGTATTTCAGAGACAAAATGTTACAGATCTAAACACTTACAAGTGCAAATAATCAAAGAACAACTGGCTCTCAAAGGTCTGCAAGCACAGAGAGGGCGAAATAAACCACGTATTAAGTAGAACATTCATGTTACCTACCAGCCATAAGTTCTTTCTGGTTTGGGTATAGGGTCATCAAAGAAAGAATCTCCCTCCACATCATCTTCATCCACAACTGCATCACTTTTTTCTTTGGTATTCAAGTCTTTGTTTTCTAGTTGAGGATCTAGTTTTGTTTCATTAGGCAGAAAATGAATACTTCTTTTGCTTGTTTCCCCTGATGAGACACTTGTATCACTCTGAGTGTTTTCAGCAGCCTTGAAAGACAAAGATAAAGAAGTGGGTATTTATGAGACGTAATACTCTAAGTGGTAGTATAAATACACAACACATAATATACACCTTGCATCACTTTTTAAAATATTAGCTCAAATTCCTGTGAAGTATTAATAATTTTATTAGTATAATCAAGAATCACACAAGAAAAAAGCTGTTTTATCACTTCTAAAAACGGGGCCATTAAAAACTTGTTCCATCCTGTGCATTACTATGCTACCCATATCAGTTCTATTATAAAAGGAAACCATTTTAAAAGATCTTGGTTATCAAATAAAGAAATCTGCAGACAGACTGATTCTTACGCTTTCTTCATGTTATTTTGCAACTCATCTATGTACAAAGGGTCTTAGTTATAGACATTGTCTTCAGAAAAAAGCAATTTAAACCAATGCAAATTACTCTTCCATATTAAATGGTAACCTCTGCAATATAGTATTAGATTTTAAAGTAATAAGCATAAGAAAACTGCATTTACTGACACATTCTCTCTTCAAATACTAAAACAAAAAATGACAAAAGTGAGACTTGAAAAATGCGTAACTTTCAGTCACTTTACCATGCTTATGGCTCAGACCTACAGTCTAGAATGTAAGGACAATTCCATATGCTAACTTTAAAGTCAAGTCTTAAAACTCAAGTTGTACCTTAGCATGGCTTTGTGGCTCAAAGAACAATATTCAAATTTACCTACATAATAAAGTTGCTGTGAAAGAAAAATATTTTTATTTTTTTTTAAATGGTACTTTTCTACCTAGCAAGGAGTACTGCTATTTTTATCTTCTCCTAGACTTATTAAAATTAAGCCAGCAAGGCATTTATTATAGTAGCTTCATTTCTACAAACTAATAGCAGCACAGTTTTGAAACAAAACCAAAAGTATTATTTAACCCAGGTAGCCAATATGCGTGTAGGTTGTACTGTGCCAAGTATTTCTTTATCAGTCATTAACTTTCATTCATAAGGTTGAAGTAAAATTTTCAAACTATAGGCCATGGAAGTTAAAATTATCTGGATAGGTCTTTTTCATACCAAGCCTATTTTATCTCACTCACAGAATCACATTCAAACGCTGGCAGCAGCTCAGCTCAGCTTTTCTAGGGCAGGAAAAAGTACTTAAACCCATAAGCAGTAGCAATAAAAATATTTTAATTTCCTATCCTAGAGGAACAGAATTGGTTTTGAAAATTAAGAGCTTAATGATAGCCTGACTGGAATAATAGGGAAGCTACAGCTACTTTTCTGTTCTGGGCCCCAAGGGAACAAACTGCTACTATGTCATCCCAGAAAAGTATAAGCACAAATTTGTCTTTGCTTGAATTACTGTATCAAAGTTCTGCTAAAGTGAAATAAATACTTTCAAATTGCCGATCATTTAAGTGAATGCTGTCATATCTGCAGTTTCAGAGTTCTCTCTTTTACTCGTCTCATGTATGTTACAAAGCTTTTCATTATATATAATCTTACCTTATTTGGTACAGAGTGTGCACTTGACCTTCCATCAGATGATTTTGATGTGGGACACTGGCTGTCACACAGAACTGGAGCCACCTAAGATGTTTCAGATAAGCACTTATTAAAAAATGTATTTAATTTTGTAATGATTGGCACTGGTGAGGCCACATCTAGACTACTGCATTCAGTTTTGGGCTCCTCACATTAGAAAGGACATTGAGGTGCTGGAGCGTGTCCAGAGAATGGCAACAAGGCTCACGAAGGATCTAGAAAACCTGTCCTAAGAGGAATGGCTGAGGGAGCTGGGTTTTTTTAGCCTAGAGAAGAGGAGGCTCGGGGTGGGTCTTATCACTCTCTACAACCACGTAAAAGGAGGCTGTAGTGAGGTGGGGACCAGTCTCTTCTACTGTGCCTGCAGTGAGAGGACCAGAGGATATGGCCCTAAGCTGAGAGAGGCGAGATTCAGATTAGATATTAGAAAAAAGATGTTTCACTGTTAGGGTGGTCAGGCATTGGAATAGGTTGCCCAGAGGGGTGGTGGAGTCACCATCCTTGGAGGTGTTCACCACATCTGGATGTGGTACTGGATGACGTGGTTTAGGGGTTACAGTGGTAGTGCTATGCTGCTGCTTGGACTGAATGATCTTAAAGTCTCTTTCAACCTCAATGATTTATGATTCTGTGATAATTGCATCCAACAAGAAACAAGGCTACCATCCTCACTCACACAGTATGTAAACTGTAACACCATGTGTGGGAAGATGACTGGGGTAGAATCAGAGAAAACTGGCAAGCTACAGTCACACAAAGTATGGGAATCATGGGACGAAACACAGCTGCTACTTCCTGGATGGAATGTGGTTGGAATGCATGAAATATATTCCTTGATGATTCCGCACACAGCACAGCCTGCAACCCTAAGCACACGCTAGGAAGGATGGATCAGAGAGTGGAGCAGAGTGAAGAGGCTGCAGCCAGGCTCTGGTGAACCCTTGCAAGGATGGCAACTTGATGGTACCATGTCAGCCAAGGGAGACAGGAGATGCTGTCTTGCTGCTGTGAACCAGCAACTGCAGCAAACTCACTCCACTCAGATGAGCTTAGATTACAATTAGATTAGAATGAAACAACACAAACCTCCATCCCAAAGTTACCCAAGGCACAATCACCCTCAGTGAGCATGCACTGCATTTTGACTTTAAGTGTGAAGCAAGAGAACTTTACACCACCGATTTACACACCGATAAAAGTGTGTATGACTAGAGTCACTCAAGCTCCAACTAAATGTAAAGCAATAGTATAAAAGTAAGTTAAGAGTCAGAAGAAGTTATGGAAGATTCTATCATAACTTCTGGGATCAGCTGCTGAGCTGAACCTGTCCTGTCCTGCACTGGGATGCCCTTTGGGTAAGGACTATACTGCATGTGTGCTCAGTGATTATCTCAAGCTTTTGTTGGTGATTAGAGCTTGTCTGTGTATAGCTTTAAATACATTTTTGCAGTCTGTAACTATCACCAGCAATGTTCAAACCTCGGCCTGACACAATTCTCTCTGAGCAGTGTGATTATTAATCACGCGCGTTACTCCATAAAATCTGTTTAGCGCAGGCCCTTCACAGGTGCTATCAGTCGCCAGCAGCAGATAACACACTCAGCTAAGAGTGAGGAAATCCAGGAGGGGCTCTCCCTTTGTAGGCTGTACTACAGGATTTGACTTGGATACACTGCTGGCATGTGTCCCTGAGCAAGTGAGCCAACGGCCCCCCCAATACAGTGGACTGTTCAGTGGGGTCCCAAGAACAGGACACTGACAGACTGGTTGGGCACAAGGGTCTTGGCTTTCCTGGGGTGTTCACAGACTATCAAACACCAAGGGCTCAAGGAAATCCCTCTTTCATGTGACAGAAAACTGCTATCTTAAGAAGTATATAACAATTACTTCTGAATTTAAGTTTTCATTGGGGTACTGAATGCATATTGGATGTAGAGAACTTTCTTTCAAGTCACAATCAAATGCCGTTGGTTGAATTTAGTTAATTTAATCCACATATTCCTTCCATTAAAATACTACTGTCATTGCCTTCAAGCAGTTCAATACTTTAATATATTTAATTTTGAATACTTATGTTTTCAGAAGAGCTGAAAAGCTTTTAAGAAAACTCACATTAGGCTTTTCATGTCATACTAAAATTAGAAGAACGCCAAAGAAAATAGGTACAGATAAAAGCGTTATCAAACCACACCAAACAGAAATTAGAAAATAAGTGACACGGTGTTTTGTATCATTTATCTAGATTCACTCTGTGCTACTATGTTGTAGAAGAATATTAATAAAGAGCCCTAGGGGGGCATTAAAAGTAATAGTCATAATGTGCATCTCTTACCTCTCTGCTAAGTTGAAGGCATAATAAAGACCTGAAACAGTATAATACTACAACAATAGCCAAGTGTTTGCAATTTCAACTTATTTTCCATCATTGAAAAAAAAGAATAAAGAATTAATATAAAATCAAGTATAAAAAAAGAAATTTTAAGTTAATATTACATACCTCTCCACCACCTGAAATCTTTTTCTGCTGACACTTCCTAACAACCTCCAACAACAGGGGACCACCCACAGTACCTTCTGCTTCTATAATTCCCAAATCTCGAGCTAAGTTTTCTCGACCATCGAGGCCATTTAGCTGAGGGTGAATAGAAAAAAAAGAACCACAACACAGAAATAACTGTCAGAAAACAAAATATATATTTGGTAATATAAAAAAGTCTTATTTAACACCGCTCTATTTTGACTAAACAGTGATTATTTAAGACTTCTTGCTGCTTGTGGACTACAGTAATAAAATCATTGAATCATTTAGGTTGGAAAAGACCCCTTAGATCATCAAGTCTACCACTACACCATGTCCTTAAGTGCCACATCTACACATCTTTTAGATACCACCTTTCGCATAATTTACTTCTGATCTGTACCTGAACTTGCCACAGATCATGCAAAGTTATTTTAAATACTCAGGAAGCCATCATTAACATGTTTCAGGATTTAAGAACTTAAATGGTCAAATTACTTCAGCCTATCACATTTAAAGTGGATCCAAGGACACCTAGCCAGTGGTTCCTACAAATTCATGGATTCATGCCATTCCTGTGCATACAGAAGTACATCCACACGGGTCAACACTTATTTTCAGTCTCTGTTTCACTTAAAAAAACCCATGGGCTTGGAAGGAAAAGGGATTAAAGTAATTCAATATCAGCCAAAAAAACCCCAGAAAACCTAACCCAAACAACATTTTTCCAAACGGAAGTTCACACTATAGAGAAGCAGAATGCTACAGCAAACCCAGGTTGGTCAGCACAACCCCACATGGCAATAATGCAAAGGGCACCAGTTCATCTTGATCTCTTATGATTATATAGTGACACTTCCTATCAAAACACCTGTCAAGCAAATACTGAAGTGAGCCACCACTAGTCAAGCACACTGAAATGGTGGATAAAGAGGCAATACAACAAACTGCTCAGAGGCAGGGGCTAGTAGAGAAAGACAAAGTCAAATCTCTCAGCACTATACACAGCAGTCTTGGCCAGCTTATCTAACTTTGGCCAGATTTCCTTTATGTACTGTAACCGGTGAAATGGACACGTTTACTGGAAAACAGAAGGGGTTGTTTCAAAGAGCATGAGATGCCTTTACAATGCAAAGGAAACGCTCCTCCCAACAGTGGCAACATGACAGAAACCATGACTGTTGTTATTTGTTTCTATTTGGTACTACTATATGATTTCACAAAAATTATTAATTTGTTAATTCAAAACTAAATTATTGTCTAGCATTGACTTTTGATAAAGAGAATTACTCGTATTAGCTCATTTTCCTGAAAAATGTCTTTTTGACAGTAAGTACCTTCTACAGACTAAACATAAAGAAAATTATTTATAATAAAAACAAGTAAGTGGTTTACACAAATCTGCTATAGCTTCTGCACACACTGCCATGCACTTCCAATAGTGAGCGTAGCATACAAATAAAATCAGTATATCTTACTGTGCTTGATTCAGGCTGAAAAACAGCTAAAGTAAAATCAAGATTGAAAAACCGTAGGAATTCTGCAACAAGACCTGCTACCAAGCGACCTAAAAAGGAAATGAGAAGAGTAAAAGTACACCAGACAGAAACAAATCTTACTTCGAAGATTTAACACTGACATCAGTAGGTATGGCTTCAGTGCAGATATAGTTTAAACATTCAGCAAACTACCACCACATAGCAAGTTTGTATGACAACTCCCTAATTTCGAACTCAGCCATCATATCAGAATCATTTAAGTCAGGAATACTGCAAGAGCATAAGGATTGATCACAAAATTCATGTGTAGCACTATTTTTTTTAACTCTTCAGCTGTTTTAAAAACATCACTTTGACATTTCTCCTATGTGTGCTTTCACTCCTGTACCTCTACAGGTTACTGTTTCTAGTGGTGTAGAACCTCTGAGTTTGCACAACCGTAAGTCATCATGAAATATCAATTTAAATGCATTAGAGTTAAAAATACAACTTAAGCAATATTAACTTTATAGATTGAATTCTATTCCAAATGAATAGTAATTAGGACATCTAAAAGGAACAAAAGTATACTTAATGTCATGGAGACTGCACTGTTAATAAGATTCTAAGATTTAATCATTTGTTTCCTATTTTTATTATTTGAGAAGCGTATACTAAACAAAGAACTTACCATCTTTTGTACCTAAAAAACTTTTCAAGCTTTCGTTTACCAGAGGTGCTTTGTTCTGTCAAAAAGCAAAAACCAAACAGTAATTAACATCATCCTCATGCTAACAAGAAACTGATAACCACAGCAAGCTGCTGTTTTGCTGTACTCTGTTCCACAATGCCTTGCCTATGTAATTCACTTCCTCAAAATCTACCTTTGTATTAATTCTACCACCTACAAATAAAAGCTACATAGCAATGCATTTACTTAGGCAAATTAAATTTATCTCGGAGCTAAAACAACTTCACCAAAATTCTTAAAGCATACTGATTTTTATTCATTTAATGACTACAAAGGTAGGCTAAGCAGTTAACTTCCCAGGCTGCTCCTCTAATATAGTGCAAAGTTTAAGGAAATTCAGTCCGACCTATTAAAAAATGGAAATTTACAAATCTTCTAGACAAAGTGCAGACCAGGCTAATTACTAGTACACAAATCAATACTAATCTATTAATTAAAAGACCTTCAAAGACACTATGAAAAAAGCTTTTTCTCTCTTGTTAGATCTGCCCTCTTCAGCTTTAATTTTTGAACAGAAATAAATCAGTGTGTTATGTTTAGGTTTGTTAAAATCATTTAGGGATTTTTCAAAACATATTTTAAATGCCATTCCCAAGAGATCAAAATATCCCGGGTAAGAAAAGGATCCATTATAGGTATTTATCATTACAGTTGCAAATGCTAACACACACAAGAAAGTGCTGCCTGAAAAAGGGAAATATCTTGCTTAATCTTTAGGAATTCAGGGTAGTGGTAAGCAGTAATATGTTACCAGTGTCTACACTGCAAAGTTAAAATGTCATGATAAATGTAAGCTTTCTGATAAATGGTGAGGTGAAATCTACTGTAGCAAATCTCTCTTCAGCGCTACTACTCTCCAGGTAGTGTGGGAGGTTGTTCTCTGAGTAGTCTATAATATGCTGAAGCTTCCCATAAGAGATGGCACTGTTCTGCTGTACCACTCTTCCATCATGTCTTCTTCAGCTATTGTATGTTAAATTTCTGGAATATGGAATCTCGTATCACAGAATAACTACTTCCCCTCCTTCGCAATGTCACAGTATCCTCTGTGTCAGTTAAGCAATTCTCCAGAAAGAGCACAATCATCTCACCAGTAGAAGAACAGAACAGTTTTCCATTCCTCTCTTTTTGAAGCAGAGAGGCTGGACATACAGCACTCTCTACTCTCTAATTCTAGAAAGTGGAAAGACACAGGAAATGAAGCAAAGTTGGTCACAAAACTGGTATCTGTATACCACAGTAATGCTTTTATGCAATCATGATAGTATCTTATTCCCTTAATATTATTATATTGTCAAAGTATCAGTATGTAGTCCATCTCTTAATTAAGAATTCATCCTTAAGTATTAAAGCAAATTATCCTGAAACAAGCCTACAACATCCTTATGAGAAACACCAAAACCATTACCATACTTGGCATTTTACTGCATTAAATTACTTTCACAGTATATTTGTCAAAAAAATCCCCCTATAATATGTTCAATTTCAAGAGACATTATTCCAATTTAATAAAATCTTGATCAGTCAAGTAGATATCTTTTTTAAAAGATGTACTTGATGGAGAAAATATTTAGTTATTCTGGTCAATTGGACAGAAGCTATATAAACTCAGCAGAGATAGATACTTAAAATTATAATTTCAAAAAGCTATTTAACAATTCCTGTTTTTAAGCATCAGGTATCACCCTGATAGTCCTGTTTTGTGTTCTTTACGCATCATGTTCTTCTGCAGAAATACATCTTTTTATCTTGTTACACTTCACAAATAGCAAGTATTAAAGCTATCATATTTAATTCTATATGAAGGATTTTTTTTTATTTGATTTATTTTTTAAGGTTCTCTTACCTCTACTTTCTCTTGTTCTTCTAATGCCAAAAACACAGCTGCTCGTAACTCTGCCTGCCAAATAAAAAACAAAATAATCAGCATTTCTACCAGCACTGTTTACCCTATGCAAATAGAATGCAAAGAGCTAGCAAGCAGCCTAACAGCTATTTGTTTCTCCTCAAGCAACTTGGCAGGGACTGTAATCTACAACAGCGCAATTAAAACACTTAAGATTGCAGGCAATGTGACCTGAGGTAGAGAAATAATAGTTTCCTGTCTGAGAACAAGGCTGGGAGGGGGAGCAGAATTTGATACAAGACTTCCTAAATGATTTCTTTGTACATAAAAACATTCCAAAGTACCCACATTATCTCCTATTAGTTTCTTCCAAGAGTTAAACATCCATCTCTTTCAGGCAGCTTTGAAACATCTACCCTTCATTTACAATTCATTCAGCAAACATGAACAAACAGCTTGTAACAGCCCATTAAAAAAGTAAACTCTAAGATATACAAATTCCTATGATTTCTTGTCAGATTACACTCAAAACCCCAGCATTTCTCAAGGAAAAGAATATGATCACAGTAATTCAAATACTCCTGTAGCAGTGTTCTACCTAATTGACTCTAAATACATTATTATAAAGAATCAGAATTCTTCTAAGGGCTACATTGAATATTGAAGCTTACACCTTGCCTACTTTTCTTAAATTTTTGTAAACACTACAGCTTTTCTACTTCTTTTACTGAATGCATCAAATGGATAATATATATTTGATGAAGCAGTTTGCCACTTTAATCAACCCTTAATATGACATTTTGAAGTAAGTAGATAACATTGCAGTAGCAGTGTATTAAAGACAGTGTATTAAAAATTTTCTCAAGAACAAAAAAGGAAGCAGGATTTTAAGGACAGATTTATTTCCATAACTAAGAACAATATGAAGAGTGTCTGGACTTTCTCATCTATATTACAAGAGGCAACTAAACATGGAGTACCCTGAAAATGTTCCCTCCCACCAAAAAAATAAAACCAATCCCCCCATATCCCACACCAAAAAAAACCACCCCCAAAAAATCTAAACACCTTTCATGGGAAAAACAAGCACTTGGTTTTTAAGCAAAACCCTCTTTGGACACCTCTTTGAAGGACAAAAAATAATGCAAAAAAACTAAAAGGATTTCTCACCAAAAGTGCAAAATGCTTACTACAATAATATGCAATGTTCATACTGATATTGCAGTCACATTTCTTCAGTTGCTGGGATACAGCACTCAATCATAAAATCCTCTTATAAGCAATTAATTTATTTATTATTGTTACCTTTTTCTCAGCTGCTGGGGTACAGCTGTCAATCAGTAAGACCTTTTACACCCTATTAACTTAAATATTATTCTTACAAAATCAGCTTACATTTAAATTTGCAACCAACAGCTATTCACTTGTTTATTTATCTTATATCACTATGATAAACCGGAAATGGTTGCAAGGCTTTCTTTGTCACTTAGGCCACAGAACCCAAATATACTTACATAAGAGGATAATAAAAATAACAAAGCCTTCCTGACTGGCTATTGCAACTGTTCAAAATAAAACACACCAGCCAATATACGTGGGTGGGGGCAAACCCCCCTAAGGGTCTGGATCATGGGACTGGAGAACAAAGCTGTCTGAGAGTAGCTGCCAGTACATCAGCTAATGCAGAGTCTGACCTGTTTTGAGATTGTGGAACAATATCACAAATGTCATTTTTTTTCCATGTAACTGGAATTGTTTGCCTGCTCCACTCCTCTAGGTCCAGTCCAGTGGATTTTAATTACAAACTGAGGTGCTTTACTTCATCATCTTATTTAATGACACATGGTCAATTTCTCCCAGACGTTGCCATTCCCCAGGAATAGCTGGTTCACATTTATCTGCTTTAGTGCCCAATTAATAGCCTTAAGGTCAGGAGCTGATCACCAGAAGACAATGCCACTGGTATTTACAAAATTTCCCTTTAGCTTACTTGCATCATCTAGAACACCACCCTAAAGCCTTTCCACAGTCAAGCAGCCCCACACTCGACCCTTCAGTCCTGTGAGCATCACAATGTTTAAAGTTGCACACTCCTGTACTGTCTCCACAAGGAAGGTTTACACTTCTACAGCCCACTAACCTTCATCCTTTGAGGTGGGTACTGCCCAGATCATAGCAAAATATTCTCAAAATATCATCTCAATATATTTAGACAAATAATCTGTGTGAGGTTAAAGCAGTAATTCTCAAGTTCATGCAGAAGAAAGTAAAAAAGCAACAATAACAAAGCTGAGGCCAAAGGAATAATCAAACTACTACGAGATCAATTTCATACCACAGAGTAGGATGGACAATGTCACACAGGACCTGACAGCAGTCACAGAGAATTTGAACACCAGAGATAGAGATCACCATCTTCAGGTATGGCCACAGCAATCTGCTCCCACCAGCAGATATGAAGGCTCAGGTAACTGCATAGATTAATCCATTTACAGCATTCTTCTCACACTTTGCAAACAGTTTGCATTTGTCTTTGCCCCAGTATCCTTTGGCGCCAGCACAATCTGTGTTCATACATTGTTCCACACTGCCTCATTTGCTAGCAGTTTTCAACATAACCCAAATACACTGTGAAGAATTTTAGTCACAGTCTAGTAGTAAAGCAGAACAAAGCTTGATATTTGAATTCTCCACCCATATCCTTTCTAAGCCTGCAATAAAACAGGGTTATGTCAACTGAGACAGATGTTGATGTGTAAGGTAGGTGTCAGTGTCTACCACTTTTACATCCATCAAGCCTACAGACTTCTTTCTCATACTGTGAACGATACCCATTCTCTTGTATCCCTAAACAGTTTTATCAGGCATGAGCTCACGTCAATGAGACACCAATTTGGTTTCACCGAACTTGGCTAAAACGAGTGAGGTTAGCACTGTATATGACAAATACTGTCTGTCTCTGGGAAATGTCTAGGTCAGTATTTGGAAACAGAAGCACATTTCCCCTTTTCCTTCCAAACGTTTACAGCTCATCTGACAACACTGTTTTTTATTGATTGTTGTTGTGCTATAAATCAGGAGTTGCAGTCCATGGAAAAAGCATCTTTTCTGCACTGAGCTGTCATATCCCTCTTCAGAACCTGGCTAAGTTTACCCTAATCTAAATACAGATCCCTTTGCATGTATCTTAAGTACTGTGAAGGAAAACAGCTCCCTCAATTTTCAGTTGCCTGGAAAAGGCGAAAATAGTTCTTACTATCTCAAGAGCTCCCCAAACACTTTTTAGGAGGCATCTCAAAAAATGTCTATTTAATTCGGAAATACGTTCTCAATAGGGAGACAACAATCACCTACATTAACAAGGTTAAAAGTCACATTTAGTATGTTTGTAAAGCCCTCCACAGCATCTTACACGGCAGGTACTGGATGAAAAGTGTAAGGATAAGATAGAGACCACACAAGACTGGAGGATGATCTGTAGCCTATAACTACCTCCCACTTGAAGACTCCAAAACATACAATATGTAGCATGTCCTTGCTACATTTTCATTTTTTCTGGTAGTATTTGTCTTCATTGTACTGGAATACATCTGTCCAGGACTTGAACAAGAGATTTGATTTTCCTAAGACAAAACTTGAGACAAAGTTTTCCAATAGGAAAACAGCTCTGAACTTCAAACTCATTTCTACACCTCAAAGCATGCAGTCACATTAGTGACCTTAATGATTTCCTATAATAAACACAAACTGTGGATATAGGGTTTTCCTTGCATGCTTGTCTTCTTTGTACAGCTACACAATTCACCTGCAATCCCAATATCCCAACACCTGCAAAGAGATCTTATCAAAATTATTTTTTCCTATCAAAGTTTATACATACTTTCTACTCCTGGGGCAACATTTTATATGAATAAGCAATGATTTCACAACACTGATCTCCATATGCTGTGGAATATCAGGTTAAAAAGTGGGCATTTTAGCTTCATAAAATGCTCTGTACATGTAGCATAGTTGAATATGACACTGTCTGCTAGTTAACAAAGTTTTGCTGCCTTCTTCATGCATGTCTCAACATCATTTCTACAAATGCTCTGCAGCTTTTGCAGAGGAAGTCCTGGGATTCTTTTCATCCAAGACCCATTAGCAGAAAGCCACATGCATGTTATCACCTTTCTCAGCCCACTTCAGCAGCTAAACGCGCAGTGTTTGAAGTCACATTTGTGCATTCCCTAAGAAACAAGGGGTAGGCAAGTTCAGCAAGTGTCAATATGAGAGACACTTACAGGGACCTACAAGGTGCCAGCTGGAGGTGCAAAAAATGTCCTACAAGCTTTCACTCACAAATCATTATCAAGATGTGCATCAGTGGATGGTGTGGTTACGTGTATGTTTAGGACAGTGAAATGATCAAAGTAATGTGTAAGATTTTGCGGGGTAACACTCAGAGATTTTACAGGTCAAGCACAGGAATGTGTAAGTGCCATCTGCTCCAGTGCTGTGGAACAGTCCCAGGCATGCACAAGCACAAATAATCTCTTGCATATGTAAAATTCAGTGGCACATAGGCACCTTCCTGCACAACTTCCAGCATCTCCACTTCCTACCTCCACAATAACTGCCATACGCCTTGGCAGATGCAGAGCAGATGCACTGCTCTGGAAAGGGAAATGGCAGAACACTGAGCTCTTTAACTGCTGGTGAACAACCCTGGCTAAACCCGTGTCTGTATCAAGATAATAGCCTCTACCAGTCTATATGAATCACAAATCCAAGCCTGGTGCCAAACAATAACCAGCAACTTCTCCATCAATATTACTCAGTACCCTTTCTATCATTCTCCATCTGCAAAATCTGCTCAAGCTTCTCATCCTTGAGCATGTGGTGCTATGCTCTCCACTCTGCATACTAAACTTTGAAATGTTGGCTAAGTGACATAAAGGATTGATTGTGCACACATAATCCTCTGGACATAAATGAACCAAGCCTGGGACTAGGAGTGGAACCAGTTGTATCCAGACTCCTCTCCCAAGGAGATCAGAAAGCTCTTTCTGAACCTGATTACTCAATGGCAGCATCTCCCTGACAGTTTTGTCAATGCTGTCCTCTATACAGTAAATAACAAAGCACACCTTTTCACCTAATCTTGTTAAATTGCCGCCACATTTACCATTGAACTTGTCTAATTTGCTTTATAGCTATAAAGTACATTATTGCTTCTCTTTTATAAGTGCATGATTCCATTTGCAACAGAGTCAAGTACTTTGCATGACCATTTTTTGTCAGCAGCTTTAATTAGTTAACAAAGTTAAACTTGCTGGCAGTACAAATAAAAAGATGAAACATGCTGTAAAAAGGAAGAAGCCATAACACAAAGGAAGCAGAAGTTACCTAGAAGTGGTAACTTGTAAATATCCACAGCTACACTTATCATGTGTACTCTGCATGTCACAATCATTTCTCATTCTCATATTTCTAAAAGCAGGATACGTGCATGATGTTATGAGCATCATACTGACATTTAAATGTTGAATTTCAGTTAGTTTATCTGAAATAATTATAAATGGTTCTATTTTACTGGACTTACAAAACTAAAAAGAAATAAATGTGACATTTAAAAAAAAAAGTTCTTCTTGAACCCAAGAAACAAGTTGACTTTCTGCTCTGAACCACTTTAAAAAAAACAACGCATCACAACATGCAGAAAGCAGAGACTGCCCTGTAGTGCACAGCGTGCTCATCGCGACAGTTCACCTTTCTAACACAACTGAAGGCATTGTTCTTTGCATGGAATGAACACACAAAAGCAAACGGGACAATTTGAACTGACCTGTGCACATGCTTAACAGCTCGTTTTAAAAAACAGTATTTTTATCCTCTCTAAAATCACATTGTTTGCCAGTACCTCAGCTGTCTGGGTTTTAAAGCAAATTAGTAAGAAATTAGCTGTACCAGCTTGCCAAAAGCTTTAGTAGGCATAAGACATTACTGATGCTAGTCCCACTCATAAATACCAACGGCAAGTTCCAGAGAAGACACAAAATTCAGGTAACAGAAACTTAAAATTTTCCAAAGCAAAAGAGATTAAAAGATACAAACCAAACCAAAATAAGATCACAAAGAAACACAGTAAGCAGCATAATGGCTCCTCATGCTCTGATGATGACAGCTTTCCTAAGAGAAAGATCACATTCTCTCCATGACAGAACATGGCTATTTGTACACTAACAACAGAAACAGTGATTAATTTTCAGTGGAGTACAAACATCCACAGTTATATTCTGTATGTTTACAGAATTCATTAGAAAACTGTCTTATCCATCAGACTAATTCCAATAATCAACAAACTACATACATAGTACATATATTTGTCTGTATACATATATACATATTGCAGCTTAGAGAATACAGTAAACTCTCAACTGCAAGCAGCAAATACATTGATACATCTTCCAGTTTTCACAATATTACTTTATTAAATACTTTAGTGCTCAGACTTTAAGACAAATAGAAAAATCATGACATATTTTAAAATGTCATACAAGTAACATTTTTTCAGCTAAATAATTTACCTCAACACCAATGCACCCAAGAAATTAATCTCAAAATTACATAAAGTAATAAACTGCAAGCCATTATAAAATCATGTTTTATTAGAGAATAAAGGTCTTACAATAAGTTTCTTTCTAAAAATCACTCACTCATTATGTCACAAAATGTGTTAGCTGAGAGTCAGATACATTCCATTCACTGAAATAACTCTCCTTGATTCTAATCCTTCCAGAGCTGTCTTTATCTATAGTGCTTCACACCAGTGCAGCTACACATTGACCACGTACTTTTCTCCTTAATGAGAGGCATACAATAAATAACATTATTACAGCTTTCTAACCTCATCCATCTTGAAAAATGGCCAGTACTCAGTCTAAAGTATAAAATAAGCAACTTTTTGATAACATGTAAACATTCAGTTCTACCCCATAATAAAATATATTGACACAATGGATAAATAGTAGTGATTGAAATTCACTTGTAATTAACTTTAATGAAGAGATGACTGCATTTTTTAAACGGATGGTATGATCTAATTTTAATTAAAAGATGACAATGTAAGAAGATTTGTTCCACCTGAATTCTTTCAGCAATTGGCTTTTTGTCAGGTAATAGTACAACAAATCCTGTAAATCATTAACACTATCAGTCAATAGAGCCATTAAAGTCCCATGCCAATTAAGGTTTACAGCTAAGACAAAAACCACCATGAATTCCTCCAACTGACAGCCTTAGCCACAACCACACCAGTTATTAAACAGTAACACCCTGTATTAAAAAGAGACATAATCCATCAAGGAGGCTGCAGTTTGTATTTTTCTAAGATATTTGGTGGTCTGCCTTAATGATTCCTTACACAGTACTGGACACCATACACCTTGCACATTACAGAATAGTGAACTACAATAAATATATTTACACAAAATTCCACGAACTGGCAACCATAGTATGAAAATTTATACAAAGAAAGGAAGTAAGAAACTGCAGTTCATGAACTCAGTGTGACCAAATTGCCCTGTCATTCTTTTTCTTAATTACAAATTTATTATCACCATACTTTCATTAACAGTATGTGAGTGGTTAACAGGTGGATCAAAAGGACTCTTTGACATCTTTTAGAAAAAGGTCTCCCTACTCAAAATACAGTTACATGAGCTAGAACCTTCATCTGCTTATGGAGTTTAAATAAGGATCATCCATTTGAAAGGGATCAACAACAAGGCTTTTAATATTATTTTGTTGGAAAGTATGACTAGTTCAAAATGAAGAAGAGTTGAAAGTACACACACAAAGATGCTCTCACTTGCATTAACCACTCCAGTTGTTGAACTGTTCTTGAAATATCAGCAATGACCATCCACCTCTGGAGGCTCAGAACAGAGCACTGTGGATGAACACCCACCATACTTGATCTAAAATTTACACTTCATTTCCCCTTTAGCCTTTAAAGAAACTCATCTATTTTAAGGTTTCCATAGCTGTGTTGCTCTCTATTATACACAATAATTATTGCTGGAAGCTTCTAATTTGAACAAGAATCCATGGAACCAATTTTCCTACCCTTTCTGACACAAGCTCAGGCTGCACCACAGACTGAGAAGTAGTGTGCAGTCCACTATCTTCTCTATATTTTCTTACCGTAGCGTTATTTGTTCCCTGTAGGCAGACAGCATCCCCAGACTTTCCAGACTTAGCAAGCCTTCAAGGTACAGCTCAAGCAACTCACACGTGAGAACAAGTGCTTAAATAGCGACACACAACAACTCTCGCTTGAAATTTCAATAAGGGTTTTCCATAACGAAGCGGGGATTAACTTTATCCACCCCGCCCCGCTCGCCCCGGCTGCACATTGCTTCCAGCCAGTGTGGCGGCACCAGGGGAGCTCCTGCGGCCACACGGTACCTGCGAGGACGAGCCCGCACGGCCGGGGCCGGGCTCCCCTCCCTCTGCCCGCCCGGGGGGATCCGAATTCCCGCGGCCAAGGGGCAGCGCCGACCGACGGTCAGGCCCCGAGCCCTCGGACCAGCTCCACCACGAGCGGCCGGGGAACACCACGGGGAAAGCCGGCGCCACCGCCAGGCCGCGACGCCGAGGGAGAGCCCCAGCCGGGAACACCGGCTGGAAGCGGGAGCGAGAGTGGACGAAGCCCGGGAAGCCTCAACCCTCCCGCAGTCCGCAGGGCCGCGAGCCGCCGGCGCCAGCCAGCGCTACCCACCCGCGGGAGGCTCTCCTCCACCCACCTTAATCTTGTTGAGCACCCCGCTGCTCTCCAGCGTCTGCACCAGCAGGTCCCGCAGCTCCGTGTCCTCCTCCGCCGCCGCGGCCGCCATCTTGCTTCTCCCTGACAACCGCCCAAACCGCGCTAGCACCGGGACGGGCCCGGCAGATTCGCCGCCGCCGCCGCCAGAGGCACCAGCCCAGGGCGGACCCGAGAGAACGGGGCGGACCGGGCTGGTGGCCGCCCTCAGCACCGGCCCGAGAGGGGACGCAGAGAGGCCGCGGCCACCCGGGGTCTCCGCCGCCCGCAGAGCCTGGAAACTGCGGCGGCGAACGGGCAGCGCGGGCGGCGGGCGGGAAGTTCAAAGCGGGGGCGGCGGTAACGGCTGAGCTGCGCCGCTGCCCGGGCCCGTAAGCGGCCCTCAGAGCCTCCTTGTGTCCCCTCGCCACGCTCGAACCCAAGGAGCCGTACGGGCAGCGGCTGCGGTCACTCAGTCTGTTCAGCCTGCAGAACAGGGAGTGAGGGGAGACCTCATTGCAGCCGACAACTTCCTCACAAGGGGAAGCGGAGGGGCACGCAGCAGTCTCTTCTCTGTGGTGACCAGTGACAGGACCCAAAGGAATGGCATGAAGCTCAGTCAGGGGCCGTTTAGGTTAGATGCTAGGAAAAGCCTTTTCATCCAGACAGTGGTTCGGCACTGGAACAGGCACCCCAGAGGTCCCCAGGGTCACAGCACCAAACCTGTGCTGTGCTCCTGCTCAAGGAGCGCTTGGACAACACTCTCAGGCACAACTTGAACAACACTCTGAAGCCACCCTCTCCCACACCTGGCGCCTACAGCAGTTCTATATTCGGGCTTAAGGGGTGAATGACCCCCGTTCCAGGGCCAGGCTCACTCCAGCAGCTTCTGACGGGGAGCAACCACCCCAGGGTGGCAGTGGGCCCCGGGCAAGGCCTCTCTTGCCTGCTCTGCCTTGCTCTTTGCTGGAGCTCCAAGCTTGTTCCGAAAGCTGCCCGAAGAATATAGCATTGCATTTTGAAGTCCTGAAGTTTGGAAACATTAGCAGTCTTTCAGTACAAAGTTATGTTAAAATAAACCCACAACACTGTACTTAAGCAAGACAACAAGTCTTCCATCTAGTTTTTCAAAGCCCTCTCAGAAACAAATAGTAAATGCAGAAACATAATATCTGGAATACCACACACTTACTTTTGTTTGTTCACTAGATCTCCAAACTTAATGGAAAGAAACAACTGACTTGTCAAAATAGTTGACAGAGTTAAAGAAAAGATAGAGCAAAGGAAAAAAAAATCAGTAAACTCAGAAGTTAGTTTATAAGTTTTAAGATTCATGTTAGCATTTGAATTCCAGCCTTCAAATACATGTAGAATATTTTGAATCTTTTCTACAGATAACCCTTTTTGAGCTCAGCAAAATATTGTAGAGCTAAATATCCATCAGCTTGAGGGCAGGAAAGCAGTGTGGTGTCCTATGGCAATGTAGTACCTCAAACTGCCTCACGATGGAAGGAAATGTTGCCATTTTGAATGTATGTAATTCCCAAGTCTACCTCAGTGGAAATCATAGAAACACATTGCTATAGGTTCTTAACACAATTTAAATCAAATTTAAGCTTTCAAAATAATGCATGGACCCAGTCTATTGACTTAAAATTAGGGCATGAGAACATACAAATATTCCAAAATGTGTACGTCTGCTCAGAGTATTGTAACTGTTTTTCTACTACACTTTTAAGAATAAAGTCTAGATGGATTTTTTTGTTCCATTTGTGCAATGGGAATAATCAAAGCAAAACAACATATTGTGTCAGGGAGACAAAATTAGAAAGTGTCTATCTTGATTCTTAAATCTGAATGTAAACTGAAAGCTGGAAAAATGTGTTCTTTTATAGTGTTTCAACTCATTTGGGTTTTTCAGGCCACCCATTTTAGCATACGAAGATGTAGAAATCTAGGATACTATTACATTTATTCAGATTTTTTTTGAGGAGAATGTTATTTTCATGAAATTTAAAAGAAACTTCAAATATTCTGACATTTCCTCATTTCTTCCGTAACATCATGAGTGCTAATAGGCAGCGATCAGGAGATAAAAGTCAATACAGAAATAAAAGATCATAGTACACAGATAAATGTTAAATAGGAATTTTTAAGGAGATAGTTATCCAATGGAGCTGTCCATTGCCTATCTTTCCATAGTCCACAAAAACGTTCTTTTTAATAACAGCCTCCACTAACATGCACTATTTTATGATACTGTGACATAAAAATGTGGCTTCCTTGTCCTAATACTTTAAATATCATTTTAGAATAGCTTTGAATCTCTCTTTCTAGCCCACTAATGGGAAACTTGTCTTTGGGCTTAGTTTTCACAAAGTGCAAAGTGTTCATTTGGCAGCCTGAGAGAGCAAATCCCTACTGCACCTCGAAACAGGATTAACATTGGAGCACAGGACCTTGCAGGATGGAGTGTGTGTGCAGTACAGCTCACTCTTTTCACCCCGAATCTGCAAAGATAAAATCAGGCTGAGAACAACTCGGTGTGCTTAATTACCGACTTAATGGGCAGCGACAAAGCCTTCAGTGCCAGATGGAGCCCTGATGTCCTCAGAGGCAGGATGAGCAGGCTGCAGACAAGGATTTTGGAGAGCTTCACTATTTTTATATCTTCAGCAAAATTTCTGCAACTTTTGATAGCTCTTAGACAATGGCAGAGGAAACAGATGGGTCACTCATTGCATCCAGCACGTTTTCATGTTTCCACAGAAAGGTGGGCAAAGGGATTAGTTTTGTCTCATCCTCCTTCTTACCATGTAAATGTGTAAACATAATTAAATTTTTTTTACAAGTTAATAAACGTGAGATTTTGAACAAAGACCTTATTAAAAAGACTGTAATTAATTTGTTTAAAACAAATGTTGTTTTGCTTGTGGAAGCAGATCTGCCCACATATTTCTCAAGTGCATTAATGGAGGATGGCTGTAATTAATCCCCCCTAGTTCAAAACTATACAATAGTAATTAATAATCACGCTTTGTATTTATACTTCATGCATCGGCAGAGAAAGAGGGATCAGAATATGTTTCATAGTTTATCATACCTCTCAGAAAACAGTGAACCAATTTCTGACTCATCCCTCGGGGCTCCTTCCTCAGAAACTTCCTACAGTTTCCAAACACGAGTGTTACCATTTCAAACTTCTCTGTTTGGAGAAGCGCGCCCCAGACGCCTGTGTCAGCTCCTGGGCTTGCCTTAGCCAGTAGGCTCCTACTTAGAGTCCTCACTGCACTCACGAAGATCTCCGTGCGACGCAAATTCGCAGTATGAAACCAATACAAGTAAAACCTCAGCTATGCTAAAGAAGAACCGACCTCGAAGAGCAGGACGAGCAAGACCACCCACAGAAATTATTCCCTCCGTAGCCCGCCGCTCCTTTCTTGCCCGCGCTCGCCGGGGCGCCCGGCTGGCCGCGGGGATGCTGTGGGGAGGCTGCAGGGTGCCAGCAACCCTCGAACTGCGGGGCTGCGGGTCCCGAGCGACGGCCACCGCCCCCTCAGGCCGCGGGCAGCCCCCGCTGTGGCGAGAGGCGGAGCCGCTCCCGCCGCCCGCCCTCCGAGGCGGGGCTGTGCGCGGCCCTGGACAGAGGGAGCGGCGGGGCAGCTCCTGCGGGCAGCGGTGGAGCACTGGGTGCAAGGTAACTCGCGTGGGGGGGAGTCAGTGCGGGCGGCTGAGGTGCGGGGAGGTCTGAACCCGAGGCAGCGGAGGTCGGATCTGAGTTTCCCTGCCTGCTCCGGCCCCCTGCCCGCCGCGGGGCTGCGCTGCCGTGGCGGTGGCCGGGCAGGAGGGAGCTGGCGTTCGGCCCGCCCGAGGTGTTCCTGAGCAGGCTTCTCTGCCTCCCGGAGTGGCTTTCTGCCTGGGACATTCTCGGCTGCGCGGACTGCAAAGGTGGGACTTGCAGGCCTGGGACGGGCTCAAATCGTGACAGCTTTCACTTCTTGTGCTTTAAATTCAATGCGTAGCAAATCGAGTCAGCCAAAGAAATGGCAGCATTTCCCAGAGGTGGGGAAAACTGTTGCTAGTTCTTTACCTTTGACATCGGCTTTGGCATCCTCCGGTCGCCTGGAGGCCTCCCGCTTCCGGTACTTGGGTGATTTGCATTCTTTACAGCTTGTGGAAACGCCTCTGTAAAGATTGTTTATCTGGAGCAGAGACTTTATGGTGTGGGGGACTGCCATCGGTGTAGGAGCAGAGCCAGGAGGGCGAGGTGCCGCCCCGGGCAGCCAGCGGGGCCGAGCGCCGCACCTGCTCCTGCTGCCGGGTCGCCCCCAGACCGCTCAGCCTCGGCGGCGACTTCTGCGTCGCCTTGAACTCTGCGAGAGAGGTACTGCTGAAAAGCGTGCTGCGGTGCTGGCCGCGAGTATTGCCTCTGAAAAGGCTTCTGAGCGCTTTTGGTGGTTACTCGGGCCAGCACTCGGGCTTGGGATGGACGGTTAGCTGGGAATGGGCTGTGGAGGTAAAAGATAGAGGTGACTACTTGCTAGTGTCCAAAAGAAGCATGTGCTACGTTAGTAGTCCCCTCAAGATGGTATATTAGAATTCAAACTATAGCGAATGTGTTCGAGAAATATTTTCTCGCTATTTATTACAAGTTCTCCCTGGTCTTTGATAAACTTGGGCAGGCAATTTCGATAACAGCACAGAACAATGCTAATATAGCTGAAAGTGACCTTGTCCTGGCGGGGTTACTAACACATACACAGACACACACACGGACGTGTTTGTGCATTCCTGTTCCAGGTATGGTAAACCAGACGTCACCCCAAAGCTTTTATTACGCTTTGGAATTTTATCTGTAATGAAAACGACTTGATAGCCTAGTTTCAAATAATAATTTCATGTATGTGTACAGGTTTCACTTCGAAGGTTTAGGTTTTCTACATTATGAAGTCTTTTGGAACATCACGACTTTTTTTTTTTTATAACTAACTTTCATAAAATGAAATCACTGTTCCTTATTGGAGAGGAATTGGTGCAAGATTTGTTAAATATACTCTTTCTTGTATTTGTGAAATTAGTAAACTAGTGTAATTTTTAGTAAACAAAAGCAATTTTTATTATAAATGGATGTGCTTCCTGTATCTTAGTTAACACAGTTTTCATTTGGATATGTATTTCCTCAAATGTGCATCATTTGGGTGCTTTTCAGGTGAGATTGATGCGCTTTTCACTGTCCACCATCAGTGCCATAGACAAATAAAAGGTCAGCTTGAGTAAATCACTCAATTTGTCGTGATAATGTTGTGGTAGCTGCAATGTTGTCTTTTGACCTAAAACCTTGGAAGAGTTTATGTGTTGTTTATCAGTGGAAAAAGGTGAAATTTGCAGATTGGGGGTTTTCAAATCTGCTCACTGTCTCTGTTGCTCCTATGTTCTGGTTCCAGGGTTCAGAACAACATGTAGAATAGATCAGTACCTTCTACAGCATTCTTTTAAGCTCCTCTGTTCCTGGTCGTTATTTGATCAAATGTAAGGGTCCAGTGAGAAAGAGAGGTAATTGCCTTTTATGCTTTTTTTGCAACTTAGTTACTGGAAAAAAAAAGTTTCTTTCTGCCTACCAATTTACCAATCAAAAGAAATGCCATAATGCTTGCTGGGTTATATTTCTTTCATAATCTACTTCCTTAAGGTGTTTCTTCCACACCTCTGTACAGTGCAGCTTTTTTCTTTTGGTGGTGTGTGACATTGCTGTCTTTTAAGTGGTACTTCCTGCTTTTTATAGTTAGGGCAGAATTTACATGAATCTTACAGAATCTTTCACTCCTTACGTCTCTCAGTGTTTTGTCTTGGGTAGATGGTTTATCATGCAGAAAAGTAGTCTTGCTTGGTTGGTTTTCAGTTGAAAGTAGTAGAAGATGAAATTAAGCAGGTCTGTAAGGCCGAATCCCACATCATTAATTCTTGCTGTTCAGGTGATCATGCTTGAGATCACTTAAGGTGCAGAACTCTCGGGAAAGTTGGATATCCAGCAGCTAATTACTTATTTGCAACTTTTTGTACACTGTGTGAATATATCCATTTCTTTAATACACCATATATGTCTTGCTTTAGCTAGCTTTTGATAAAAATTAGTTGTATATTATTCTTTGCTTTTCTGTGTAAGTAGTACAGTCTAAATGTTTGGGGGCTGGAGGTTTTTTTGGGTTTTTTGTGGTTTTTTGTTGTTGTTTGATTCATTTTGGGTTTTTGGTGGTTTGTTTTGTGCTCATCTTGCCTGCTGAGTGAAATTCCTTCAGGCATTTGTTAAGAAACTAGATCAGGAAATTAACAGTTGGCAACTAATATTTATCTTATAATATCTTCTGTTAGGCCAAGTACCTTGATAATGTATCCACTGCAAATTATAGACTCATTAATGTATAAAATAGATGAGTATCTTAAAAGTGGTTGTTTCTTCACAATTTAGCAAGACCTTGTGATAAATTTAGCTGGCTAATGGTTGCCATTATTGCCCAAACTTCTCATGAGTTTTGCAATCTCCACACATTTTGCAAGCTGGGAGGCTGCCTCCCTTGTACATCAGCTCTGGCACGGCGTTTGCAGAACTGTGGGGTGGGACTTCTGGTAGGACTTCTGCAAGCTGGGTCCAGAGCCACATTATAACTGTGGGAAAATGGGCTCTTGTTTATAATGAACAGTAGACCAGAATTACACTGAGTTGTCTTAAGTTAACTTTAATGGCTGAATCAGCCATATCTTCATTGGTGTCAAAACAGGCTTTATTTGACTGTTATAAGGATGAATTTTAAAAAATCTTCAGAGGATAAAAGGAGGTGACTTGTGCAGTGAGTGATCTTAGAAGGGTCACCGAGGTTACGTGCAGTGTCGTGTAGTGTAGGGCTCTCATTTTGAGTAAGTTGGAAAGCAGGTTTGTTGAAGCTTCAGTAATTTGCATGTAAATATGTGCATGTGCAGCTGTTTCTAGGAGGTAGCATTTGAAATGCTGTGAAATGTCTGGTGGGCACAGGAGACAGTTGGGTTTTTTAACCTGTGCCAAGTGGAAGTCCTTCTGTTGGTGAAGACTGATTTGGTTTTTTATCCCCTGACTTCTAAAGTCCATGAAGTATTAAGCAAATTGTGCATGGTTTCATAGAGGTCATCTCAGGTTTATAACAAGAACAGAAACTAATCTGGGTTTAGCAACATTTTTTTAACTATCAGTTTAGTAGTCGACTGAGATTTAGACAGAATTTCATCTTTGGACATCATACTTGGCTTCCTGTGAGTTTCTAATGTCAGCCTTGGTCAATCCAACATGAATATTCAATGTTAAGTTCAAAGTTTCTTTAATGAATCACTGGGCGTTTGAGCTGACCACAAGTAGAGTCTTCACTTACATGAAGTAGAGTTGTGTAGAAGATTTATGTATCTCTGTGAATTGGAAGGTGGCTCCATTGGGACCGTGTGCAAGTAAAGAAAAAATAGGAAACGGTGATCTCATCCTTGATGCCGTTAGTTTATGAAAATTACCATACCAGCCGGGGAATCAGCGACAGCCCTGAAAGAGATCCCCATTTTGCCCATGGTGGTAAATCTAATCTAGAGTTACTATTACCTGCTGTTTCTGAGATAGTAGTGTTTTTCTGCATTTTAACATTTAAGTGTGTTGGATAAGTAAGATTTCTTCTTTTAACACCTTTTTACAGCTATTTGGATAACAAAATGAAACCTGCAAAGCTGCACTATTGGATTCTGGGTTGGTTTTCTATGGCACTATGTTGTTGGTGTACTTCAGATAAAGTCACTCAAAGGTAAGATGTGCTAAAAGAAATGTCTGACAGCTCATTCTTAAGCAGGTCAGAATAGTTTAATTTCTGATGTAAATTTTGTTATTATGTACTATTTTTGATGTGTTCCTTTTGTTTTAGGTGACGTATAAAAAGGCACCTACATTAACTGGAGGAGCAAGGATTGTGCCTGAGAAAACATTCACATTTATTAATGTGTCAGCATGAAAAAAGAGGGGAAACTTAAATTCTACTGGTTGCACTTAAAACTTGTAATCTTGCTGTAAAGGAATAATTTAGACTTGTGGTACAGTGATGACAAAGATTGAAAGTATTTTCAAGTCCTGTAACAAAAAACCTGGAGTCATTCTTGTGGCATGAACTGCATGAACTGTTGCATTCTTTGCTTTTTTAGACACCTTATTTTTCTTGCTATTTTCTCAGTTCTGATAATATAAAATTCCTTTTCATATGACATCCCCACTGAGGCTGTATCCATGCTGCACAACTTTTTGGTGGTTGCTGCACCCTGGCAAAATCTGGTCTTGAATACCAATAGACCATGGAGGAATCACACCCCGAATCATACCCTTCTGTGGTCAAAGCTGAAATTCCTAATGCGTTATGTGGGGAAATAAACTTTTCTGCTTCCTTTCAGTGCTTTGGCAAGAGAATGATTGCAGTTGCTCAGTTCAGTGCTGAACTTCTTTCAGTGCTGTGTTGCAGCTGGTTGGTAGCTTAGACACTGTGCTGATGGTTCTTCAATTCCCAGGATTTAGGCTGTGGTTTGGCTGTCTGGCAACAGTCAGCTCTAGGGGCACATTCCTGAACTGCACAGAGCAGGATAACTCGGGTCTAAAGGAGGGGAGATACCTCTGAAGCTGCATAGGTGTTGAAAATGGCTTTCCTTGGATTCCAGTTCTGAGCTTAACTTGCTGCATTTAAGAAGTACAGTTTTCTAACCTATCATTAGCAAAAAAATATGTTGTAGGAGAACTCTTTTTTGGCATGACTGACATTGAAGAAGTTCACCTGTTATTTCAAATACAGATGAAAGATCTAATGGAAGATCTTTTCTAAGCAAGGATGTTTTGAAACCAAGGAAATTAACTGCTCTGCAATATAGGGCAATCCCTCTACTTAGGTTTCTACAGCAACAATAAAGGCCCATATAAAAGTGTTAATAATTTTTATTGTGGCTATGCCTGGTAAGTTCCAGAGCTATTCTCCCAAATTATATAAAAACCACAGATATGTGTGAATGCTCAAGGGAAAATGTGGTCATGGCCATTGAAAAACTAGGGGTAAAAATTGGGACATGATTTAACATGGGAATATCCCTAGGTTGTCCTCAGGTTGAGAAGAATTTGCTTTTTCTTTTTTTTTTTTTTTCTTTTGATAATACAGCCTCTGGCAAGAACTAATGATGGACACATGGCTATTAGCTTCCAGAGAATAACACTTTATTTTGACAGTTCTGTACATAATGCTGTCAGTTTGAACAATTTACAATTCTGTTGATTTTTTCCCCATTTGCTGTTCTATTTAATTACTTTGTGTGGTTGCTTAATAGCTAAATATATCTGCTGTAATGTCTGATGGAACAGGTTTTTTTATTTGCTTCCAGTTTAACCAGAATAGTTCTACTCCATACTGTTGGAAAAGACCTCTATAGAAGTGGTGTGATACAGGCTTCTAACGCTTCTTGAACAAATATTTGAAGGCTTTTTTTTTTCCCTCTCTGCATAGGAATAAGACAGTACTGATGGGTCTGTGAATTATAAGTCTCTTATTCTTAGATGCTTTGAAACAGACATGCTATTGTAAAATACAGAATACTCCTTAAGTTCTTCCTTAGGTAGCCTTAAGACTTTGTCAGAGTTTAATCATTTATTAAATGTTCAAAAATTACTTAATTTTAAGTAAGCATTTTAAAATGCTTACTTAAACTGTTTGAATTAAATGTCTATAAACTGAGAAAGTCAGCATTTTTGAGATTTGTGGTTTGTGCTTTACTTTTTATTCTGATTTTTTAAAAAATCTAAATGTTTGGAGACACGTGCAAGAACCAGTTGCAGTGTCAACTACGTTGTTTGTGGCTGATTTTAGTCTTTTTTTGTTAAAAGAGTAGTTAGAGTTCCAAGAAGGTTGTATGCTTCTTTTTCCACCCAGACAATATGCTTATCAAGAAAAATTAGAAGATTCTTAACATCCTAAGCAAAGACACCTTTTTTAAAAAAAATTAATTATTGTTTTATAAGCATGCCAGTAAGCACTCTCCTAAATATAAAACAGAACAATGTGTTTCTTCCATCTTTAATAAATGGAAAGAATGTGGAGATAAGGTGCCATTTGTTTAACAGTGGGGGGTTATTAGCAGGTTCCTAAATCTGTTGTTTCTCTGTGACTTGTTAGCGTTTGGAGTGTGTGCCTGAAGGTGTTTCTCTTTTTAAAATGCTTGAAGAAAAACAAATTTTTCTGTCTCTCTCCAGTGACAACCACCCTCATACATGGAGAAAGCTGTATCTTGCTCATCATTGGCCAGTGACTGTATGTAAGGTGAGATTTTTGTGTTTTATTATTTTCTATCCTAACAAAGGTAGTATTGGATAATAAATGTGTGAAAGAAGATTGAATAAAGCCCATTGTGCATTTAATCTTGTTTATGCCTGTATAAAGGCTTTTTCTGATTTTGATGCAACTTTTGCTGCTTCCCCTGCATTCCAGAGCAGCTGTAAGAGGACCAGATTGTGGTGTGTTACAGATACTGTACTCAGTGGAGGGTTTATTGTACACTAAGCTTGTTACTAAGCTTGTGACATCTTGTTACTTCTAAAATTAATCCTAGACTTTCACCAGGCTCTGTAGGAAGACTTGCCTGCCTTGCTTGACTGATGACAACAGATCAGTACCTGAATTGCCTGCTGCACAATAAATTTTTTATCTTTTAATGTTGGCTGCAGTATTTCAGTGATGTCATCAAATATTGATTCAGTTGGGAACAAGAGAGCTATAAAGGTGTTGTGGCAGCTGTTTGAGTATTTCTGCATTTTTTCTGTGTTTGAGGAGTGTGAACCAAAAATGAACCCAGCCTTCCAACATGTGTCTGTCAAAAGCACAGCTAAGAGGCATACTATTACAATTAAATATCTACTACCATCTGAGAAGTAAAACAGTTTTCCTATGCTGGAAGTACTCAAAGGCCTCTTCCCATACAGTTAAGTTAGAAATATGCTGTACTTAAAAGTGAAAGACGTGGTCAGATTTATGGATACAAGGTTGAAGACTAGCATTTTCTTTTTTTTATTATATTGATTTTAAATGAACATTGAAAAAATACTAAGGCTAGAATTAAAAAGGAGATTGACTGAAGCTGGCCAAAGCAGGCAAAGTGTGAATTAATGTGTTGTAGGTTGCATTGACCTTGCAGTTGTGCCAGCACACGGGGTAACACCAAGGGTCTGATGAGACATGTAGAGGAAACTGCCAGTAGGGTTAGTGCCACAATAAGGGAGAACTGATACCAAATTTGAAATGTTCTGGGTGTTCCATTAGCATGTCTGAGAACTGCAAAGATTGAATAAGGAGCACAATTGCACTGTTTTTGTTGCCACCTCAGTTGGGCAAGCTGCTGACTATTAATTTGCTGTATTTTGGGCTAGATAGCCAAACACTTTTAGCTCCACAAAGCTTGTGTCATGACAGGAGTAATATTGTTTAGGCAGTTGCAATGTGTCTTTGTTCAAAATACTCCTTTCAGGGGAAAAAAGCTGTTGCTGGGTGTAATTGCTTCTATTGTTGGTGGCAAGAGAAGAGAGGAAGGAAATGGACAGAGAACAAGAAAGTCTTGCAGAACTTGCAGATTTGCTGCCACTGGCCTGTGGCATGTGGAAGGCAATTAGTGAGATTACAGGCCTGGTGCTGCTCTTCTCTACACTCTGCTCTTGCTCTGGCATCACATAAAAGGCCTTGTGGCATAATTAAGACAGAATGCAGAGCCAAAAAGGAAAGCTATTATTATGGGAAAAGAACATCTGAGGAGGTTGTTAGTTAATGGCCAAAAGTGTTTACTTAAAAGAGCTGTAGTGGCTAAGAAGAATAATCAGGGAAAATACAGTAATGGTATTCTGTGATGTGTGACATAGATTTTTTTTGTTTTGTTCAGGGGTATATCTCTGCTCTAAACAATAATTAATGTGTAAGCTATTTCTCCTGTATTATCAGCAGTTTTGATTGGAGGTGGTTTTTTTTTGATTTTGTAGGAAGATATTTAGTCTTTCTCTCCATTCCCTTGTCCCTCAAGCCAAAATCCTTAAAACACAAGTCCATCTTACTTGGAATAAGCAACGTATTTCATTTCTTCTTTGTATTTTTTGCTTTTAATACAATAATAAAACTACTCCTGAGTGCTTAAAGAGGGTTGAATGCTTGTCTAATATCATAGTTTATTTTGCTGCTCTTTATTTTCATCCCTCTGCACTCCTTGAAAAGATCTGGTGATGAGAAAAATACAGAGAGCTGCCACCTGGAATATTATAAATGCAGATAAAGCTCCATTCTTTTAGCATGGATCAGGCTTCTTCCTGTTACCTCAGAACCTGTTCTTTGTCTTCTTTTTACACTGTCTGTTCAGACTGCCCCTGGTATTCACTTGATCTGCTTCAAAATTTTAAAGCCAGTGGGTTTCTAAGTAGCATAATCCATGACAGCTTCAAGTAACTGCAGTTCACCAGTTCCTGATTTGGCCAGTAAAAGTTATCATGTCTCAACAGAACCTTGGGCCATCAATGGATGAGGTTTTATTTTTCCCTTGAAGCCTTTATTCCTGGACTCATGCAACAAATATTCCATGTTTTTGTTTCCTACAGATGAGTGCTAATGATTGTCATGATCCTCCAGAGTACTGGACAATCCATGGATTGTGGTATGATCATAGTGTTTTTATTTCAGCCTGGAAAGGAAAAATCAAATTTTGTACTAGGATATTCAGTGGTTTGAGTTTTTTTGGTTTGTTTTTTGTTTTTGTTTTGTTTTTTTCTGGTGGGGGGTTGTTGTTTGGGTTTTTTTGTTTGTTTTGGTTGGGATTTTTTTGTGTGTGGGGGTTTTGGGGGATTTGTGTGTTTGAGGGTTTTTTGTTTTTTTCTTTTAGTTTTTTTTTTTAGTTTTTTTTCTTGGAGGTCTTAGTCTATCTGTTCTTATGATTCCTTGAAACTAAATTAAACCCTATGGTTTGACATAAAATTGAGATACACTTCTATATCTCATGACTCACTGAACTCCTGAAATTCTCTTGCCGCATAAGCATTCTATTTCTATGTCTCCTTACAGGATCAGTAATAGTCTAAAGCAGAAAAGGAACTACAGTTTCCCCTCCTTTTTTTTTTGTCTCTCTGAGTACACAGAATTTGTTAATATCTCATGACTGCTTGTGTCTTATCTCCACACAAAAATTGCAAAAGTATCGGAAAAACGAGTTTGCTTGAAAGGAATCAACTCACTGGAATTGGTGCCAATGGCAACAATTCAAAAGTTTTCCTGACAAATACAGGGTGAAAATCAGTGCAGGAGTTTAAGCTATGCCTCCTAGAAAAGTGAACAGCATTATGTGTAGATGCCCAGTGAGTGTCTTGGTGCTACTTGCAGACACATCAGTTGGTGCAGCAGTTTAGAAGGTCAGTGCCGTTAGTGACACCAGTGACATCATGTGCAAGACCGTTCCATATCATTGACACACCTATATGACTTTTACACAGAAGGAGAGGCACCAAAGGGCCAAACAAAAAAATCAAGAGAAAATCTTTTGACCATAATTAATGTCTTGAAGGTCTTACTTCTAAAACACTGTAGATTCTGATAATTTGCTTGCATTTTTAAATGAAATCTCCAGCTATAATCCTGCATATTTAAAATTCAGGTCAAAGATATAATGTTAGTTACCATTAGTGAGTTAGGAGACATCTTTTTTCACTTTTATTTTGCTTCCCTAGGCCTGACAAAGCTGAAGACTGTAATAGGACATGGCATTTCAATGTCTCCGAGATTAAGGTATTTAAAGCAAAAAGACATACCAGGCAGAGCTAAGTGCAATTACTTTTGCACATCCTATATGCAAAATCTGTAGTGTGTAATATCACTCTTAATGTTTGCTGAGAGGTACAGCTTTTTAAGGACTCCAGGAATTCTTTAGGTGCTTCTGTTACTACTTGAAGTCACAGTCCTTGTGATCGTTAGCAGCTGTACCTGCTTGATTTTGTGAACATTCAGTTTGACTCATTCAGTTACAACCTCCTTCAAAAGGTCTAGAGATCCAGCACCACATAGGGGATGAATCTGCAGTGACAAAAAATACCTGTGAAAGAAAAGATTCAGTCAGTTTGTGCTTTCTCTTCACATTTTCTACTGCAAAATCAGAACAAAGAAAATAAGAATTCAGAGTACTGTTTTCTGTGTGTTTTCTCCTAGGGCATTAGTCCATTTTTCTTCTTTTTCCACTTAAAAACATCTATATTTCATTCAACAAAATTCATTTATGTGTTGTAATCAGGGATAAGAGGCTTGAGCCAACAAATGTGAAAAGCTGCATGATTGAACAACTTCTGCAGGGACAGTTGAAGGAAAATCTTACTTTGAGGCAGTGTATCAATATTAGTACATTCAAATATGTAGGTGGGTGTACCTGTTACTGTTACCTCCAACAACAGCATTTTCAGAATATTGGGAAAAAATATATTTTCTGAGTGTTTCTGAGTAACTGAGTGTTTCAGTTATGGATGTTGACAGATAAGGCTTCAGTTGTAGAAAATGTATCAATATCTGTGGATATAGCTTTTCAACACTATGGGTGCATTTAGTAATTGTGGTATTTTTAGGATCTTATTTCAGACATGAGACAGTACTGGCCTGATGTGCTTCATTCATCTCTGAATCGCACACAGTTCTGGTGAGTACAAAAAAATTCCCCAAAAAGCTTTTTGGATATTATTTCATAAAAAATCCATCTGAGTAGTTCTTTGGGTGAGATGTTTGTATGAGAAGCAGTGTCCAGGAGGCCACTGAAGCAGTGTGTCTTGTCAGTCTCATTTGCAGCATAAATCTGTTCTCTAGTATAATACAGCTTTTGAACAGAGAGCCTATGGCAGTTTTGGAGAAATGAAACCTAGTGAGAGAGAGAGAGAATGTTTCCTCCCTTTCTCCCCAGGGAGGAGAAACAGCTGCTGTTGACATATTAAATCTGAATAGCAGTAGCACTCCTGGGATGTCACATCTAGCTGCAAGAGCAGCTTCCAGGTCTCTTTCCCTAGCTAGTTTCCCTGTGTTGCTGGCCTTGAGAGAGCTTTCCTTTTGAGCTTCCTCATAGAAGAGGAAATAGAAAAATAGAACGCACTGTATCACGGTAGTCACATCTCTGTTCAGTGAAGTTACTCACAGCCAGCTCTGTGCTATCACCAAGCTCATGGGTACAAGAGGTGCAGAAGGGTGGAGCCTTCATGAGCCGTGACAGCTGTGTTCAGTATCTCCATGCCACCCAGCACCTCCTTATTTCCTTACTGCTTCAGTTTGCATTTAAGTGGAAGAGGTGAAGATGGAATTTCATGTGCCTGTGCTAAGTCATCAGAATTAGCTGCATCTGCATCGTTTTTTTTTTTTTTTTACTTGTCTGTGCTGCAAAATTAAGTAACATTGTGAAGAGTATAATCTTAAAGCCTCAGTAAATATTTCATGGCGACCAAAGTCTCATTCATTTCTGGAAGCTCACAGGGCTGATTAAAACACTTGGGACCAGTGTATTTTTGGCTTGCTGCGGGTGAGATGCATGGACACTGTCAGTGCAGAAGGCACCAGCCCACTCCAGTAGCAGTTCCATGTCAGCAGTAATAGGCTTCTTGAGTGCCAACAGATCTTTGGCCCTCTATTTCTGCCTTCTTTTTAGAAAGAACGGGACACTTAAATATTCCTACTGAAAGTCTTCAAAAGACAAGTACTTCACCGTTAGTTTTGCACACATGCATGGATATATTCTCTGAATTAAAATTACTGTTCTACATGCAAAGCCTTGCCTCCAGCTTACTGCTGTTTCAGTAGCCCTTTGGATTTGACTATTGTCTGCTTCTGATCCAATCTGACTATCTCTCTTGCTAAGTTTACCCCTAAAAGAGCTTCTATTTACTTTAAAATTGTGGTGTCCTTTCTCATTAGTAATTTCAAATCCTTTGTGGAGAAATATGCCCATGGAAACTGGACTCTTCCAGGCAATAAACAATTAATTTGACATGCAGTTGAGTTGAATGTTACAGCCAAGACGAGAACTCTCCACAAGGCTAAATTTGGGAAGATACAGTGAAAATCCAATAGTAAAGTATCTTCTCCCCTGCCTCAAGTTTCCTGACACCACAGTTGCTTTATTAATTCTCTGTTCAGAGGTAATATACAATTTCTCTAGAACAAACATAATGTTTTTTACGGTGTTTTCATTCCTTAAGAAAAATCTGAAGTTTTTGATATGAATGGACACTTCCAAGGCAGGCTTTCAAGTGAATAATAGTCTGCTTGTCTGCTTTTTGATGATGTACTTAAGGCATTGTACAGTCACAGGATGCTGTGGTGATAGCAGGACTTTGTGATTAGATAATCTTTGTGTACACATGCTGAAGTGATACCTATATGGTGTAAGTGGCTTGTGAAAATTTGTAAAGAATTAAAAAAAAAAAAGACATTCACAGGCTGTATTACTAAAGATTGTACTACTTAGGCTTTAAATGGACTTTAGAATTGATAAAAACATTTTTGGCTTTTTCCCATTTTTTGTCCTATTTGAGTTTATCTCCTGTACACTGCATTTCTTTCCTTTGCTCTCTGTTCCTTCCTGTTAGGAGAATGGATGGTGGACTAGAAGCAAGACTTCAGAGCAAGCCTATGAAAATTCTTCCATGGACCAGCATAAAAGTTGATGCTAAAGTCTTATCTTAGCAGCTTGTGCAGTTTCACTGTTTCACCCCTAGTAAGGCTTAGTCCTTTGAGTTCTGAAAAAAAAGTTAGTTCTTTGAAAGTGCATTTAACACAAAAGGCTCCACAAAATCTTATAAAATGTTTAGAGATACTCATTTTCTAGGCAAATTCTTTGCATTCTGACCACCAAACATCTCTGTGTAAATGCACTGAGAGATCTTTGTATCATTGAGAGCATGACACATATTTACCTCATAAATACATAGATGTTGCTGTAATTGAAGTGGTGGGAGTGATATTTCTTGGATTTACTTTTCACGTGTGATAAATTTGAGTGCAGTGTCTTACTCCACATGTGTACCCTTTTGGATACTTGATTTAAGTATAATGGCTAGCATGTACAGCACTTTTATATGCAAATAATGTGTTCTAAAATTTACATTTTGCTCTTCTATAGGAAACATGAGTGGGACAAACATGGCACTTGTGCAGCCACACTTGAGGTCCTTAATTCTCAGAAAAAATACTTTGGTAAAGCCTTAGAACTCTACCAGCATGTTGATCTCAATGGGTACGTAAATGAACTTTGTGGTCAGCCTTTTATTTCAAGCAGTTTCTAAAAGTTTCGAATATAGCCTAAAATGAAAGTCTAAAACTCTGATGGTAGAGAGGAAATGAGTATTAGCATAAATTATTTTTAGTACTGAAGTTCAGAGGAGGGGTTGTTACTCTGAGAAGTAGTCTCTGGTCACTTCAGGGTCTGGTAAGCCAGCAGCATCCTTCACAGCATCGTTTTAAACATTGTGAGCCAGTACATTTTTGAGAAGTTGTACTGGCTATATCTTGATACCAAACGCTATGGTACCTGTAAAGTTCTAAATTAAGTGACAAAACCCTCCAAACTTCTGAGTCATATTGAGCCCCAAACATTTGTTTTTAGGACAGTGCTCTGCTCAGAGGAAAGGACAAGCTGCAGACAAAATTATGCAGAACATCCTGGGAAAAGGCTGAGAGGCAACAGCAAGAGAGTATCCTCTGAAGGGTCGTGTTCAGTCACTGCAGGCAGCCCTCTGCTGTTCTTTCTAACAACCCCTGTGTGACACTCTTCCATTGTCCTAGGGACTGATTTTCTCCTCATGATTCCAAAGCACTGGCCATTCCAGATTCAAAGTCTTGAGAATGTTGTGGCTTGTCCAAGCTCTGTATATAAGCATTCTGGCTTCAGGTGAATGCCAGAAGGTTAGAGTCCTTTCCTGATCAGTGCTGGGTATGGGTGAGAGAATGTTTGACTTACATTTGTTGACTATATATTGTCTGTCTGTATAAGAGGACAGTATCTGACAGAGGAAATGCTTTTATACTAAGAAACATACCTTTAAAAAAACTCAATGAAACAACCCCCCAAAAACCCCAAACCAGCCCATCCTTTTTATCTTCTGCCAGTATCCTGTCCAAGCAATCTCCTCGACAAAGTCTCATTGTCTTTGCTTATGCACAGAGGAAATGTCTTTTTTCCCTCCCACCCCATTTTTATAGATGTCTTTTAAAACTGTAGCAGATTTTTCTAGACATGGTGCTTGAGCTTGTCATATGTAGTGTTAAAATTAATAATGTCTAAGGCAATTGCCTAAGTAGCTGTGATGGTGTGACTAAAACATTTACAGATGGCACAGTGACCGATGATGTGACTCTATATCAGCATGTGCAACGCTGCAAAAGAATAGAGACTGAAGCATGTTGAAATTCATGGCTCAAAGCTTATTATCCGTTGTGAAAATGGATATAATTAATTTTATCTTTGCTGAAAAGAAAAAAGTCTGCCAGTGTTTTCATTGTATATCATTTATACTTGGATGAGAAAAAATTATGTCAGTGATTAAAAAAATTGTTTCCATAAAGCAAATTATTGAAAAGGAGACATCATGCAGGCTTCTGTAAGAAGTAACTGAACATCATCTATTTTATTGGCCTCCTTATATCCAGTGTAAAATGACCACAAAAAACAGCTTGTCCTTTAGTCAGCTGGGTAAAATGTTCCCTGTGCCAAAACTGACCCTGGAGGGGAAGGGTTGAGCATTACCAGCATTTATGGATTAAATCCTGCAAGATACTGACCATTCCCACTTCTTACAGAAGAAGCTGGGACTCAGACACTCATCATGTGTTAGGTCCTGAGTCTTGTCAGCTTGGAAATGTGGACTCCTCTCATGACTGAACCTAAAGGAAGGAGTGTACAGGCTAGAGGTTCTTGAGCATTACCTCATTTCTCTTGTGTGACAAACTTTTCCTCTTCAAAAAGATATAGTTTCTGGCCTGACAGAATGTCAGTCCAGATTGACATGCTGTACCCCTCTCCCGGTGTGCTGCGTGCCTCCTACCCCAGGAAGCCTGTCCTGTGTTCAAATATGAGGGTTCCTAGAGCAGCCTCACAAGTCTGCCCTTGTCCCCACAGTGGCTGGAGCACAAGGGAAATATCTCAAGGCAGGGGAAAGGAGGCAATGAAATTGCATGCCCTAGCTGGCACTGAACAGAGCACTCTGGAACTCCCTTTCCCCTCACTGTGTCTGAAGACTCAGCAGTCCCAGCTCCTCAGATTAAGGTGCAGGAAAGGGTGCTTCTGACCCTGCTGAGTTAGGTGGGAAGTGGCCTTTCTGAAAAGGGCCATTCCTAGGCTGGCAAAGAATGGAAGACAAGTTGCCCTAGCTCCCATCACTAACGCTTGACAAGTTCTTAAGATTGTCTGTTTTACTTAATGATTATGATGGTATGTTTGCATACAGGCAACATGGAAAAATGTTATATCTTTGTTTCAGTTGTCTCTTGAAAGCTGGGATAAAGCCAAGCAGTTCATATTACAAGGTAAGAGGCAATCTTTGATAAAACAAAATCATGTGCATTCACTTTTTTTCAATAGGAGTCATCTAATTTCTGTAGAACAAGTGATCTCGTAAGAATCGTATAGTTCTTTAAGAGTGTGCTTTTTCTAAAAGTGTTTCTGAGCTTAACCAGTGTGGGAGCTTTTGGAAGGTGTGCCTGTGACCTATTAATCTCTATAAGCTTTTTACTTTTTCAGATGACTGCTATAAAGGAAGCTCTTACAAGATTTTATGGTGTAACACCGAAGATCCAATGCCTTCCTCCAGAAGAGGTAAAAACCCCAAGCAAACAAAAACTCCCCTAGCTTTTCAAAATGGATAAAACCAAACAAAAAAACCAACTTTTTTTTTTTTTAAGGAGCACTTTTTATTTAAAATAAAGCAAAAATATAGTGAAAAATCTTCAGGATGGTGAAACTTAGGTGTAGGTGTTGCTTGTGCATACAGCTCTTTGCCTTTAGATATTACTTGATTGTTGGAGTTCGGTTTTAAAGGTCTCTTTGTCTTAAAAGATTTTAAACCTGCATCTCTTGCATGAATGCTGTAGCCACTATGGCAGGGGTATTGTTGTAGCTGAGCACTTTCCACTTCACCTGCTAAAGCTTAAGTGCTGCATAGCAAGTTACTAAAGCCAACAAGAGTGAGCTGAATGGAGCCAGTCAGTGTCAGCCTTGGCAAGGGTGCTGCCTGTCAATAGCAGCCCTGCCTTCCCTGGGCATGGCTCTTGTATTCTGTGTGATGAAGGTACTCAATGAACAGAAACCTTCTGAAATAAAGCAGCTCGGAAGCTTGTCTCTGAGACTTTTCCAGAAAGCCCATACCTAAAGAGGTGCAAAAAGGCATTTTGAGCTTCACTATGGTTCAGGGTGACTGTAGTCTTTCCTTTTGAGCCAATTGTGTCTTAAATTTCCATTTCTTTCTACTTTTCCTTGTCAGCGATTGTTCTGTGTGTCACAATGCAGTAGAGAATGTGGTATGGAGCATGCTGTAGTGTAAAATACAGGTCACCATATCTGAAGCAAAATTACCTCTGAAGGAACAAAATAGTATTCTGAACAATTACATGTGTAGGTTGCTGAGCTCTCTTTCCCTTTTTTCAGCTACGTTACTCTGCTCTATAGAAAAATAAAGCAAAAAAGCAAGTTCTTACAGAAAAATAAAGCAAAAAACAAAACCCACAAGGTTAGCTTTTGCTCTTATAAGTGATTCTTTATTATCTCAGCTTGTTAAAGATGATTTACTACAAAACACTTGGCAGAGTTATTGCCTATACACAGGTAACAATTTATGAAAACTTGCTAAGATGCAGTTGCTGTTGGAGTTCAATGATTGTGTATTGTCAACTCATTTACTTTAGTAGTGCTCTGAGGTTCTTAGATGTTTTTTAACATGAAAAAATTTATAGGTTACAATATTTTAAAAATTTGTTTAGAAGTTACTTCAAGCAACAAAGGAATATTACTTGAATGTGGGTTGCACGCTCACCCACCTTTTGATATTAAAAAAATATAGAGCTAACACAAACCCCAGTTTTGAGCTCTGTTCACTGTAGTTCTGCCATTGCTTTTAGTACAGTTGGATACTGCTCCAATTATGTGAAAGTAATTTACAGCTTGGGTCTCCTGTGCTTAACACCTGAAGGTATTGGGTAATAGAAATTAAAAAGTACATCTCAGTTATTTAAAGATAGGCCTTTTCAGAGTTCCAGCCTTGTCCATGCCTGAAGTGCATGATGGAGGTACTTTGGTGTTTGAAATGTATTACACACTCACTGTTCTTAAGTTTTTTTAAAAAAATCCAAACCAGAAAAAAAACCCCAAACAAACAAAAACCCCCAACAACACAAACCCCAAATGAGCAACAAAAAAAGCCTCACCACAATTACTTTTGTCTTGTCCATATCTTTTGGTCCTGCTTAGTTGTTTCAAAAGCATTTTTTTTACGCATACACTTTGTTAGACGTGAGCATTTGGGGGGATTTTCCTGTAATCTTTTTGCCACATGAAAAGTCTCCATGCCTGCCTGCTTTGATCACGGACAATCCTTTTCTTCTTATCTGTCCTGTAGTCCAAAAATGACATTTCTGCTCCTTTTGAAAGCTTGGTTCTATATTCTTTTCAGTAAAAGCTATTATAAAATTGAGTTTCTGTTCTCATTTATGGAGGATTTTATTTGCCTCAATTCCTGTCCTGCTATGAAGAGTTGGTGAAAAGTGTCTTTGCAGTGACATGTACTCTTCAATATTCAGAGAGTTCAGCCAGAGCTCATCATTAAGGTGAACAGCTTCTGTGCTCAGGCAGATGAGTAAATGCCAGGATAATCTGTGTCACAGCATTTCATAATGACACTTACTAGTCAGACAATTCCCCAGATTGGTACTGAGTAACAGTATGTACTACAAGCTGTTCAGCGTGGCTGCCTTTTGCACTTGTCTTTGCATTTTTCAACTGGTAAATATACAAATGGTCGCTACTGTATCCTATAGATAGGGCAATGTATCTGAAGAATTTATTAATTTTCTTCTCCCCATGAAGCTGATCTTACCTTTTGTGTTTCCAGGGTGAAAAGGCACAAACAATTGGCCAGATTGAATTCTGCTTCACCAAAGAACTGCAACTGAGAAACTGCACGGCGCTGAAAGGTGAATCCAGCCCAGAGCAGGCTCACTTGAAGCTTGGAACTGAAGAGCTGTCTGTTTGCAATGATACTCTCCCAACCTATTATCCTTCAGAGGTCCAAGATCACAAATGAAGCCCTAGGAGTTTGAAAAACTTTTAAAACAGTGACAAAACCCAAACTCTTGTAATATTACAACCCCCTGTCCATATCACAGGCATACTGTGAAGATTTCATTGGGAAAATTGTTCTCCTTTTGACATTAAAGGAGAGTGTTCCACATGATGGGATCAGACTCTGCTTTACAGCTTGGTCTGGATTTTTTGGCTTGTTTATTGTGCTTGAATCCATGTTCAAAAGAAAACTGTGACTTCTCAGTTTCGCTTGCAGTTACGTCTGCCACTTTAGCTGCTTTTTGGTTTTTACCTGTGAGTCAGGGAAATTAAGTAATTTTTTGTACTGAAAGGATGATGGTGTCTCTGAGATGAGATGACAGTTTCTTGAGAAAATACTGCAAACAGAAAGAACTTTGATACCTGGCTGGAAGTCCATTCCCATATGTAATACCCACTGCCTTGCATAAATCTGCTCTCCATAAGTGCAGAACAGAGATCATGTCCTCTGAGCTGTTAAACCTGTCCTCACTCAGGGATCACAGTGGACCAAAGACAACTTTTCCATAACTTCTTAGTGAAGTAATCAATTTCTCCAGGTTTGGGCTTTACTGCCTAAAAGACTGCAGGGAGACTCTGTTTGTAGCCTTACCTATTCTTTGATTATTTTTGTGACACTAGCTCCATACAGTCTTGAGGAACAACCAACGTTAGAACTTATATGCTAGTGTAGGAGAATATTAGGCTCTAGAAATAAGTTGTTATTAATTTTTTGTTGTATTTGAGCATTCACCATTACCACACAAGTGAAAGTGCCTGCACTTACATAAAAGTGAGATTGTGACGTAATAACTTCGTTCCAAGAAACAGCTTTTTATAGATGAAACAATAAATACTACTGGATTTTCAGCAAAAAGTTGAAATATTGGCAGTAGTGCATCTCTACCCCATAATAATTATTAGCACGCTACAAAGTTGGATGTTTCCAAAGGGGACAAAATTCTGATGGCATACTCCACACAGTGCTGTGTTGATCTACGTATTTCAAATTGTGTTTCAAAGAATGACAATTATGGCTCAAGGAACCATCTGTTAGAATAATATTACTGTGAAAACCTGAAATGCAGTATTAAAAACAAATGTGTTCTTGGGGGGGGGAGGTTAAAAACCATTTACATTTACTCTCATTTTTTACTGTCCCTGTTTCTCTACTACGTTACATTAAATACTCTGTTACCTTTCCATTCTAGAATGTTGTCAGTTCTTTAGGCCTTTCTTGAAACTCAGATGTTTATTTATTTTAACAGCTAAGAAATTATTATGATCTGCCAAAGGAGTGATTGTTGGGTTTACCTGTTTTTCTGCAGTTTTATTTCCTCAGTCCTGTTCACAGTTAGAATTGAAACAAACTCAGAAGCAATGAATGGTAGCATTGATTCTTGCATAGAATATTGCATTACCATCTTCAGTGTGATCACATGGCACTTACAGACCCAGCCATCATGGATTTAGTGGGGGCAGGTCCTACCTGACCAACCTGATCTCCTTTTATGACCAGGTGGCCCACCTGGTGGATGAGGGGAAGGCTGTGGATGTATCTACCTGGACTTCAGCAAAGCCTTTGACACCGTCTCACACAGCACACTCCTGGAAAAGCTGGCAGCCCTTGGCTTGGACAGGTGCACCCTTCGCTGGGTTAAGAACTGGCTGGATGCCTGGGGCCACAGAGTGTTGGTGAATGGTGCTGCATCCAGTTGTCAGACAGTCACCAGTGGTGTCCCCCAGGGATCAGTGTTGGGCCCAGTTCTGTTTAATGTCTTTACTGATGATCTGGAAGAGGGGATCAAATCTATCATTAGCAAAGTCGCAGAGGACACCAAGCTGGCCAGGGAGTGTTGGTCTGCTGGAGGGTAGGAGGGCTCTGCAGAGGGACCTGGACAGGCTGGATAGATGGGCCAAATCCAATGATGAGAGGTGTAAAAAGACCAAGGACTGGGTCCTGCACTTTGGCCACAACCCCCTGCAACACTGCAGGCTGGGGACAAAGTGGCTGAACAGTGGCCAGGCAGAAAGGGACCTGGGCATTCTGACTGACGGCAGGATTGACATGAGCCAGCGTGTGCCCACAGGACCAAGAAGGCCAATGGCACCCTGATCTGTACCAGGAATAGGCCAGCAGGGCCAGGGCAGTCATTCTTCCCCTGTATTCGTCACTGGTAAGGCAGCACTTTGTGTGCTGTGTGCAGTTCTGGGCCCCTCAGTTTAGGAAAGATGTTGAGATGCTGGAGTATGTCCAGAGAAGGGCAACAAGGCCGGTGAAGGAAGGATCTGGAGCACAAGTCCTATGAGGAGCAGCTGAGGGAGCTGGGGGTGTTTAACCTGGACAAAAGGAGGCTCAGGGGTGACCTTACCATTCTCTACAATTCCCTGAAGGAGGCTGTAGCCAGGTGGGGATTGCTGTCTTCTCCCAGGCAACCAGCAATAGAATAAGAGGACACAATCTTAAGCTGCACCAGGGGATGTTTAGATTGGACATTAGGAAGAAATTCTTCACAGAAAGGGAGATTGGGCATTGGAATGGGCCACCCAAGGAGGTGGTGGAGTCACCGTGCCTGGAGATGTTTAATCACATCTGTCAGTGCTGTGGTGTGGTTGACAAGGTGGTGTTTGGTCATAGGTTGGACTTCATGAATCTCAGGTTTTTTCCAACCTAGTTCATGCTGTGTGACTCTCTGTGATATGCTTAATGGAAGCTCAAATCAATAGTCTAATTTTTTGTTTTAATTGCTGTATAAATTATATTAAGTATATTAAAATATATTGAAATATATTTTATAATGCCAAATAATGCCTAAAGAGATGAAATATACAGTATGAGTTCTCTGCAGTCGAAGTGTAGTGCATTAATTTAAGAAAAGCTAGTAACTGCAAATGCAAACCTTACAAGGAAGTGACACAGCCACTGACAGCCTTCACAGGCTCAAGGGTAAAGCTGTTTTTTGCCAAAGCGAGTCAGCAGGTAAGCAGAGTCACAAATGACCAACCTCTGCAGCAGAGTAGATAGTGTGGCTCCCATGCATTTTTCAGCCTCATTTTCAAATGCAAAAAAATATGTAGGAGCTGAGAAGTCTTAAAACTTCGAGGAGAAAATAACATAATCCAAAATGAGTGAGGGAGACAACATGCTAAACAGCAGCCTGCAATTGAGTAAAAATGAGTGAGAAGAATAAAGGTTGGCTAAAAATAAACTCACAAACTCTGAAGTCCTGTTTAAAGGGACATACCTGAAATACTGCATTTGCCTTGAAAACCGACACCCCCATACTTTTTATTACATATTAAATATTTAAATTTTATATGGTTAACTTTTTAGTAGTAGCAATAACATATCATATGAAGTCTATATATATAGTATGACTACTGTTGCTTGGTTTTTGGCAAACCCACCTGCCTAACTTCTAGGAAGATGCAAATGTCTTTTAAAAGCTACTGGCTGATTTTTATACAGAGATGTGCCAAAACTCTAAAAAGTTTTAAGTGATACATTTCAGGGATGTGTTAAGGGCTATGTCTGTACATGGGCAGTCAGGAGAGCAGATGAATGAATGCTAACATCACTTCAGACCAAAGATTATGTCCAGCCCTTCATGTTCTCTCTAGCAATGGCTCACAGCCATTGTCAATTGCTTTCCATCAGAATGTATATAATTTCAGCAGTTGGATTAAGGCAGTTTAAAGACAAGAAGTAAACAAAGGTATATTGGGAGCCTCAAAATTCAGTTCTGAAAAGTGTCATTCACTTCCTTAAGCAATATAAATTCTGTCAGCCTTGAAAATTCAGCACTGCCTGGGGATGATGGGACCTATATTATTTTCTGCATCATGGAATAAATTAACTAAATTTTGGCAGAGAGGTTGTTTGTGCAGTTTCAGTGGTTTGAAACACTAGTCAGCTCCACAGCTGTTTATACCCTTTGCTTGTTTATACCATTTGTCCATGTGCTCTCTTGCACAAAATGCTTAGGCATCCTTTGGCATGTAGGTTAGAGCATGGCTGTCTGTTCCTTTTCCAAGGATAGCCTCTCTTCCTGAAGCACGGGCAGGTTCTTTTCTCTCTGTTGTTTTCTCTCTCTCTTCATGGTCTGCACTGAGCCTTTCTCAGCTGCACAGGAGCCCAGCTTCAGCCAAGTTTATGGTGCAATATTGTGCTTAAGGCCACATCTGTCTCTACCTACCAGCAAGCAGCTGATCTGCCACTGCCAACTGCAACAGGAGATGGGAGAAGTGGGGGGGACTTGTTCCCATCACTCTTGTTCTTCGTGGGGACAGCAGCTGTTTATTTTTTTCCAAGGGCAGGCAGAGATACTTCTGCAGGCTGGAATGTAGGTGGTACAGGCCCCTGGCCATGTCCCTTCCTACTCTGCACCCTCAGTGGCTGGAGAGTGCTGGGCTGTGCTACTGCCCCAGCTGCTGCTGACTGGAAGGAAAAGAGTGGTGGCAGGACTGCAGTGCCCATGCAGAATGTCAATACACTGCAAACCAAGTCCCACAAAGGTGGACAGGCTAGGTATCTATCTACAGCAGCAAAGCAGCAGGTGGGGAAGGGGGATTTTGACAGGAAAGGGTTCTTGAGTTTGGGCACCTCGGTCCTGGTGTGGTTGTGCTTAAGTCAGCTGTGCCCTGGATCTGGCACTGAGCACCTTTAATCCAAGGCCATGAAAGGTTAATTGTGCTGCTAACGGTGCTATTGATGCCTCATGATGGTACTGATGATGCAAAGGGAAATTGTCAGGACTTTGCTAGTTTCTTTCTCAGGAATGGAGCGATCGATGATGAGGAATGTTATACTTACTGTAAATTCAGATTGTCATGCTGCTAAGGCAGCTTCCTTCACAAGGGTCACTGCATGCCTCCTGTTCCTGTAAGTATTCCCTGTTCCACAAAGTTGCCATAAATCACCCAGAGTTGATATAAATAATTCGTTTTAGAAAGGATTTAAATTTCTTGTGCTTTGAAGAATAAGATCTTTAGTATACAGGCTAAGTGAGACCAGATGTGGGAGATAAAGTATTTTGTGTTTGTGCTGTGATTTTCGTTATTCCTTACCCCAAAGCACACTGGAGCATCACAGACTGGAGGAGGATTAGATAGATCTCAAGGGCAGCCAAACCCAACCATACCCACAAATTGGTGGTATGAATGCATACCTCAGTAAATGCAGCATGAAAATCACAGTGGTGACAGTCATATGCAATGCTCAGCCTGAAGGACTGGTATTTCAGTAATTTTTATTTAAAAAAATATGCAAAAACGACCATAGTTGATTAATTTTTATAAAATTCTTTGCAAGCTGGAGTATGCATGGTGCTGTTTCATAAGAAACACAGCTTCATTTACTGGAAAAGAGTCTCTTCACTTAGGTTTTTTCTGTAACTCACACAATTGTTCATGTTAGAGACCTGTGCTCGGCATGTAAATTAGAAGAGAAGAGGCAAAACAAAATTAGCAATAATTAAAAGCACAGCAGTTACCTTGTAACAATTACATTCCCTGTAAACAAACACGATGCATCCCAGCAGGTACCTGCAATTAGATCACTTACTTCTGCTTAGTGTTGAGTAAAACTTGCGGCTGCCAGCCTTGAAGGGACTTCTCTCTTTCCGAAGTGCTCCGCTGAGGGTGGAGAAGCTGTGTGTACATCTGGCAGAGGTCAGAAGAGTTGTCATATCTCCTGACTGCTGTGATTTTAGCCTGTCAGCCTTCCACAGATCCATCTCCCTGACCGAGATTTCATAGGTTAAGTTATGAAGGCTATACATGTCCAGATGACTTGTGCTAACAATTCCCAGTGCCAGCTGTTGTGGGCTTGTGTTCAAAAGAACACTGTGAAGGGACATCCCCTCCTCATAAACCCTGATTTGCAGATATTTGCTAAATGTCTGGGGCATGCATTTGTCAAGGATTTGTTAGCCAGGAGGCTGGCTCACTGATGTGTGATGTGGGAAACACTTTGTTGTCTCCCAGAGTCTCAGATATTTGGGGCTTAAAATATCCCTATCCTACTCAGGCAGTCGTTTTATATGTAACAGCTGGCCCTGACTTATTTTTTATCCTTCAGCCCCTGGATATCTTCAGAGATTTCAGTCTTGCAATTTCTGTGAGCTTTAGTGAGCAGCTTGTCATTCTGAAGCCTACTGCAGGATAATCACTGCAATAAAATAGCTCTGGGACACAAACTACCTTCTCATTTCCAATGCCTTGTGCTGTTTTTTCTTTGCTTCCCTTCTTTATCCTCAGTGACTTGAGGCATGAATGGACCATGCTTTTTGATCTTGCTGAGTAACTGAAGGCACAGATATTGTAGGAGAGAAAAATCTCTTAAATCTCATGGACAAAATACTTTCAAAATAAACATCTATTTTTTTCTCCCTATTTTTCCCCCGTATGACTTTGAAGGATTCTGACTGCAAAGAACCCTGCAGGTCTGAAAGAAGGTAGGCATATAGATGGATAGCTTGTAATCCTTTACTTGTTATGTGTTTAGCGTCTGTTTTTTGGCCTGTCTGGCTGATTAACAGACTTGCTGTCATACTAGCAAATGACAAAAACAATATCTAATAAACTGAATTTAAAAAGATGGGGAAAATGGAGATTTATTAAATTGGTTAACAGTCTGGGGCCTCCACAATTACTTACACAGAAATTTGGCATGGATAGCCTGGTCTGTCTGGGCAAATGGGAGAACACGGAAATTGGGGTATGTTTTCTTACGTAGCTCTGCCACTGTGCCCCTGCAAGTGAAATTCAGCTTGAAATCTGATGACAATTTTAAGTCAACCAAATTAAATAAGGCTTCCATGCACTTGCTGTCTGCAGAGGACCATTTCATCCTCCCTAGCCCTGGACAAGCAATTAAACTCTAAATACTTAAAAATATCATGGCTTTTGGAGGTAATAGAACATCTGGTCCCTACAGTGGTCAAACTCATGGTTTAAGTAGCTGAGCTCCTTTTGTTTACAGGGTGGAAACTAAGTGGTGCTGCAGAGAGATGCCTCATGCAATAGTTGAACTGTCTTCTTCCCACGGTGGCATGGGGGAGTGACCTGCTGCTCTGCTGCAGCCCTTCCTAAGCCTTTTGAGATAAACCAGGTGTGGCATTCCTGGCAGGAGTCCAGATAGCACTGGTTAGTGTAAATAAGCCCTGCCGAGTGATATGGCACAGTCACACTCTTCCAGTCACCCTAAAGAGGTTTCTGCTGCTACAAAAGGCCTCTGGAGAAATTTCTGAAGCAGATTCTGTAGCAGAGATGAGAACCCAGGTATTCTCCCCACTCCAGGCAATCTAGCCAGTTTTCTTCACAGCTTCACAAGGAGAGACTTGGAGGAGGCCCTGTGCAAAAATAAGCCCCCAGTCTGGTGGTTTGGATGCTCAATTGCACAAAAAAAGTCTTTGAACCTGTTTTACCCTGGCAGGGGGAGAGTACAAGGGACCTCCTCCCTTGTGGAGGGGCCACTGCTTCCCTTGCTAGTGACTCCTACAAACCAACAGCACCAGCACTTTCAGCTGTATGTTAAATAGAATGGGTGATGTCTTTTGCAATGAACTTTGCCCTGTTGGTATAAAAGGCTCTTAGGAAGAATTCCCAAGAATTGGTAGAATTGGTAGAATTGAAGAAATAGCCTGGCGAGGAAGGAGTGCATTAGGTGCTGAAACTCCTCCTCCTCACCCAGATGGATGAGCCTCAGCAGCATATATCCAAGTGCCTGGGTATTACGGCTTATCGGCCGCTTCTCAGCCGCGGATGTAAGGAGACGCAGAATAAAGGAGACCGAGCCAGTTGTTCGTGTTCAGAGCAAAGGGCGGAAGGGGGAGAACCCACCTTCTTTTAATTCTTATATACACTTTTAGAAATCACTGTTCAATGGAGAAAATTAACACTTCCGTCTTTAACTACAATGGTTAAAAGAAATGTCCATCAAAGGATCTGTGTCCATGGGAAAGGAATGTAAAACAAGATAATTTTACAACAACATAGCTACGTTTACAGAATCCTAGTCCTTGAAAACTATCTAGCACAGAGCTAGCTATTTTTAACAGTAAAAATGGGCAACACCTGGGGAATGTTAAAATGATGAGAGGGAGGACATTGTAGGATGAGGTGCCAGGTGAAACAGAGTTTCGTAACATGAGATTTTATCATTTTCATGCCTGAATTCCTCCAGCTCTCACAAGAAGCACACATGCTTTTTTCTCATTCATCTCTTAAAATTTGATGGGCAGCGTTCTGTGCATTTCCCCTTCTCCAACTGAATTCTGCTGGAAGCCACTAGTGGTCAGCAGTGGAAATTTTAATTACTGGCAGCTTATTTTGTAAGCCACAGAGAGCCAGACAGAGCTAATTCCATAACCCTAAAATATAAATAATATATTATCTAATAGAGATTCTGAAATCCCTTTAGGCTTGCAAATCAGCCAGTTAATAACTTTTTGGTTTAGACATACTGAGCACTGTAATAACCTGATGTAATTTTGAACACATCAATTAAGTATTAGGTTTACAAGACAAATGGAGACTCATTACAGTCAATCAGGGAGAATTACAAAAACTTAAATTGCAGATATTTATCACAGTTTCTCAAAAGAAAATTTTATTAGCTATTTTGAAAGAAAAAGCTGCTGCTTTGTTATTCTGTAGAAGTACTGCCTTCTTTATAAAGAGCTTCTAATGAGCTCTTCTTACAATCCTAATGTTTTAGGGTAATCTGACTGCACCGTGTCATCATAGGTCATTGTGAAATTAGATAATGAGTGTGACAAATATATCACACTGGCAATCTCTTAGCAATTTGTTTTATGTTTTTGCATTTGTGGTGGCTAGAATGAGACAAAACTTTACGTTAGATAATGCAATAGGTACTGATTCAGAAGCCAGTGATTTGCAGTACACTGGGCAGAACAAAACCAAACAACCAAATAAATAAACAAACCAACAACAACAGCAAATAAGAAGAAAAAAACAGTGAGATTTTATATTAGTTTGTCATGTTTGCTTAACTTAGAAAATAATGGGAATTTTCAGTACTTTAGAGCTCAGTAACATAAGTAATTCAAAGACCACTTAGTTAAATATGCAACACAAAGATTCAGTTATTTATGATTGCAATTTTTAATGATTTTAATACCATCCATCTCTGTAAGCTTTGTACTATATTTATCTTTTTTACAAGATTGACTAAGCTGTAATAAAGCTGCTAAAAACCAATTACCAATACTGGGGTAATACTAATACTTTGTAGCAGAGGAATTGGAATAAAATTATTTCCATTTAGCCAAGGATTTCAGATGAAATATTAAGTAGCATCATGGCTAGATTTAGAGAAAGAAACCAAGCTGACCCTGCTTTTCAGAAACTTGCTTAACATTTTTTCTCCCCCTCAATTTTCCACAACACAGGAGCCCAAAGCTGTTGGTTCCACCCATAGCACTTGGGGGTCCTGTTGCATTTGCTGAACAAATCACAGTCAGATTATGAATCAATAACCTTAGCATCATTACAAATGACTGACAGTAAAGCCCCTGTTTTCTCTCCCTGCTTTCAGTAACAGCATGTTTTTCCTCTAGGTTATTTGAAATTATTCATGTTTAGCCTGAGAGCTTGTGTGTTGTAGTCACTCTTTGTGAAGATATAATTGACATGAACATTTCCTGAAATGTCACAGTCAACTTCAGTTTGATTAAGAGATGTTGTATGACAAGACAACTGGAATTTGTATTCAAATAATGGAGCAGAAAGATTTGCAGAGAAAATACCATTAATGAAATTGTTTTGCCTTAGAAAAGTTTAGTTATATTTCCATAGGAAGAAGCTTTGTCTTCATTTTCTTCATTCTGAACAGAGAATTAGATATAAAGACTCTGAGATAGTGAGCATGCCATGATGCATTTCTGACTGCACCAGACAATTTATTACCAAATTTATTTTGGACTTTATGTATTTACTGGAATTAGCTGCCACGTGACCTGCTCTCAGAAGCATTTCAGGGTAGTTTTTAAAATAGAGAAAGTCATACAGTTGGTGTTATTTATCTGAGACGATAAGCAGTTCCAGATTCTGCTAGTTGTGACTTTTTGGGAAATATTTTAGTTTTGAGAAACCTCTCCCAATTTGTCAAGTGAAAGGTGGGATTTGGTCAGAAGAGAAGACTATCAATCCAGTTGACATGCCAGATGTGTCCAGGTTGGCCAAACAGCTGATTTGCTCCAGGATCCATCCAGAACCTTTCTGAATCTCAGTTGTCTACACTGTGGTCATTGGCTGTGTTTCTGTCCTGGCAGAACAACTTTCCAAGCCAACCATTTACTAGAAGTCTGAATTTTATTTCTCAGTGAGCCTTTTCTAAACTTCAGCAACAGCCAGAAAGCATCCCTAATGCAGCCAAGATGTCTGTAGTTCCAAGAATATCACAGTGCAGAGCTGTGCTTTATGCTGTAGCTGGATCAAAACATTAGCATTTCAGACAATTCCATTCCAAAATTCTGGGACTACTTGTACTTCTAATCTGAACTTCTGCCTTGTTTACATTAGCCTTCCTATTCTGGATTTTACAGAAGAGGGAAAGGATCCAAAGGATCAAGTGACTTGCTACAGATTTCACAGAGAAATAAAATCAGCCATGACCAGAACCTCATGTAGTGCTGCCCGTATTAGCTTAAATTAGATTTACAGCATTATTTGCTATGTTTTGTTGCAGAGTATTGTAGGGGTTTGTTTATGTGACAGAGAGCAGGGTTATAAATAAAAATGTTTTGTTCCTACAGGTGCTGTTTTACAATTAAAATGACTACAGGAAAAATACTGTTTGAAAATAACATGCCATGTATCTGCTTTCAAAATGTACTAATTTATAACATTAAGACAAGTCAGCATGCATTTTGAAACACTTCTTATAAGACTTCAAATTCCCCCAGACAACATGCATTGCCCATGTGGAGATGAATCACTGCTGTCCTTGAAAACCTTCTACGCTGGGGCTGGTGGAAAGCTGGGCTGTCAGTCATCCTGAAAGGCTTCTTTCTATGAAGTACTCACCAACTAAGAACACTGGCCTCTCTGAGAACTTTCCTAAACTTTACAAACATTGCTGTGCTGTAGGAGACACTGCTGCAAATTTCTCATCTGCTTCATTTGGGTTATTCAAGATTGAAAATTTTCCTTCTTAGCAAGCAGAATAAGTTCTTTTATCAGGCTCTCCCAAAGACTGAGATCCTCCCTGCAGCCTCCAACTGCAAAGCCTAATGCACGTGGGTCTTTTTCTCTAGAGCTTTGCAAAAGATTTGAAGTTTAATTTGAAATAAATTCTGCACGTTGGAAGCTACTGTGAGGCAGGAAAGTGTTTTGAGCCTGGGAGGGATCAGTCTTCTTGGTGGATGTTTTACTCCTGATTCTAGGTCTGTGTGAGAGGTTTGAAAACAGATAGCAGATTGACAGGGATTTATCCAGTCAACTACACCAAGAGAGAAAGAAATAAACAAACTGTAGAAATTTTTAAGAGCTATTTGCTTACTTTGTGAAAGAGGCATGATGGCAATGAATAAGCCGGTCCAAACCTAAAGTAGTTACTTGATTCCACTGGTGATCTAGGGCGGAATTTGTATGTTTTGGTCAGCGACAGATTTCTCTGGCTAGACCCAAGCAGAACAGGAGATAAAGGAGGAAAATTGTCTCTGTTAAAGCTGTTTGGAGAGTGCTGTCTGAGAGGTCTAGTAATTAGATATACATCTGAGTTGGGGCAGCTGTTTGCTTGGGATTTTTTTGGGCTATGTGACAGCTACTTGATCATGTTGTATTGCAAAATAACACAGTCACAGAAAAGGTTTACATTGCCTTATGTAGGAAACTTCTAGTCAACCATGTCATACTAATGTCTCAAGGCAAATTGCAGCAAAGCTTGAATGAATGTTTTGCAAATTATTTAGGATGTCATAAGCAACAATTTTCTGGTTTCAGTGATACTGTGAAATCATAATTATTCTAGTAAGGCTTTGCCTCTCTGATGGTAACAGACAGGTGATTAAGACACTTTGAAAATAATACTATGTCTCATATACTATTCAACAAGGGTAATATGTTTTTTCTTTCATCAGGATACTGTGAGACTTTATTATTGCTTATAATGAAGTTCGTGATATTAGAGTGCAAATTGTACCAGTAATTACCCAGGTCAGGATATCCTGACATGGGAAAATAATATTTTTCAAACCCCAATTAACTGAACTGAATGATGATTCAGAGCTGCATACAGGTTATCATTGGTGACCTATAGAAATAATAAATGTATTATTTCTAGAACATATTAGCCAGGAAGAAACATTTAAGCAGTAGAAACATATTAAGGATTATTTCTAGTAGAAGCAGTAAAAGGAAGAATTTAAAACAACAGGTTTTAAATGTGAGATAAAAATGTAGGGGTTTGGAAAATAGCAAAATTCTAAGATAAAACTATTTTTTGGAACAATTTAAAAGCTGAGATTATGCATATTCACTATTAAAATAGCTATAACAAATACAGTTTTTTCCCCATTACACAACTGACAGGTCAGTCATTATTATGGTGTTTAAATCAAAAGATAAATTAGAGATACTTAATAACACCATGTGTATATACTTTCTTGAACAAGGTCCCTAAGAACATGTATCCTAATACTAAGCATTGCAGAATTGTTGCAGAAACCATTGCAAAATAACATGCACATATAGCTAACTGTCATAAAAAAACAACCCAAGCAAAAACCCAAGACAAAAGCATTAAGTGGAATACTTTTTAATGAGCTCTGGGGAAATGAGACAAAATCAATTTCTGAAAAACTGGTTGTGCCCTTATTTGGAAAGGGAAAATGACTGTATTTCATTCTTGAGTGTACCAGTGCAATTAACTAAACCAGGCTCAACAAAATGTGTCCAGGAATTTTATAATTGGGTCTATGCCATCTGCAAAGTAATTCTGGTCCCTGTAATATTGCTGTCTCCTGCAGGTTTTTGGGCTAGAAATGGTATATGTAGCAGATATTAGTTGCTAGCATGAAGTTTTTGTCAATGTAATTCTGGATCTGGTTTTATAAAAGAGCATGAAACATTTGCATGCACTGCAGAAACATTTCAAGGGTTTTTTTTGTTTGACCAGTCCTATTCAGCTGCAAAGTTACAATTCTTTGCATAGAGGACTGGTTTACTAGAGAGCTTTGACTTCTTTTCTTCACTCTTGGGTGTGAGGTGTGAAACCAGCTCAGGTCGTACAGATGACTTCTGAGGTCACTCCATGAATCCATCATAAACAGGAGATGCCCAAAAGGGTTAATGATTATCTTGGCAAGAGTAAAAGTCTTGAAGCATCTCAACAAGGACAAAGGTTTCCTATTTTTACAATGGTTGGCACAGAATATCAGGTACAATAAGAAGGGAGTAGAACATGAGCTTCTCATTGCATTAGTAGAACTTCTTTTTCAAGAAAGATCATTAAGACAATATGAATCTGTACCTAGATGGATTTCTAGAAGTAATGATTCCTACATCAGAACAGTGTCTCCAGCAGATACATGAGTTTCTATTCCTATTTTAAAAACTTCTAAAGTGTAAAAGGATTTTTTAAACGAATCTGATTTATGCTAAGGTATTGCAGCATTTGAGGGAATCTGCGCAAGATATAGACTTGTCTAAATAGAAAAAATACAAAAAGATTTCTGATTGCAGCATGTTAGGGTCTGTATGAAGTCAATCAAGTCGTTAAAACAAAATGCATTTTCCTTGCTGCATTTCTGTCTGACACTGAAAATATAAATCATCTGATAAAGGAACTTCTGATCCTGTGATCTTACTTGGACTTAAAGCTCATTTTCAAAGCCAAGATGGATAGAATCTAAACCTATTTTTACTATGATGTAACAGTGTGTGACACTGTTCTCTGAGATTACTTAGGGAAGTTAAACAGATGTATAAAGTGGGACAACTTTGATAAGAAGTCTGAGGGTGTGTGAGACAGAGTAACACCTCTGATGCACAGAGGTGCAACAATACTCCAGTTAATGCCAAGTGAAAGCACAGGATCCCAATGGGTTCAAAGAGTACAAACACCCTTAGAAATATGGATATAAGGAAATTATGCAAAAAAAGCAACACAAGTACTAAAGAATCCCCTACAAGGTACTAAGGTACTAAGGTGACACTGTTTTAGTTAAGGGGTAAAACACTGAGAATGTAGGGATCCTTTATTTAGGTCCCTTTTTTGCCCAAGAAGATTCACATTTCCCAGCACTCATGAGAGTCCCTCACCTGGCAGAAGAGTCTGGTTTGGATTGCATCAACAGTTTATGTTGCTGTTTCCCTTTGCACAGATCAACACTCTGCTGACAGCACTGGGTCTTGGGACTTCCATCCATTTGCTGAACATTTGAGACTCTACACACGGTCATGAATCACCTCTTCTCTACATCTCAGTGAAATTTCCAATGTTTTATGAAGGGCTAGGCAGCTTTTTCAGCAAGACTGAGGGGATACTCCATCCAGAGAATAACAATAAGGACGTGGTGTGGAGAGTGGGAAGTATGAGTTAAGGTGTTTCCAGGGCAAAAAGGTGGCAGCAGATCTTCAGCACTGACAAGGAAATGCAAATCCTGCAATGCACTTCTGTCTGTTTGCTTCCTAGAAAACATTTTCATATAAAAGAATACAGTATGAGGTAAAAAAGCACTAGGGGTAAGCTCTGTAAATACAGTAAGAGGTACATGTCAATTAATCTGGATACTCATTATTTTGTAATTATTTTGTTATAGGTAAACACTATTTTTCTGTGTTCCTGTGTGTTGGTTGGTTTGTTTGTTTTTTTAATCCCATGAGGGATGTCATTCTGCAATGCAAATAATTTAGAATCCAGTTCCTCTTCACTGACCTTCATAATTGCCTCCAAAATGCTTTCTAGTTGGTAGGATGGAAAGAGATTCAATCCATATTATTGAAAAATTCCACAGCAATGGGCTCCATGTCCTTGGGGCTGTGCACCTGTCACACAAGGCACCAGGCAGCCCAAATCTAGCAGCCACCTGGGGAGCACAAGGGTGAGAGCAGGTTCATGTGGTGTCCTTTAACATGCCAGTTCCATGTGCACAGCCTGTAGAGGTGGAAAGTTGGAGCTCGCTCCAGTCAAAGGCTGTATCCCAAGAAGATCAGCACAGTTTGCTGTTGGAGAAGGCCAAGGGGATATTCCCCGTGGAGAAGAGATGACGGAACATGGAGTTCCTGCAATAAGGTGCACAGGACTTTTGTCAGCATAATAAAGGCCCTGAAGTCCTTACCACCACCACTTATAGGATGGTCCAGGTTAGCTGAACAGCTGAAACTTTAGGGTTAATTCCCAACTTCAGGCTCAGAAAATCAGCTGATGGGAATAATTCTGTGTAGGAGTTAATTGAACCCTGAAGACTCAGATAGGTATAATGAAGCTAGAGAGTGGAGAAATACTAGACTTTGGAGAGGATGAACATGAGTATGGATAACTCATGTGAGTAAGTGTAATAATAATAATGTGAATCCTCTTGGGCAAAAACACATGGATTTATTAAATGAAGTTGGGAAAGGAGGGAGGAATTATCCCTTGCATTTTACTTTACTGCTTATTGAGGATAAATGAAAATGTTGTGAGAGAATTTTTACCACCCTGTTCCAGATTTGAATTGACTAAGAGACATGCAATCTAGCTAAACTGGAATATTTTAGTTTTATTCTTTCTTCTGTGACCTTAGTTTTACATAAATTTGCTAATATTTGAGAAGCAAATTGCAGGTCTGGTGGGTAATAGCAGCTGAGAGCCCATGTGTGTGTTTGAAAGGCTCTAAACGAACCCAAGTCAACTTTGTTTTGAAATGTAGAAGCATGATTGCTCTTGCAGATTCCTGCTCTTTCCAAGGAGAATTGTCCCTCATTTGCACAAGGCTGAGACCTCTGGTTTGCCTCTGGTCATCATCACCCTGCGTTCTCTGGTTCAGTACTGCTGTGGAAGAGCTGCAACCCTGGTCTGGTTTTTGTCTCTTTAAAGCCTTTGGCCAGCTCGTGGTCAGGCTCATTTGATCACCTGTGCATAAGGCCTTGAGACTTTTTTGGAAGCTGATTTAAAAGCAACTTAAGATAATAAATTCTGCTGTTCTTGCAGAACAACTGCATTTCTTTCCTAATACAAGTAAGTTTTTATCGTTCAGTACTCATACACCAAGTTTGACAAGCTTTTGCTTTTCATGCTTTGCTTCACAAATTGTGCATTAAACTTTTTTGAGAAATACAAAAGCAAATTAGGGACGTGTAATGGTTCTTGAAGCAGAACGCAGAAATCATAATTTATAAGGGACTATCAACCGTAAGTGAAATGTAAAATTCTACTGCAGGCTTAATTTTATTTACAGTCAAGAAAAACATTCATTTTGTAACAAATACTGTACTGTACTTGTTCCAGAGCTTTTCAAACTCTCTTGATAGAAAGATAGCAAATGAATGATAAAAGAAAACACAGGGAATCTGTATCTGAAAACGTCAGGGTTTATTACCAGATGGGATTTATTCTATTGTACCTTCTTTCTCTCAATAATTCTTGATAGCAACAAAAAAACCATTGTAGGTTATTACAATTTAATACACATCTGAATCAAAATATCAGTCAGCTAGTGCACATCTGACTGACAGCCCTGTGGGTCAAATATGAGACTACATGGCTCTCTGCACTCTGTATCTCCTCCACTACAAACACCCTCTGCCCTTGCTCAGCACAGGATCTGTGTCTGACCCACAACAAGAGGTCAAGTGAAGCAACTGTTCCATGCTTGCCAGAAAACTATTCCTGGAAAGTGCTCACAGCACTAACACCAGGAATACTGTTCTTTCCCTCTGGAGCCTAGGAGCAGGTGGTTCTCCTCCAGGTGGCCCTCATTACATGAAGGAGGGGCTATAAATTACTGCAGGCTGGGCACACAAAAGCCTCTTCTGCCTTTGTGCCTGTGGTCTCTTCTGCAGTTTGTGCTGCTGTTGCAGTACTCTGGGGAAGAAACATTGTCTGGATAGTGGCTATGGAAGCACACCATCCCTATGGGCTCCTGGGGCTATGGTACTGCTGCACCTTGACCTGTGAAGTTGAGAAAATGGCTTTGAGTAGCATCACTTCCTTACTGCTCCTCAGGAGGGGGAAGAAGGGCACCTAGAGATAAGATGGTAGCACATACCTTCCTGACTTACTAATCTTGAAAAAGTGGTAAATGGTATGCAAAGTGTATAAGCAGGCTTGTTACTTCTCTCTGGGCCTTCCTGCTACACTTTGTGGGGCGCGAGCCTTGTTGTGTGGCATAACAGGCCCACCTATGAACACCGCTTCCTAGCTTTGTGTGTTCCTATCCCAGCAGTGGGTAGGAATTCTGGTTTGTGCATATAACTCCTCTCAATGATAGTGCTATGGGAAGCACTTGCTTGCCCTCTATTATCTATTTTGGAAAGAGTTTCTGTGTTGCAGCTGGTGTCTCTCTGCTCCTGGGTGCTGGAAATGTGAAATGGTTTGTTCCTTTATGCAGTATGATTTTAGCTTGCCCATCAAGCAGCTTTTTTTGGCCTTTTTAAATTTTTCCTGAAAGGAGTATGAAATGTGAGTTATGTGAGGGTGGTCTACAGCTGTGCTGTGTAGCCTGGCTTTCTGCTCAATCTCACAGCATGAGAGGATTTTAGCTCTGGCCTGTGGCTTTCTGTCCCCAGCTGTCCTTGCCTTTGCTAATGGCAGCTGCAGTGATGAGGGGGAATTCTTTCTGGAATTGCACAGCTGATAGATGCAGGCTGGGCTACCATCAAGCAAGACTTTAGTCATCCTCCATGATATACTTCATTTCTTGAGCTCAGATATTCAAGTCTGAATCTGTCATCTCATACTTGTCTATAAAAATAAGCAGCTACTGTGGTGTTCATTTGGAAAAATTAATGAAAATATAGCATGTCACATGTTTAAGAAAACTAAACCTACGAAAACTGTTAATTCTGTCCGCTTAAAATTCAAAACACTGCAGGAATTAACTCATTTTGGGGTCTGATTTGTTTTTTTACCAGAACTGGATATATAACACCTGCAGAGTTTAGTAACTCTGTTTTTCTTTCTTATCTTAATGCTAAGGTCATGTTTAAAAAGACAAATATGAACTGATTGAAGGGGAAGAAGAAACCATACTGCATATTTGGTTTGGGATTAGAAATTCTTGATTTCCTATTTATTTTGTGTGTATGCTTTTTGTGGTTTTTATTGATCTGAAATTTTGTCCTGCTTGAGAGTAATATTTCCCTTTGAAACTAAGGACACTCAGTGTTGCAAAGCTCCATAACAGAGAATTGGTGCTGTTTATGTTGAACAGACTTTATTTGTTTCCAGGCTGTTGGTTAGATCCCTTGAAGAAGCATTTATGAATCTGAAGTATGTGACTATAACTTTAGTTGGTGCTGCATTCACTCCTGTTCTTAGTGGATGAGATCATGATTTACTGAGTGAAAACCAAGCAGCATGCATGAGCTTTCAAAATAAATTGTAACTAAAATGCTCTGATGTTCTGCTCCTTACCTCTGTTCAAGAGCATGGCTTCCTCAATTCTGTCACAGCCAGAAGGCTCTGTGTGAATCTTTTCAAGGAATGTATTTTGTTTCTCCACTGTTACTGCCAATATCATTGCAATTGCTTAAAGTCTTGTGTCTGTTGTGTACAGGTTTGAATGTCTTTTGTCTAAGTAGACATACTGAAAGTAAAGTGGGCAGTTAGCAAATATAGCATGCTCTATTTAAATGTAGTTTATAAAGTCCAATTTCTGGACACTTTGCTTTTTTTTCTGTTGGTCACCTAAAGTGTCTGTGTCACAGTTATTGGGTAAGTTACTGTGAGGCTTTCTATGATGTGTAATAGTACATCACATTAATGTTGCTCTTACTGAATTGTGCTTGAAATGTTGCTTACAGTCCTCTCTACATGTTTTTAGGCAGTTTTATCTTCTCTGCTATCACAATGTTTCCTAATCTATTACATAAAGAAAATTAAGGAAGTAAGTTTTTTGGTCTTAATTTTTTTATCAAAAAGTTTATATGACAAAATTAGTTCCTGAGCATTCTGTCACCAGAATGTTGTTCTAGACTTAAAATAATAACTTCATTATGTAATTAGGTTGATCATTTACCTGACTTTTAAATAAACTACTGACAGAAACAGTGACCTGTATGAAAGTAGTCTGTTCCATCAATGAAAGCTAATGAAGACTTAAATTTATTTATTGGGGGCAATTCTCCCTGTGTATACTGGAGTAAGACAGATGCTCTTACCCTGTTTCAGTGCAGCCACATCGACCCTAGTGAGATACAGCCTTTTTATGCTGTTGGTGTTTCTGCCCCTTCTGCATTGTCCAGTTGAGACAGCAAAGTTGTTTTTGCTCCTCTTAGTAAAAAAGTGTTTAAGCTCTCAGAGATGGTAGGTTGCAGCTACCATCTCTTTGCCATGTGCCTCACTGCTATGGCACTGAGGTGACAGAGATGAGTTTTTCCTTGGTTTTTGGGAGGGAAGGAGGATACTTTGGGGTGGGGTTGTCTCTGGATGCTGTGAGTGTAGTAGGCAGGGTAAGTGCAGGTTCAAACACTCTCCTCCACCACCTGAATTGCTTTATTGCCTCCAATTCCGTTTTCCTGACCCTGAATTTAGAGCCATGTGATTGTCCTTTCCCCTTCCCATCCCCTCATTTTGGCTGCAATAAATGTTCAAGCTGTGCTGTTTTTGAGAAGCCTTGACCCACCCTGACTGGAGCTGTTGTGTTCAGCTCCTCAGCCTCCGACAGAAGTGGCTGCATGCAGCAGACAAATGGAAGCCTCCTTATTCAGCCAAGGTGCTGCTGCTGCAGCTGGAACTGTCAGAGATAAGTGTGTCCTTGGAATCTCTGCTCTAGAGCATTGTGAGCTGTATACAGTGTGTTTAGGGGAAAATGGTCTCTTCTTTGCTTGTGAGATGAAAACATGAAGTCACGAAACTTACTGTAATCCTGTACAGCAGGAAAGCTTTTGCTACAGCTAATCTTTATTGAACATCTTTAACTTGTGCTTACCAGTGTGTAACGGGGAATTACAGCTTTAATGAGGAATATCCCATAAGTTTGCACAGGGAATTGCTGTGTAGGAGAGCACTTGAGTAAATGCTTCTGAGTGTCAGCATCTTTGCCACAGGAGTCCTTTCATTTTTTTAAATTAAGTACAGGATGTAGTAGGTAAGGCTACCCAGTGAGTGGTTAATGCCTTGTATAGTGAGGAGACTTGCAGGCTTTGGATTTTGGGCAAAATGTCAGCAAATCAGCTCAAACTTTGTAACTGTGCAGGCTTGCAGTGCAATCATGATGTGGGTACCCACATGGCATGTGGAAAACCTGATTTAATGTAGGGTGGCACTCAAGAGGATTGTAGAGCTTGGCTGATGCCACTTAGTGTTGCTTCCAGTACTCTGCACTAGCCCCAAGGCACATAGGATATGAACCCAGACCTAACATTGTACCTCAGCCTAAACTGATGGGTCAATGCAGGAACATGGTATGTGCTAGCCAATTAGCTCTGCTGTGCTAGCCAATTAGTCCTATTGGGAACATCAGCAAAGCTATGTCTGTACTGAAGGAAGTTGCTCTGCTTGCAGATATCTGAACTAGATTTTCTGTTTTCCAATTTAATTCTTCTAGTATTTAACTATTTAGTAATATTAAGAACTCAGTAATGTAGGATGTGGCAAGTACCTGTAGCCTTAATGTAGGTAACTAACAGATGTGAAAACTGTTTGTTTTTCTACAGCTCCTAATAACCTTCATCCCTTTTTTGCAGAGGCACCAGGCTGGCTTGTAATAGCTGTCTGTTGCACCCTTTAAACTGAAGGACTCTAATTACTATTGGTGCTCTCTAAGCATATTGATTTTTATGTTCAGTCTAGACCTCCTCATTAAATACAAATGGTGAAGCCAGAGCATTGCAAAGGTTAAGAATTAAGCTGGCCTTCTCTCTAGCTTTGAGCATTTCTCATTTCAGGGGACTCAGATATGATTTTAGTTTGAAAATGTTAAGTTATGAACTTTGCAGGGGAAACATGCACATTGCTTTGAAACTGAACGCCTTATCTACTGCTGTGTTCTCTTGTGTTTCTCAAGCATATACTTCACAGCTAAAAGGTAAATTGTTTTAGTAGCACTAGGGATGGCTTTCCTACTGGGGTAAACAATATTTCCTCTGTGTCTGGCACAATTAGCAACGTGTAGATAGTTTTGTGCTTCTCTCCAGGTTCTGCACAAATGATTGCAGACCATCAATGTGCTGACCGTGAAGTAGTTAATGCTGAGCACTGAACAAAGCTGAGGGAGTATATTCATCTTGTTTTAGGAATGATCTTTAAAGCATTGCAACACCTGCTCTCATGGAGGAAAAGCTAGTGTGAGGGATTTTGTTTATTTGCTCTCAATGAGGAATAGTAACTTTAGTATAAAACTGAAATAACCAAAATAAGTATCGGCAACTTGGACTTCCCTCTATCAAAGAATGGATCCTGTGCAGTTTAAAACCTGCCCTACTTTTACTAGTGACTTCTAGCATTTGACACTTATCCATTTGCTACAGGTTTCATCCATCTAATACAAGCTTGATTGCACAGATTTCAGGAAAATAATCGTGCACAGCATGTTTGTTCCCTATTTGGGATGGTGTAGTGAAAGTCCCATAGCAGCCTCAAGGATTATGCTTTCTACTTCCCTGCCATAAGGCTGCATCTTATAATGAACTAGAGTGGCTGTTGATGGATCTACATGTGATTATAGTGGTCTGTGTGGATCTAACATGATCTGTGGGATGTGCTCAGACCTTTCCTCTTGCTGTTGAGATTCTGCTTGTGCACAGTCTGTGTATGTGTCACCTTGTGCCACTGTGTGTTGCCAGCAGTGTTTTCTTCATCATGGGGTGCCCAATCCTTTAGTTGAAGGGTCTGTATCAGCAGGACTTCTATAGTGATTTCCTCAAGTTTATGCCAGACATGTACTGTCAAGTGATGTATTTTGAAGAGTTCCTTCAGTGTGCCTTGGTGTTTTTCTGTTTTGGACATTAGGAGGAATTTCCTTACAGAAAGGGAGGGGTGCTTAATTGTCCTATGTGCTTATTTCATAGGTACAAATATTCAACTGAATAAAAAGGTTAAAAGATGACTGCTTGCTTGAAATGTGTGTTTATGTGCTGCAGGACAGAGTTCTTTCTGCCCCAAGTCTGTCCTTTGTCTGCAGTATGTAGCATGAATTATTGGAAGGGACCAAAGAATCTTTGTGCCCTGGGGAACTGAACTAATCTGCAGGAAATATTGCTAGGACTCTGCTCTGATTTTTGTTCTTCTCTTCAGTAACCTTTGGGGGAAGTTCAGCACACATTGTACAGGCTGATTGCTGTGGAGGTTAAGGGATGATCAATGGCTGGGACTCTTGTAGTTGAAAATTCAAGGCTTTCCAGGAGTCCTTTAGCAGGTGAAAATAGCATCAGACAAGTAATGCTCTCAGTGGATGCTCTGTAAAGCAGCATATGAAAGGGACAGAGGAGTGTTACTACTTTGCTGTTAGCAATTTTTTTCCTCCCACTTTTACTGATGCTATTGACACTCCTCAGTGCTGGCACTTGGGGGTTTCCATCCTTTAAGAAAATGTTCTGTGTAACTCTTGTTTGCCTGGAAGATACTGAGCATGAAGCTTAAATGTGGCTTGTGTAATGCTGTAGCTGAACAGATGCGTGGTAAGACTTGTCCCAATAAATTATATGCAAGGAAGGAGGCTTCACTTGAGTGAAAACGTGATTAAAATTTAGAAAAGGAGAAAAGGGGTGTGTGTGTGGGGAGGAATGTTGGGCCGATGATGGTCATCTGGCAGTGTAGCCAGTCTAATAATAGGTGATGTTTGTACTGTGTCAACCAGGAAGAGGCATTTAAATGCAGAGGGGGACCTTGGGAATGCCTTCAAAGGAGAGAGGCTTTTTTGCTGACTTCTATGTCCGTAGAATATCTTTTGGCTATTGGACAGGCAGAAGGTTATCTAGCTCAAGCTTTGAGTGAAGGTCTATGTGCAGATGTATGCGTGAGGTGATTACATGAAACTGAACAGTGAAGTCATGAACCTAGAAGTGTTGAGCTACTGACAGAAAATATATATATTTCTCTGCACTTCTTCCCTTTTGTGCACACATAGATAAATAGTACTTTCCTTTTTCACAAAGCAGAGGATATATAAGTTATTAAAGTATCTAAATGTAATTTATACACGATGTTCTTAAGAAATTTTCTTGTGTACTTTTGTATCTCCTACTAGTGTAGGAGCTACTGTAACCCAGCAGGATATTGATGTGTCTAATCCCCTACTCTGCATCTGGCAGCAACCATCAGCTACCACTCAGGTAAAAACAGATGAAACATCACCGTGGAAGTAGTCCAGTGCTTCCTTACGCAGAAGATAAAAATGCTTTTATACTCTGGATGCAAGTTGAACTAATCTCCTTGCAATTCTCAGCCTAGCTAGCATATCTACAAATATTATTTCTGCTAAACTGTGAATGTGGTTAACTCATCTTTTGTCTTAGGAAAAAAAGTCTGTAGCTACTTCTTGCTCTGACCAGATTTCTTGTGTGTCCTCAGAGACCAATTGCTTTGAACTTGTCTGCTTCCTTTTGTGTTTTTTGCCTCTGTGTTCCACATATGCCATCTCTTCTTTCCCTTCTATTTCTTTGTTCTAGTCCTAATGAGGTATTTTTATAAGTGAACCATTCCCAATTTTGTGATATTAAAACTTTTTCTGACCTGATATCTATAAGTGGATCATAAAGGGGCTTGGGGACTGAAGTACAGCTTTTTCTGCTACTCTATTCATACAAAAGAATGTCAGTCCTTGTTGTCCATTAGATGTTACCTTAATGAAAATGACTGGTCCCTTTGTAGCAACAGGGTTATTTCAAGTAATACATAATTAGTTTTTTATTTTGGATCCTTAAGTACAAACATGCCTGTTATGTGAGGAATTTAGTTTCCTAAATACTTAGCAATCTGAAACTTGTGGATATACAAAGGTGGTTTTCCTCAAAAATGAAGGTTATGGCAGAATACTCAAATCATAAAGAAGAAAAGCATCCTTATTAATGAAGGAGACCCTATTCTTACACAATCTCTAGTCAAACATCATTCTGGAGTGTTGTGGGATTATTCTGAGTAAACACAGCAAAATAGGGGGCAGGGAGAAAATTAGTAAACCCCACATTATTTCTTTTGAGCTGAGATTAAAAGTCTTTGCTCCCCTTTAGGTAGGGATAAGCAATGGAGTATGAAATGCATGCCTGAGTTTGTCCAATAAGCTTGAATATTTAATTTGGGTCCAATCCACATTTTGGTGCTGAAAGAGTAGTGAGTCTACTGCACAATTCATGTATCATGCTTATATCAGAAGTATAGATGCTAAAGTAATAACAATCTTATCTCTTGGTTTTCCTGGGTTTTAATTTATGCGTATTTAGACTGACCAAGATCTGTAAATATAATTGTGGGTTTTGATGTCCCAGTTTGATAATAGATTAACACTGAAGGAAGAACGTAACTGTATATCTCAAGAATTAAGTGAACTTCTTGCAAAAGTTGTGAAAACATTAGATCTGCATGCATGTGTTTTTAACTTGACTGAGGGTGCCATGACACCAAACCTTGGATCTGCCTCCCCTGGGATTGTCTGGACAAGTCCCACCTCCACAGTTCCCTTGACACAGACACTTTGCTCTTGCTCTCAGCCTGTAAGCATCCAGGATTTGTATCTCAAAGGCTGCTGTTAACTGGAGTTAAACAGTTTTTAAAAATCAAGATGTCATGTGATATAATCATGTACAGTCTTCATTTATCTTCTTGGGGATCATGTGTCTGTTTGATTGATAAAGGTCTCTAGGTTTTGGAAAACAAGTGTGGCTTGCACTCTGAACTTGTCGCACTTACTCCTGGCTCTGGCCTCACAGCTGTTGGTGTTATGAGGCTGTTTGGGAGCACCTGTATGTCAAGTTGAAGGTAGTAACTATGGCTCTCTTGTGTTGCTGGGGAAGAAGCAGGGACAGAAGAGCCAGAATTATGTTACAGCCAGGTCCTGTAGATTCTGGTTTCAGTTACGTGTCTGTTATGTGATTGACATTGCTCCCACTACGCTTTTTTTGTGAGCAGTGAGTAAAGGCGGCAATCTAGATACTTAATTGCTCAATCTGTAAAGCAGATGAAGCTGCATAATTGGTGTTAGAAGTTGTTACTTTAGTGTTGTCATAGATGTCAAGAAAAGTGTTCATATTCTAACACAGAATTAAAAGACCGAGTTCTTGCCGTAGTATCTGAATGCATGGTGTTATTTGTGGCTCTGGTAGAAGTCTGATTTCTTTTTCTTTATTATGGTTAGTGAATTTTATTTTCCTAACCATAGTTGGCCTTTGGACTTACAGGGCAGTTTATTAATGTTAAACACAGTTTGGGGGAGCTGAGATGGGACTGGAGGAGGAACAGTTCTCAAGTGTCCTTCAGCACACTGGCAGAAGAATTTTCGTTGTTCACTAAAACTTGTTCTGAATTTGTACAGCCCTGCTCATATGGAAATAAACTTTTGCTTTTTTGAGCATGGAATAGAAGAAAAATCACTCTGCATATTGACTATTAATTCCAAAATGCTTCTTTGAAGAGAAGTTTTTTATTTAACAGCAAAACCTTTCAGACCATGATGAGGTTGCCTGGACAAGTTAAAATGCATGTTTTGACTTCCGTTTGAGGAGAATGCAAATCAACATCTGCATAAATCATGGTCTCTGCAGCTGGCCATGTGGTGTAGTGTCACGCTTGTTCTAGTAAGGCTTATGAGATCTGATGGAAAAGGAAAGGGCATCTGAACAAACAGACTACTACATGCTCCGTAGTATAGAGATAAAATAGTAAAGGACGTGATAATTCTTCTTAAGACTGGAACAACACTGGGCTTGGTAAACCTCAGCTATCCCTCTGTTAGCTGCGCTCTCTATGGAGATACCAAGGTTTTAAACCGTGGCTGTGACTTGCCGAATTTGGCTGTAGCCTGCCGCAGCCGCAGCCCCAGCCGGGCGCGGCGCCGCTCCCCTCCCCTC